>CM061531.1:120585255-121185255 GCA_030545055.2 Neoaliturus tenellus | reverse complement strand
AACATCCAATGCTAATATTTCTTGACCTTAAAAAAGCCTTCGATTCCGTAGATCGTTCAAAACTATTAAAGAAACTTGAAGCCGTTGGAATTCGAGGCAGCGCCCTCAATTGGTTTAAAAGTTATCTTTCCGACAGATCCCAGTATGTTTCTATTTGTGGGTTTAATAGCGATACAATGCCTGTAGACTACGGAGTGGTCCAAGGTAGTAATCTTGGGCCAGTATTATTTTTAATTTATATAAATAATATTTCAAAGTTAAATATATTCGGTAAACTATTTTTGTTCGCAGACGATACTCTCATTTTCCTTCAGGGAAAGACCTGGCCCGAAGTACGTGAAAAAGCCTTACATGATCTCTCAGTAGTTAAGAAATGGTTGGATCAAAATATTCTTTCTTTAAACATTTCAAAAACAAAATTTTTACCAATATCTATTAGTAATTACACTGACTACGATTTACCAGATCTCATAATTCACTCTTGTAATAATTTTCAAAACATAAATTGCTCATGTGAAAGTATTGAGAAAGTAAACTCATACAAATACTTGGGGGTTATTTTTGATCATCGTTTAAAATGGGGTAATCATATTCAATTTATTAGGAACAAGGTCAGGAAATATATTTTTGCCTTTAGACAAATGAGTGGGATACTATCAGAAAAAGAAATCAAAATGGTTTATTTTGCGTATGTCCAATCACTTTTATCCTTTGGAATTGTAGCATGGGGGGGTTGCTTAAAAAGTATCCTTGAACCACTGAATATTGCTCAAAAATCAATTTTAAAAGTGGGTTTTGGTAAAATCAAGAGATTTCCTACTGATGCTCTCTTTAAAGAAACATCTGTTCTTAGCATTCGCCAATTATATATTAAAAGTCTGTTGACAAACATTTATAAAAATTATCACAGCATATTTCAAGAAATCTCCCATCCACATAACACCAGATATTCTACTAGGGTTCGAATTACTACTTTACAGCTAAACAATAGATATTCCACAACAAATTCTCATTACATTTCTCACATACTCCTTCGTAATTTAAATAATTATTTCAATGAGCTAAATTTTTTTGAATCCCCATCATTAAATGTATTTAAACTTCGTGTAAAGGAGTGGTTACTTAGTCTGAATGTGGATGTTGCCGACCTTATCATCTCCGCAGATTACCGGCGTGACAGACCCGACCCTTGACAAGACCTAACTGACAACTAATGACTCACTTTTTCCAGCCGTCCTGCCACCAAACTCAACCGGCCAGCATTTTGCAATAATTAATTGGTTAGAAAAATATTTTATTTTCATTTAACTCCAGTAACTTCCTTTTCCAAAAATTAATTGATTTATTATACTTTTTTAGTTTCCTTACTTCAATAAACTTAATATTAATTTTTTAATAATAATTAGGTCAATTTTTCTTGCAACGTGCAACGCAGCAGACGCACAGGTTCTAGCCTATGTCTGCTGATTTCCTGGGCCTCATAAGTACAAAAATAATTTTAACAGTTTATATTTATATTTATTTTTTAAAAGTTGTATTTTGTAAACTGCCTATTTTTTGGAAATAAACTTTTATTCATTCATTCATTCATTCAATTACTTTTTTAGCATTGAAATTTTTTTGCACTCAAACATTTATGCACGATCCCGTTTTTATAAATTTCTGCACCAATGAGGAAGCCCCTGCGGACCTAATATTATGAATATCAGAATTAACGGTGATTAAAAAATATGTTTATTAATAATTTGTATTTTAAGAAAATTGAAAAGAATCATTGAAAATTGAAATTTACGAAGAACTGAGGCTAAGAACTGGATGTTACCAATCTTTTAACATTAAATGTACAGGGTGTCCCTGAACCTTCTACCAACCTCTCAATATGTTGTTAGTAACCTAAAGACAAGAAAAAATATCATATTGGATATTTCAAAAACTCCGTAGTAGTTAGTTAACCACACAGCCACCATTTTGTATTTTTAAAGAATAATAGAACGATTTGTTGTCGTTAGTTGAAACTTTGTAAAGCTTTTTGACGTAACAGCCTAATTGAAGACAAATCTTCATATTTTTCATTTTATATTTTTTTAATGGCGGTTGTTTAAAATTCGTAACCTTAAATTGCATAAAAACCACGTAATGAAGCAAAGTTTAAGTTACTATGTATATAAGTAGATTTAATTTCAAACAAACTATGTAAACATTATGGAAATGTCATAAATAAGTGAGGTAGAGCGATTTCACTGTGGCTTGTCACGCTTCTCCGGGAGCAGTTTGGGTGTGAGCTAATGTCATGCTGGTGCTAATGTCATGCTGGCGCTAATGTCATGCTGGTGCTAATGTCATGCTGGTGCTAATGTCATGCTGGTGCTAATGTCATGCTGGTGCTAATGTCATGCTGGTGCTAATGTCATGCTGGTGCTAATGTCATGCTGGCGCTAATGTCATGCTGGCGCTAATGTCATGCTGGCGCTAATGTCATGCTGGCGCTAATGTCATGCTGGCGCTAATGTCATGCTGGCGCTAATGTCATGCTGGTGCTAATGTCATGCTGGCGCTAATGTCATGCTGGCGCTAATGTCATGCTGGTGCTAATGTCATGCTGGCGCTAATGTCATGCTGGCGCTAATGTCATGCTGGCGCTAATGTCATGCTGGCGCTAATGTCATGCTGGTGCTAATGTCATGCTGGCGCTAATGTCATGCTGGCGCTAATGTCATGCTGGTGCTAATGTCATGCTGGCGCTAATGTCATGCTGGCGCTAATGTCATGCTGGCGCTAATGTCATGCTGGCGCTAATGTCATGCTGGCGCTAATGTCATGCTGGTGCTAATGTCATGCTGGCGCTAATGTCATGCTGGCGCTAATGTCATGCTGGTGCTAATGTCATGCTGGCGCTAATGTCATGCTGGCGCTAATGTCATGCTGGCGCTAATGTCATGCTGGCGCTAATGTCATGCTGGCGCTAATGTCATGCTGGTGCTAATGTCATGCTGGCGCTAATGTCATGCTGGCGCTAATGTCATGCTGGCGCTAATGTCATGCTGGCGCTAATGTCATGCTGGTGCTAATGTCATGCTGGCGCTAATGTCATGCTGGCGCTAATGTCATGCTGGTGCTAATGTCATGCTGGTGCTAATGTCATGCTGGCGCTAATGTCATGCTGGCGCTAATGTCATGCTGGTGCTAATGTCATGCTGGCGCTAATGTCATGCTGGCGCTAATGTCATGCTGGTGCTAATGTCATGCTGGCGCTAATGTCATGCTGGCGCTAATGTCATGCTGGCGCTAATGTCATGCTGGCGCTAATGTCATGCTGGCGCCGCGAATGCGCTTATCGCGAGGTGACCCCCTCAGATGCAAGAATATTTGTATTTAAATCTCTCTGAAAAAAACTAATAACATAATTTTTGCTACCTAATGTAGCTTTCATAAAGAGTTTATTGATGAAGATTTGTACTAAAAAAGAAATCCATCAAATAATAAATAAACAACGTTGAAATAAGGGGCAGGCATGTAATGGCAGGGGTTGCTACCTTGACCCACCATCAATAACTATGGGATCATCCGACCCTAGCCGCAGCAGCTGCGCCCGTCTAATGTCGGTCTGTGATTAACCGATTACCGATAGAGTGATTAACTTAGCTCAATAATAACAATTGTTATAAGCTCTATTTCTGTATTGATAAAAAATGTATATACGGAAATGAAATACATCTTAAATTATTGACTCTCAAGATTTTATAGTAATTTTTACTCTACATAATTTTCGACGAATCCATTATCATGGGTTTGTGGCATTGTAGTATCTAAATTACGCATTATCAACACATTACTTCACTTTACACATTGACAAATGCAACGGGATAGACAGCGCCAATACTAAAACTATTTTAACTGATGGTGGCGATTTAAAAAAAAAAAAAAAAAAACGCTCGATTTGACCCGAAAAATTCCTAGGCTTTTTAATGAGGATTTTCTTTGGGACATTTTTCTACTTTTAATCTAAATGCTCGTTTTTTAACTCTTTAATAGGTATGGTAGAGCATTGTACATTTTAATGACAATCATAGGGAGCAATCCTTCCTCTTACTCAGACGTCAGTATGGAACGTCCAGGTTCTGCCTTGCACGAGTAATGTGGGAGTGAATTTCTAATTTTTTAGTAGAGGCCTCCAATTTATCTTCAACGGACAACAGGCAGACCAGGACGAACTGGCTGAAGAATTCTAGGATACTTATTTCTCTAAGAAACTTATCTGCTAAGAACTACTTTTTAGCTTCAGCAAATGAATCTAACACAAATGATCGTACCAAGTCAACCGTAGGTCCGCTTAGTAGACTGTCGGGGACACGGCAAAAAAGGCTCTAAGTCATGATCATGACTAAGAAGAAAGACGGCCCAAGGACCGAGCTCTGCGGGACGCCGTGATTTACAAGCAGCGGTCCTGACTTCACCCCTCTCACCGATAGGATCTGTTTGTGATCAGTAAGGGGGAACGCAGTCTCCAATAGTAAGGATATATCCACACCGTAGTTCCTGGGCTTGTCAATGAGCATGTCATGTGGTACGCAATCAAAAGCTTTGCTTAGATTGGCGACGATCAGAGTTGTTAGTAGTGTGTTTTGGTTACTTCTGGACCGGAAGTCGTGCCATCTGCCCGAGCAGCTGCTCGAGCAGATGGCGTCAGATGCTGGGGTGCAGATGGCGAGAGCATATGCCTTGTATTTGAAGTAGAATTGGGCATGAATTAAGAGTTAGTTGAAAACTAAAATTCAACTGTGTTAACTAAACTCTAAAAGTTGAACAAAAATTAAGAGTAAGATCAAAACTGAAATTCAACAGTTATAACTGGGGGCCTGGAAAGTATGTCAAGGTCATCCAGAGTAAGTTTTAAAAAAGCCTACCCAACTACCACCAGAAATAGTTCAAAGTTGAACTAGTTGGTGATAGTGGGATAGGCTGAAGTAACTTTTGAATTTTATTTGTGAACATACAATTAATGTGCAACAGCAGAGTTTAAACAAGTTGAACTTTTGTGATGAACTACAGAGTTGTAAATGCAAACACCAACGACGATGAGAAGGTAAACGCAGAGTCCCCAGATGATGTATTTGAAAAGCTTGAACAAACGTAACATTTCGAGTTGGTTTTCCCGTTCCATTTCCAATCGTTTAATTTCCAATTTCAATTTATCCTCTTCTATTCTAGTTATGAAGGGAACTTCATCCATCATATCCATCATGATTTTGTAGTGTTTGAAATTTTAAAACAAGTGATGTTGATAGTTCAAAAGTTGAAGACGGAATGAGAAGTGAAAGCGAGAAATGTTAGTTAAATAAAGAAGTGGTGGGGGGAACGAAGAATTACAAAGAAGTGGTGGGGGAAATATTTTGCTGTTCATTATTACCATCAGTAGTGTCAGATGGTGCAGGAGTTAGATTTAGTAAACTGTCTTCGTCCGAACTTTCAACCTTATCACAAATAGGACAATCGTATGTTATTTCCAAATTCATTTTGATGGTTGTAAAATTATCTACAAGTTCTTGTAAAATATTAAAAATGTCTTGTAACTCTTCTTTAGAGTTTATTTCAAAACTAGAATTCATTCGGGCCAATGGAGAGTTGTTCATTATTGGAGAGTCGGTGATGGAATGAGGATCGGCGCATAGGGAGCGGGCTTATATAATGGTGACCTTGAGCAGGCGTCTAGGGAGGGGGGCTGTCTAGGGAGGGGGCTTTTATATAGGGAACCTTGAGCTTATGATTGAATAAAACGTTTAGTTCTTCTTCTCCATCTTTTAATTCAATTATTTGAACCGAAGTAGTTGTTTCATCTTCTTCACTTGATGAAGAAAACAATTCACCAGGATTTAAATATTGAACTACAATTCTGAACCATCTTATAGGATATTCGTCAATGACAGAAAGTAAGTTTTGAAACAATTCTTCCATCTCCTCCCTGTCAGTTATTATATGTTCAAATTTGATAAATTTGTTTTCCATGTTGTTAGTTAGAGTGTTGGAAGTGGAATGATTTAATATTATATAAAAATTAGAACTAGTGGTGGGGGAAATCTCAAGGTCATCCAAATGAAGTTTTAAAAAAGAGTGTAAAACTGAAATTTTATTACACATTTGATGGTTCTACGGGATCGGAATACCAATCTGATCTGTATTTACATCTTTTTATCATATGTGTACAAAAATCATCTTGATGAGAATTGGTGCGTTGACAATAAGCAAGATCTAGAGGGTGAAATTTGAAACATCTTTGAGGACAACATGTATGAAAATATCTTGATTTGTAAAATTTGAACGTTCGCAATTCCGGTGGCGGTCGTTGTTTTGTTTTGCATTTGCAGTAACAAGATCCAAAGAATTCACATTTAGTACAAGCTAACCCATCCACCATCATTGGTCCTAAATCTGTACACTGTTGTTCACAACAGTAACGAGGTTTGTACTTGTATTTTTGCTCTTCCATGTTGACGCTGCGGAGTCTAGTGAAAGAATAAGAGTGTATAGTGATGAATAGCGAGTTTTATGTACTATGAAAAGTGGTAGGGGTAATTTCAAGGTCATCCAAATGGAGTTTTAAAAAATTATACCTTACAAGTGTAAGGATTATTGAAACTTAGGAAGTTTGTTTTTGTTTGTTTTCTTCAGACTTTTTCTCTCTCTCCGCCTTAGCCATAGCAATAAGTTCTTATGTTGATAATGGATGTACTTCAGGAAATTTTAAAATTAATTTAGCTTGATATCCTTCTTTAGTTAATACATCTAAATCTTGGGTCATTTGTTCAACGGTGTTGTAGTCTTTTCCATAGATTTTTCCATCAAGTTCAATCATCATTCTGTATAACATTTTATTGAATAGGTCTTGTCGTGGCGAGAGCTGAGAAACGAATGATTATTTATCCAACTGTTACATCCTTTTTATGAACTTGACATTGATCACGTGATTCCTTAGTTGTAATTTTATTTGTTAAAAGTTATTCAACATTGGTAATACTTCTGGAACTTGACGTTATGTTGACCAGCTGGCGATGAAGAAGTTGTAGGTTGTGTAGAAAAAAATATTTCATCATCGCAATATTTTGTTTTAGTGAACATCCTTGTATTAGTAGCACTAACATCAACAGTTAAGTGATAACCACCGGTAAGTAAAACTCGCATTTCATTAGTTAAATCTTCAAGTTGTTCAAAAGTAGTTATGGTGTTGGTATCATAAGATGCACACTTAACCTTTAGGGACATGTTGAAGTTTTGTATTTAGTGATAGAGAGGGAGATGTGTACGGTACGAAAGGTAGTCGTAGACTGATGAATTTCACAAGTTGATTTTCACTTTTATTATCACATAAAATTGGGTCAAGGTCATCCTATGGAATTTTTAAAAAAAGCAACATATTGTAATGTACAAAGACATCACAATATGTTGCTTTTTTTATTTTTTTTTTAAGGTTTATATCATATTTATTGAGAAACAATTACAAAGAAATATTTACAATTTTATGTACAAACTAATCAGTAGTAGGTGTTACATGAATTGTAAGTTCAGTAGAGTTGTTTCCACTTGGCCCATGTGATACCAAATAGAGTGCGCCGGGTTGAATTATACGAAGATCTTCATTTTGAAGTAGTTGTACGAAGCGCTTTGGTAGGAAGATCTGAAATTTTGCTTCATCACCAATTGTATAAGGTGCCTCGCTCAATGTGCAATTTATAGCATCACCTACTGAAGTTTCCATCTTCTTTATTGTATGAATGATGTAGTGTTTTTCTTCTTTTAGTTCAGAACATTTCTTTGTAGGTAGAATTGATGATTTAGAATGAGCGTTGAACTGATCAACTAAACTTTGAAGTAAGTTCTGTGATGCCATCTTGATGTTGTTGTTAATCTTCTTGTTAATAAGAATGTCCGTCGGAGATGTTGTCTCTTCGGAGGTTAGAGTAATACTCATGCTGCGTCATGGTAGCGCTCTCGCTTTTATAATCGACACTACCCCCACTACTGACACTACACCCACCACTTTGTTGAAGGAAATTGTTCAAGCGGTAGGCATTCTTTAAAGCGCACTGCGACCTTCGATGTTTAAAACTTTTTGATGAAATACAAAGTTCGTTGAAGTAGCATTGGAAATCTTTATCAATTATTGCATTAATCACTTCGTTGCTTGTAAATGATTGTATCCAATTTGCTTTTTCCAATCCCCTTGTGTAGATAATTTTAAACTCTTTGCAATAATGATTCATAATGTGCGGCATCATGTTATAATTAATAAAACCTTCATCCCATCTTAAGTTGTGAAAATGTTTGTTCAACCATTTTTGTAACTTTTGCTTTAGTTGTTAGTCTATTAAATGGTACTGGAGGTTTGAACAAATAATGATAAACTACTGATGTGTTCATGTCCAAGATTACTAATTCTTTAATAATAAAATTACCATCATTTCCTCGGAAAGCTTGAAATTCAATTATACCTCTTTTAACTTCCATTATATGTGGCGCATTAGAAAACGAAACCCGTTTATTCATGATGAAGTCTTACTAACAACTGACTTAAAAATTGAATGAGCCGATGTTTATAACAGACAGGATTGTTCTTCTTCTTTCACTTCTTGTGCCACTTCATCAATATTAAAATTGGTGTGATAGTTGTTTAATTGTCTCCACATTTCAACTTCTTGAGGTATTCTATTAAAGATTGAAGTATCCACGGGACCGTATAAAATTGGAACAAAAGGTTTTTTGTCCAATGTATCAATTAGATAGTCTTTAAATATTGCACTTGAAAATATTAGTTGTTTCAAATATCTGGTGACGGGACCGGTAGTACAACTTCAAGTGTAAAATTCTTCTTTAGTGAAATATAATTTAACATTATGTGTAGTTAAATCTCTGAAGCGAACAATTTGTCCTCCACGATGTTTTACTATATCAACTTCAATATTTGATTCCAATAAACTTAATCTTGTTCTTCTTCCAAATGTGTTGTTACTTAAATAGCACTCCAAAAGATGTAAATGTTTCATGAGAGATTCCCAAGTAGTTTCACTGAAAGTAACCATTTTGTTTCCATGATTTAAAATAACAATTGGTGAATAATCCATTGATTTTAAAATTCCAACTGATATACTTTTTGTCATGCATGAAGAAATTGGGTAGATAATCCGAAGAAATACTTCTGTTAAAATATTGGTTGTAATGTTAACTTCAACCTTCTTCCTTTTTACTTCTTTTTCAGCTTCTTCTTCTCTCTTCTTATGTTTGTTAAACTTTAGGAACTCGTCCATTTCTCGTTCAACTTGTTTTTCTATATCTGAACTATTATCATCCATTAGAGGTGTATTTTCTTCTCCGTTAGTAGAATTCATCTTGCGAATGATGTTTCCCATACGACGGTTGAAGATAGAATGAAGTTTCCACTAATTATTTTCTCGCTTTTATATTTTTCGTAAAATCCTTGAAATTTATACAATTACATAATTGTTTGTTTTCAACTTGTCTTTTACAAATGAAATTCTAACCTCAAAAATTGAAGCAGATAATTCTAACCTCAAAAATTTGCAGTCGTTGTACGATTCTTCTTAAAGTACATTCTTCACAATTCCGGTCAGCGGTGTGTAAGTAACTATTTTATCATGTAGAATTAGACAGTATGCCGAAGTTCCATCCGCTACTGGTTCTTCAAATTCCATTTCAATTTTTATATCCACACTTGATGATTTTACCGATTCATTTTGTTTTGAACAATCGATTACAATTATTGGAGCCTTAGAATAATACTGGTCAGGTGATAATAGTGGTGTATTAGTCTTTCCATAATATGACGATTGAAATCTTGCATACATATCGTATAAAATGGAAAAACGTTTTTTGCTGAACATGACATTCAAATTGTCATAGGGAAAGAATTGAGAGTTTAGGAAAACTTTACAATTCTTTATTTTACAGTGATCAAATTGACCAGCATTTGCAGTGATAACATCTTTTCGCTTAGTTTGAAAACCGAGTATTATGTACCTTGCTCGTTCCAAGTAAGTTGATGTCTTGACGGTCCATGTTTGTCGTTCTGTCTGAGGTAGTGTAGGGTATTCATGAAATTCCCAACTTCGGAATGGCATCACAATATCACGGTCAGATTTTAACTTTCTCAATAATAGGATTCTATGTTCATCGGCCAATCTTACATGAGGTACTCTCCAAACAACTTTATCCAACTGTAGTTGCCATTCCAGTTTATCTTCCGTAGTTGCAGGGTCTGCAAGTATCAAGTCCTTATTAGTTGAAGATCTGAGTAATACTAATTCTTGTTTGACATTTATTATTACCCGTTTGTAATCTTCAGCGAATCCCAAAAGCAATCGTAAAGGTACATGAAAATCAAAGTGACCGTTGGAAGCTGGTGTTATAGTGTCTTTATCGGGGGCAATCCATCCGGCGGTGACTATTGAATTCTTCTCATGCGGTGTTAATGATGTTAATCCTTTTAATGTAGTTGTTATACCAACCTTTTTTGTCGAATCAACTGTCACTCCTGATATTTCATATCTTATTTCATCAAAAAGATATGCCATTGGGTTATTTATAAAAGGAACTGTTGAAGCAGTTTTTCCATCCAATTTTAATACCCGTCCTTCGATGTACAAGTAACTTTCACACGGTAACGTGTAAATATCTTGTTGTTGAATGGGAATCCTTATTTCATCGTTATTGTTTAATTTTAATGAAGTGTAAGGGTTGTGCGTGTGATATTCCTTCTCCCATAATGTTTCGTCGAATGTCGGTCCTTGAGATATATCCAGGATATCCATTGTTGTTAAGTTTTAATCCAATCTTCTGTAGAAAACGAATGTTGTCTGATGTTAACTCTTCCAATGTCGAGGAGCTACTGAGCTCCCGACTCTTCCGTTGCGGTTTAAATGATAATCCCATGTCGACTTTTATGTTGCTGCTCTGATGTGTATCCGTATAGTAATTGTTTCTCCTCTAAAGTCAACACTAATACCGTCTTGATCCAATATGTTCAGTACGATGTCTGAAATGAAACTGGTGTTTAATGGTAGGTATATCAAGTTTTGTGGCTTCTCAACAATTTTAAAACCGGGAGCCACTGTTGGATAAAATGTATGTAAAATATGTTAATTAACTCCATCTCTATACGATCCGTGTATAATGTTGCACGTGACATCAATACTATTTACTTTCAATATTGTTACAGTTGAATCACCTGAATGAGTAGTTCCAGGAGTTAAGATTTTCTTTTTGGTATCTGTAAATCCAAGTAAACTGCCAATGGAGTTTTCCAAGCCAACATCGATATAATATTTCGAAGTTATTTCTGCTTTTAAAGTATTATTGTTTCCTTTAACGGTGATATTTTCTTCTCCGAGTTGTTTCTGTAGTAATTGGTTTATATCATCGATTTCATAAGCTCCAGTAGGAAATGTAATTATTTTCAATTCTGAGTATTTTCCTGCAGCATCCATAGTTTCATAATAATGTAGTAAATTGTTTTTTCCTTCCGTAACATTGGGAATTGAGTTGTAGGTAGTCAAATCAAGTAATGCCGCTTCCCATAATCTTTCCTTGGATAGACGCAATGCTGGGAACAATGTACTTTTCAATGTGGATGAATTTCCAGTCAGTGACACTGTATACGATGACATCTTAAAGGTGACTGACACTTTTCGCTAGAAACTCCAAACATAAATGCCCGCATATTTCAGTATTGTTAGGTTGTTCTCTCTTGTAATTGTAAAAAATGTTTTTGGAGTTTCGAAAATAATGTTGAAGTTCTTTTGGTGGTGGTAGATTGCCAAAACTGTCAAAGTAGTAAATGGTTTGTCCGAGTTTTTTATAGCATACCCAATGAGTGCCTGGACCATAGGTGGAATCCAAATTTACTATTCCAGTTTCATTTTTCCATATTTTAGTTGGTAATGCATCTTTCATAAAAACTCCTCGAAAGAATGGTATTTTCAAACATTTTACATAATCATTTAACTGATGATTTGTTAAGGCTTTATTTGGAATTATCAATTGATTCTTCTTATTTAGTACACACGGTACGGTTTTAGGTATAAACCTGCTCCGTTTTTTACCATTTGCCAAACAGAAGTCTTCTTTACATTTGCCTTGCGAGTTCTACGACGCCCTTTTTTAATGTTTCCACCTCTTTTGGGAGCGCCTCTCTTTGCAGGTCTTCCTCTGCGACGTTTTCCACCACCTAACTTTGCTTTCGTCTTCATGGTTGTAGTTACTGCCCAAGCCGCTGCTTTTTCTGCAATACTTGCGTCACTTGATTTTACTCTTTGCCAAGCTTTTTCCGCTAGAATTTTATCCGCTATTGATCTATTTGTTGAATCTTTATACTTTGAATATGCTATATCGTGTTCTTTGCAAGCTTGATCTAATTTATTAATTCCAGGATCTCCTCTTGCTAAACGTTTTGCCAACTTAGTTCCAGGTCCACAATATTGATAACCTCCTGGCAGATGTAATTCGTATGGTAAAGCGTCTATTGCTCGATTTACAACAGCACCAACTGGAATCCGTCTGAGCAGGGATAATGCAGCTGATGTTATACCACGTCCTCTCTTGCCAATGTCCTGACGACGACTGAATGATGCGGTCTTCATTATGCTGCTTTATGTAACCAACGTCTTCACTCTATGAAATACTTTATGATAATGAATCCTTTTTATGTATTACATACTTAAATATTCACAAGCTTTACCCGTATATATCGATGATTGTATCTTTAATCCATTTTTCTCTCTTAGCACCTTCGATTTTATCGTGATTTGATTTACTAATTATATGATTATGCATATCAACAACTGCATTACCTACAAGATTCATTACATACTCTACATTGGTAGCATCTTGGTAATCTATAGGATTATCAAGAGCTGTGATACGTTTACCATTACATGTATATACAGATGGATCGTTATTAGAGGTTGCTATAACTTGATTAATAGTAGCAACATCATTCGGATCTATTCCTGCTAATATGTTAGATATTCTTCTATTTTTTCCATCATATATATTGTTTATTTTATCTGAAACTATAGTTTGTTTTACAACAACACAATCATTATCATCTTTACCAGATTTAACATGGGTTAATCGTCTACCTCCACATATAAAGTTAAGACCAGTAGCTGATAGTTGTGGTACTTGTGTTAAAATAACAGCATCATGTTTTTCAGTGCCTAAACTTATATTTGATAATTTTTTATTTTTTCCATCCCACTTGTCATTTTGTAGTTGTAGTAAGGTAAACTTTTCACTTCCTTGCATAAACTCATCACCTTTCTTTGACACCACTTGATTTTGTTTAACAAAAGCAGATGTACCTTTCTTCAAGCTTTCATTCATTTGTCCCACGGTGGCAGCATCCGATGGTGTGGAACCATCTTTAAGATTGGACAACACTTTTCCATGGCAATCAATAACAGCATCATTATACAAAATACAATTATCATTAATATATTTTATATTAACACCATCACTTTCTTCTTTAGGATATCCAATATCGTTTATAGTATATTTATGAAAGGAAAATCCATCCTTTTTCTTTTCTGGTATTACAGACTGCAAGTAACGCTTATTGATTGTATCTGTATCATCAGTTGGATCTGCCACATTAGTTATTTTATAATTTAAAGCATTGTACATTTTTCCACTTTTAGTCTTTTGCAACAGTAAAGCATAATCCATCGCAGATAGCAAATAGCCTTTATTAACAACATCTCCATTGTTGACTGGTTTTGCAACATTAATAACCCTGTGAGATTTTGCATCATACAGTTGGTTGTTGTCAAGTTTTAAACTTGTAGATGTTTCCTCCTTCACTGTTTTTAAATTTGTTGCATCTCCATCTTCTTCTGGATCTCTAACAAACTTTAAACGTTTATTATTTATGTTATAGTCACCTTCGGGTGTTTGCGGTAATCCACTTCTTTTTCTGTTTTCTCCAACTTGCACTCCTAACGCGGAGTATCGTCCGAACTTGTCGACGCTCATGTTAAAACTGACACATTATACACCTGCAACTCTTATATATCCGCGGACAATTATACAATTATGCCGCGATTCCTGAGTTCGTCAATCAGAGCTACCCATTCATTATTTAAACCTGTATGACCAGCTTCCATGGCTTCATGCAATAGTCTCATTCTATCAACCAATTTATTGATGTCGTTGTAGTAAATCACATTTGTATTGTATAGATTTTTCATCAATCCTTTACCAGATGTTGAAGTATCTCCTTTACTCTTTTTACCATGTTGTTCAAGAAGTGATAAATCCATAAGTGATAAAGATTTTCTTTTCAGTGGTTGTCTTACCGCTGGTGCAGTACGTAATGTTGGCAATTTTCGTGGAGGAAACAACTTTTTTATAACGATGTTATATTTTGTTGCACGTGAACGATTAATCATTGCATCCTTTAAGTAGTTTCTTTTATGAGCGTTAGTATTTTGTAGAATCTCCTTAAAAACACTTAAATCTTTGGATGAATATCTTAGTGGTATGTTTTTAAAAATTAATTCATATAATCCTTTTGTTCCTTTATATCTATGCTCACCAATAATGATGTAATCATCTTGTGTTATTTCAAGCTTTGAATCGCCGATCTTCAATTCATTCCCATCAATTCTTGCTCCGTATACGTGTGATCTACTCAAATTCGGGTTTGATTTCATGTCATGTAGCATTTTCATTATATACTTTCTTCCAAGAGGTCCATGTTGTAATATATCGCTACTTAATTGAGTTAAATTTGGAATAGATTGTTCAGCTTCAGGTATTGGCTGTTCTTCTTCCTTTTCAACAATTGGTTCTTCTTCTTCTTTTGTTTCTTCTTGCTCACTAGCACTTGTATATGAATCATCATCTTCTTCTTTTTTTAATGCTTGTACTTCTTGTTTAGAAACTGGTAGTAAAACATCTCCTTCATAACGAGGTTTACCAATAGTTTCTGTTATCTGTTTTAAAGGTTCCGTAATAGGTTTAAATGTAGTCTCTAGAAATTCTTCTCTTTCACTTAAACCCATCCTCAATGCACGATTCTTCATCCTAATAGAATCACTGAGTGATTTTATTTCTTTCAATAGTTTTTCTTGATTCACCATGTTTACACTGTGAAGTTCAACGTGTAACTAGATGTAGCATCGGTAGTTCAACGCATAAATACAAATTTATCCAACCCTATACGATATCTACCATTTTTAATATCTTCTTCCTTCATAATAACGAGAAAGCTATATTTCTCATTCCATGCTTTGCCACACATCTCTTTAAATTTCTCAAATGGCATATCCGCATTTACATGATCATTATATATATGCTTTAAATTTGTTTCATCTTGCTTGAAGATGATCAACATATTTGCATTGTCTCTTATAAGTTGTTTTGGAATTTTACTGTATGTTTGACCAATGTAAATGCTATCAATATTATGATGTCTTCCCATAGCAAAATAATTCCTTATTGTGTCATGATTTTCACAAGAAACATCGTCAAATATAAAAATAGAAAATGGTTTTGCTTCATTTGGTTGCATAATTGTTTCACTGGCATTAAACTTGTAAAAATTTACTTCAGGTACACTTGCAAGTACTTTATCCAATAATTGATATTTTGGTTGTTGCAATGATTTTGAAAAAATGTATATATTGTTAAAACGCAATCCTTTAGGATTAGTTATAAGGTTAAAAACAACATTAGTTTTTCCACAATTTGAAGGACCAGTTATTAGACATCTTATCGTATTTGGTAGTAATTCACCATGTTTTCCATGATTTAACTTATCATTGTCAACTGTCAATTCATCAATGTTATTGATATTAAATCGATCTTTTTGTTGTACAATCTCCATCTTGTATAAAGGTTAAACACACAATGAGCTATTAAACAACTATACTAAGTCTTTTGAAGGAATCCAAGAGTCTTCACTTTTATCAAACCCTAACCACCGGACTTTAACCATATCCTTTTTCCTTTGTAAAATCTTCTCGACAAGATATACATCACCGACTGTTGATTTCAACAATTCATGTCCGTAAAATCCACCTTGAAGTAATTCACCCTTGTTATCCTTTAATAAATAGGTTTCAGGTATAGTTGGTTGCACTTTATAAATTGTAAATACTTCATTAGTCCAATTTGGTAGATATCTTTTACTAAATACACCTTTGTATTTGCTTATACGAACTTTATCGTTGACCTTGAACTTCTTTGGTTGCAATTTTTCCAATTTTGGTGTTGTATTATTTTTAATGCGTTGTAATACAATTTTGGCATTAGCACTATTTACCTGGATAGGTTTCATTCCAATGGTACGATGATATTTGTTGTTATACTCTTTTATAAGTTGTGGTAATATGTCATACCACACGTATGATCCTCTTTTTGAAAATTGTTTATACATCGCACCTTTTAATGTTCTATTGAATCTTTCAATTATTGAAGCTTTAACTTCAGAATTTGTAGAATAATGATTTATTTGATATTTCTTCATCAAAGCTCCAAAGTCTTTATTAAAATATTCTTTTCCATCATCGGTCTGTAGATGTTTGATTTTAAATTTATTTCTTTGTATTGTGGTTTCCATAGCTTTTGTAACACTTTTACCAGTCTTATCCTTCAATGGTAAAGCGTCAGCTATTTTAGTAAAACAGTCTATAATTGTTAAAATATATTTAAATCCTTTATTTAATTTACTGTGCGGTATCATTTCAATGAGATCAGCTTGATAAAGATCATTCATTCCTTTAATGATTGTACTTCTTCTTGGAAATCTTCTTCTTGCTGGTTTATGTAGTTCATTTACAATCTTGTCCTTCACACTTTCCATCTTCAGATGTTGCTTGTACACCGCATGTAAAAATACTGATCCATAAAATAGTTTATTCTCATTTATATAGTTTGAATATAGGTCAAGGCCATTTCATATTAGTGTAAAAAAGAGGGAACATGGCATTGGGCTTGCCATGTCCCCTCTTCTTTACGGAAAGGAAAAAGGAAGAAGGTAGAGGACGAAGAATAGGTTTACTGGTCGATAGGGTTTAGAGAGTAGTGGCCGAATGGTAAAGTATTAATTTTATCTTCTAAAATATGGCGCTTGTCATCTTTGTAGCTTAATGCCCACTTTGTTTGTTTGACACTAAAAAGTTGATGATTATAACTTCTAATAGTGTTGAACGTTGCAGTTGTTTCAACATTTTCAAACAAACATCTTTTATAATGTTCAAACTGTACGTTCTTCTTCAGGAAAGAAGTTTTTATTCCTTTGGCCTTCTTCGTGACTTGATGTTCGTTCCTCTCGTTTATGTACAGTTGAAATGAATACAGTTTGGACATTAATGCTACAATTTCCATCATCGGCACACCATTTGTTTCATCTTTAAATTTTCCCAATACTTTCTTATTTCTGTCATAGTCGTAATTTGGATGATCCTTAGGATAATCGGAAAAGTCGAAATCATCTTTATATATAAAGGTGCGTAGATCTTCATACATGTCATTTGTTTTAATCCAGTAAATTAGTGCATCCGTGTCCATATATGCAATACCAATGTTCTCTCTTCCATAATAGTTAACCATCTTCTTATAATGAAACTCGTACATATGTGTTTTTGAAATATCCAAGATTGACATTCCAAGATACAAAGGACGATCCATTGTAACTGACTTCTTGTTCATGGAAATAACAACTAGATTTTCATTAATAATTATAGATGAACCAAAGTTTGGTTGTTGCACCAATTTCTGTAATTTTACTGGATCAGTTACCAATTTGATATCCTTATGTTTCCTTTTGTTTTCCAAAGTCTTGCCAAATATTGCGTTATTCATTAATTTGAAAAAATCTTTTTGAAAACTTGATGTAGCGGTGGCTCTTCTTCTTGTGTTGTTGTCGATGTAAGGTTTTAACCAACAAGATTGAGAAAATTGTAGTACTCGATTAATTTTTGTAATTCTCAATCCTAAGTCTAAAGCTTGTTGTATCATCCAGTAGTGTCCAACATATCGAGACTTGTCGGTTAAAGTCATCATTAATTTTGGCCATCTTCCAGTAGGGGAAATTTCAGTCTTCGGAAGAAGTGGTAAATCATAATGTTGATCATGAAGATGTTCAGGATATTCAAAATTAACATCAAAAATGTAACCAGTTTCACCATGCTTCGGTATATCCATTATGTTTCCAATCGATTCTGGATCTATCCATTTAAAATTATCATATGGAAGGGGATTCGACATTGCCCATCCGTATAAGTTATTTGCATCAAAATAACCCAGGAATGTTGTTGGTTTTGATGCATCATAATCGGGCAGATACTTGTTGTTCGCCTTGAAATGTCGTGTAACGCTTTGCGTCAATCCCCCTCGAACTCCTGACTCTAACATCATAACCATATCTATATCAGTAAGAAGTTGTATTTTACAATTTGTTTCTTTCAGTATAGCTTGCCATGCTAATCCAGGTGAAGTGTACGAATGAAGAGGGTCCAATCCATATGCCGCAAAACATGTATTTCTAAATTCTTCCATTATATCACATAGTAAAGTTACATCCAATTTAACATAAAAATCTGAATATTCTCCCAATGTTCTAAATCCTAAATCGTTCCATACTTTACATGCATGATCATAGTCCTCTTGAGATATGTCCATGTCATAAAGTTTACTTTTAAATTCTTCTTTAGCCGGAAGTGATGTTTCATTAAATCTTTCTAAACTGTCTATGTAATCATATGGAAACACACCTTTCCGAAGTACCAAATCCAGTTTGTCGTTATTTACAATCTTCTTTGTTTCGATGAAATCTTGTTTCCTTAAATTTTCTGAAAGTTTGGACAAACTCGACGGCATAAATCTGTAGGAGTCCAAGAATCTTAGTTTCATGTTTCCAACTTCTTTGGAAAAACTTATGAACTTCTCTGAAGTTTCAGCTAACACATCGATTTTACCGTCGTCTCTTCCTAGTTCAGGTATTATAAAATGAGCATCGTACCCACTGAGGTTATGCAGAACCACAGGAATAAATAGTGGTAAACGATAGCTCAAGTTGCATTTATTACAAGCAGCACCCCTGTAATAACCTGTGAGGTGATCGTGATCTTTAACTTTATAATTCTCAATAGTAAAATCATTTTTGCATAAGAAACATCGAGTTGCATTTTCATGTTGAATTTCTTCTTCTTCTTCCATCGGTTTCATTGGTACAATATTTGTATATAATCTTTGTGCATTTCCAGCTATTGAATATAAGTGATCAAGAAATATTTTTTCTACATTTTCACCACGATATACTAGAGGTTCTGAAGTTAATCCATATCTGTTTAAATGTTCTTCTGATAATGTTGATTTAACCATTAAACAAAAACTATTTGGTTTGTGCATTTGATATTTGACACTTTTTCTAGCTTCACAATTTTCATCTTCTATAGGAATTAGTGTTGATTCAAAGTCCGCATATACAACTATAGGGATACGGTATTGATGATGAACCTTTTCAAATTTAACGAATGCTCTGTTTTCCGCAGGTAAATTAATCTTTGCTTCATAATTATTGTTACATAGTCTTTTGTGCTCTTGTAACCATTCTCTTCCTTCTCTTCCTTCTCGTTGAAAATTAAAACATCTCTTGCAAATTATCTTTTTGTTTCGATTTTTTGAAAGTTGCTTGTTAACAAGACGATCAAATTGGTTTATGTACACATAGTGAGACACATCTCCTCGCGTTAGTAGTAGTAAATCCGTATGATCTGGTAGCTCTTCTTTTGCAATACGTAAAGGATACACTTTGTTTGAACTATCTAATGCAAAAACATTGATAGACGTACCGGGATTTTTCTTCTCAAATTTTGATATATCTTTCAGTGATACAGGATAAGTGATTCCTTGAAAATTGTATCTAAATCTTTGATTTTCATATTCTTGGTCAGGTCTATTCGCATGATGTGGTACAAATTTAGTTGTCATTGCATAACGAAAACATTCATTGTCTTCATTTTTAACATTAATACAAGATTTTGTATCTTCAATTCTTTTTGGCAGAGGAATGTAACTTGATCCCATTAGTCCATATCCATGTTTGTGAACTCTTATATCTAATACTTCAATACTTGTAAGACTCCATCCGGATCCTCTTCCTTCGTGTTCCTGAATTTTTGTTAATATTTCTTCTATACAGTTCTCTACTATTGAATCAATGTTTGAACTTTCCATAATGGTTCGGTTTTTTGTTATGAATCCTCTTGGTGATAATTCTTCTTGTACATTTATAAACATAGCTTCTAGTAGTAAACCAAATTTAAGAAAGCTCAATCTTTTTAATTCTTCTTTTAAAGTTTTACTTACAATTGGTTTTGCTTCTCTAATAAATTCTTCTAGCTTCAAGTTTTCATTTTGAATCTTATGATGCATTACTACTTTACCAGGTAATGCAAATACTTGTAGATTTGGTAAAGTAGTTGAAGATGTTGCTGTTATTTCATATTGTTCTTCTTGTTCTTCTTGTTCTTCTTGTTGTTCTTGTTCTTCTTGTTCTTCTTCTGTGTTGTTGTGAATTAGTTCTTTATGACAGTCTAATAGAATTTCATCGTGAAACGATTCCGAACATTTATCGCAATGATACATGTTGAGATGTTTACTCTTCGAAATTTCGCCGAGAAATGAAATGGGCTCTGACGGTCCCGCTTTTATAACGGTTCCCCCACCACTATTTCATCATCTTCTTCTTCTTCTTCTTTACTATCCGAGGAAAACAAACGTCTTGGACAAAACATTAATCTTCTACTAACTGATTGTTCATTTGTGTTCTCTATTCCAGTTGGAGTTTCAGTGTGTACTTCTTCATATTCAAACGATGATGAAGATTCTGATATTACTACATCCATATCCAAATTTTCATTCTCCACATCATTTACACTTCCTACTTCTGATGTTGTTAGATCTACATCCATATCATTTACACTTTCTACTTCTGATGTTTTACTGTTATTATCGTTTTCTTCCATATTAAAATCGTCTAGTTGAATTTTATACAATATTTCAATAAGAGGTTTCCTTGGATAATCGGTGTTGTCCACAGGAGCCATTTCAAGTAAATGAGGAATAACTCTTTGTGATTCGGCTTATATGATATTTTGATAAGTATGTCAAGGTCATTTGAGATTAAGCGAGAACTGGGAATAGATCACTAAGCAGCATGTTAATTCATTACTACAAAGTGATCTATTCCCCATTCTCTAAGAAGTGTCCGATCAATAACCAAAGTTCAAGGTCATTTTTGTTCAATTTCAATCTTTTACTTCTTTTTTTTATTACGTAGTTTATAGGTTGACAATTCGAATTTTCAAAGTGCCGTTTTATCGTTTGTTCCAACGCTTCTATTTTAGCTTCTTTTATCATTAATTCCGTAAGTAACTGATTAATGTAATCAGCTGCCATGTCCACTGTTCTTGTTCGTATTTCTCCTAACCTAACCCCGGGAATCAATCTCTGTAGTCTGTAAAATTTTAACTTTATTCTTGACTCTCTTGCTTTAGCCATTTCCCGAATCTTTAGTTTTTTATTATCTTTATTTGTAGTCAAGTCCATAACACTTTCCTTCAAGTCCTCACTCGTGACAAGTTCGCTTTCAGAATAATTCGACTATAGTACACTCGTCTTTTATACACTTTCCCCCACCACTTTCAATTTCCCCCACCCTACTAATATAGGTCAAGGTCATCCGGTATTAACGCGAGAACGAGGAATAGAGCACTAAGTGGCATGTTAGTCCATTACCACAAAGTGATCTATTCCTCGCTCTCTATTCTACATCTACTTTTTTGGGTTTACTTATTTATATTAAAATGTTCAAATTTTACTATGTAGAATGTCCATTCTTGCTCTTCAACTCTTCGATTGTTTTTAGCAATTGTAACAAATATTCGTTAGTTTTCACCAAAGTCTTTATTTTGCTACATCCAATTTCAATGGAAGGAATTATAAGTTGTAATTTTATAAGTTCAATCTTTTCTTTCTTGCGAATTTCTCTCTTTATTATGTTGTTCCTTATTTTTGCTGAAGATTTAAACTCCATGTTGTTTCTGCTAAAGCCACAATAATAAAAGTCTCTTCAAACAACCTGCATTTATACACATTCCCCCACCATTTTATAATCCCCACTCCTTTCCCCCTTCTTTATAGGATTTGAAAGGGATAGGGTGTAGGGTGGGGGAAGGGTAATTTTGTTATTACACTAGTTGTGCAAGAAAATAGCCGCCAGTGTTCACACCTTGTTCATAGCACTCCATCATAGATTGTGCCCACTGCAACATGCGGTCTCTGTCATTTGGTGTGACAAGGAAAGAATGACTATCACCATACAATATAAAAGAGTCAATTCGTACATAACATCCTGAGTCCAACCATTTATTAGCTTCAGCCATAAACTTTTCTATTGTATCAAATGGAAATTGTGGATCAATTGCTATGACTTTACGTTCTTCACTAAGTTCAACAGTATAATCATCATCGTCCTCATCATCTTCACTTTCACTGTCGTTACTTAGAGTGTCTTCAGATTGTTCAAAAACATCAGAAATTTCGGAAAAATTGAAATTTTCATTCAGATGAGGAGGCATTTTGAAGCAAGAAATATTGTAAACAGCAGAGACGAAACGACAAGAGCGGCGTGTAGAAGAAAAATGAAGGGGTGACCAACGCTCGCTCCGCTTTTATAATAGTATGCAAATGAGGGGTAGGAGCTGACCGTGACCAGTCATCGACCCAAAGGAGTGGGGGGAAGTACTTTTCTTACTACTTGGATGGAAGTAGGTTAGTAGGTCACGAGACTTAGAGTGTTAAAAAATAATGGGGGAGAAACACAACGCTATAACGCATTGTGTTTCTCCCCCATTATTTTTTTAAGCAACAATTTGGAAAAAACTAAGTGAATTTACTGTTTACGCCCCCACCTTGTAATACGATCCTTTTTATCCCTGAGGAGAAAGTCTTGAGAATCTAAATTGTTAAATCTCTTCTCTTTACACAAATTCTCACAAACTCTAATTTTATATTTTAAGCCGTTACATTTTGCCAAAATGTGTTGGTGGTCAACAACACTTAGAAAAAAATATTTCAAACCTTTCTTAAGCCTCTCTCCTCTGACGGATATTATTTCAGGATCGTCTTCAACGGTGGGGGTTTCTGTCAGTTGTGGTCCAGAAAGATGTTTCACGACATGTACACGGCAAAAACTTTCGTTTTTAACACATTTCCTCCCACAAGCTGATCCTTTCTTAATTCCCCTGGTGAGCACTTCAGGGCAAGTAGTGGGACGGCTAAATGCCCTACGACGCTCTTCTTGTAATAATTGAAATTGCTCTGAAGGAGCAGGCTTAGGAGCAGGTTTGGGAGTAGGCTTAGTGGATTTAGTTTTATGATAGGTGTGGTCTTCAGGCATAGTAAGTGGTGGGGTAGGAGGCAATGGTGACAGTGGAATGACAGGTGTACTAAGACAATGAAGCAAAGTTTCAAATGAAGGGGTATTAGGACGGGGAGCTGGCTTCTGTGGAGGCGGCATGATGGTTGATGGCGGTGTAGAGTCGTTTGAAAGCGAAGTAGAAGGCGAAGGCGGTGAAAAAATGCTTCGAAGTTTAGAAGTCTTGGTAGGCGGAAGAATAGTGCCAGAAGTTGAAGGTTGGGATCCAAGTTGCTTCTTGTACCAGTCAGGAGGATTTTTCAGACGAAGAGTTTTCTTAGGTGCAGTAACAGCCGTAGTAGAAGTTGAAGTAGAAGTAGAAGTTGAAGTAGAAGTTGTAGTTGGCAGAGATGACATGGTTGTGGCTCCAAGTTCGCAGCGTAACGTCTGGAATCAGAATGAAATGTTAGCCGCAGTCGGTGCGTCTTTTATAACAATATGCAAATGAGAGGGGTAGCAGCTGGCCGAGACTGATTATTGACCTGGGAGGTGGGAGAAAAGGGGAAAGAGAAGGTATTTATTTCAAATAATTCGCATAACTTTTGACTAAAATAAGATAACCACATTCTTCTTTTACCAAAATGTTTGTCTTACATAGACCTTTTCAATGATGTATCGCTTGTCCAAATCCGTCAATCCGTTATCAAGTTATAGCCATTTTAATTTTTCAGGTTATGAGCGGTCATTCACCCGGAGTAGTGGGGGAAGGAGTGGGGATAGGAGTGGGGGAAAGGAGGGGGGGGCTCCATTTTTTCGGGGGGGGGGGCTCCATTTTTTCGGGGGGGGGGTCATTGACCCTTCCGAAAGTGGGTCAAGGTCATTCAAGATTTATAATGATCCAAGGTGATGGGAACAGTAATACTGTTCCCACCACCCTGTTTGCCTAACGGTTCCCACTCCCAACCCACTAGTTACGTTCTGCAAGGGAGGTCCCTGGACCGTCCGGGTCTACCGTAACGGTCCTGTCCGGGTCTACCGTAACCATTAATTTCAGGGAAACTGGAACAGTTAATGCAGAAACGCAACTCTAACCCCACCCAAACTAATCCCACCCATCACATTCCTAAACAAAATGCAAAAAAAAAGTCCGGCTTGCGGATGTCCCACCCATTTTAAATGAAGTTCAACTGAACTTCTGAATTTACAGTTAATCTACCCCCTAACATCTAGCTGTAAGGCAAAACAAATGCACAAAACAAACATAAATTATTAGTACCAACACATCATTATTAAAAACCAAATAATTCAACACAACCAAATACCATCATTATTCTTAAAATTAATACACCTTAATGCTAAACACCTCTTAAAAATTAATACACCTTAATGCTAAACCCAACTTATAACTAACATCGCAATGCGCAAATTATTTCTTAAATTAAATACAACTTACAACTAATACACACACACACACACACATACCACATTGCATTAAAAAACGCAACGTAGTATAAGAAGTTCAAATATATATAGGCCTACTATATATTTGAAACCTCTTGCTGAGTCGCCAACAACCTTTCGCTATGAAAGTTTGTTGGCGACTGAAGCAAAGATATAGCTCCTATCGCTCCTCGGGTTTTCAAGGAGTGGGGGAAGTTGTTTCACTCCAGTACAGTGTTCAATCCAGTCCAGTTCACAGCGGTGTAAAAGGAAGGTAAAGGAGTGGGGAGCGGCGCATGCGCAACAACACAAAACCAAGGTTTGAGGTTAGAATTATCCATGTGCAGTAGCGCTAAAGTGAGTAATACAGGACTAGGCGCATGCGCAACAGTAGGAGTGATTCCGATCCGGAGAACTCATTGCATGCGCAGCAGGTTTGAGGTTAGAATTATCCATGGCAGCTGCCATGTTTAGTTTGGTTTCATTACATAGAGTCAGCAACCGGTGGTGACCGGTCATTGGCCTGGAAGGAGTAGGGAAAGGTGGTGACCGGCCATTGACCCGGAGGAGTGGGGGAAGGGGGGGGGTGCTCCATTTTTTCGGGGGGGGAGGGGGGGGGAGGGGGGGAGGGGGGGAGGGGGGGGGGTCATTGACCTTTCCGGTCATTGCCCCCCGAAGGAGCAACGGACATAGAACCCTACTTCTCTTACTACTCAGGTGAAAGTCGGTCATCATGCATCTGTCCTGCAGCTGCCCGGAGTAATTGCCAGCGCTATAAAACCAGGTAGTTTATCGCGCCACAAACATTCATTACCTCGCATTCGCGCTGAACACTTCTCATTAGTTATACGTTATGGCTAGTTCGTTATCCAGGCTCAATTACTTCTAACCTATAACATGGCTTACATTGGCATATGACATTTACAGGATGGTTATATGGGATTCAGTGAATTCTAACCTACAATTCAGTTTTCAACTAACTTTTAGTTTTGTTTAATTTAAAACCTCTTGCTGAATCGCCAACAACCTTTCGCTATGAAAATTTCTTGGCGACTAACGCAAAGATCGGGCTCCTATCGCTCCTCGGATTCTCCAGTGGTGGGGGGAAGTTGTTTCACTCTAGTACAGTGTTCAATCCAGTCCAGTTCGCAGCAGTGTAAAAGTTAAGCAGAAGAGTGGGGAGCGGCGCATGCGCAGCAACTCAAAACCAAGGTTTGAGGTTAGAATTATCCATGCGAAGTAGCGCTAAAGTGAGTAATACAGGACTAGGCGCATGCGCAATAGCATAGTCACTCTTCCGATCCAAAATACTTGTTGCATGCGCATAGGTTTGAGGTTAGAATTATCGTCGACGACCGACGATGACCAGGTAACCGGTCATTGGCCTGAAGGAGTGGGGGAAGGAGTAGGGGAAGGGGTGGTAGGGGAAGGGGGGGGGGTGTGCTCCATTTTTTCGGGGGGGGGAGGGGGGGGAGGGGGGGAGGGGGGGAGGGGGGTCATTGACCTTTCCGGTCATTGCCCCAAAGCCCCCTACTTCTCTTGCCATCTGTCCGCCAGCTGCCCGGAGTAATTGGCGCTATAAAACCAGGTAGTTGGTCGGCATCTGCCGGCATTTGGCTAGGGTTATTACTGCCTCTATAAAAGCGGATAGTTTATCACGTCACAAACATTCATTACCTTGCATCCTCGCAGTGATCACCTCTCATTAGTTTTTATTTTATGACTACTTCATTACTTCTAACATGCAATTTAGCATTCATCAGCATGTGGCTTCCTAGCCACTTCATTAAATGAGTCTAGTTAATTCTAACCTCAAATGTTACTACTATAGTGTTCTGTTTCAATATCCTTTACACTTCATTTTATACCTCAGTCTTCTTTTAACTTCTGAATGTAACACATTAGCTATAATGGTTGCACAATGTTTAAGGTTAAAACTTTTGCGAACACAACATATATTACGAAGTACTTCTAAATCTTCAATTTCAAAGTGTAGAACTAATTTAAATAGAGTTAGGAAGAAATACAGTTTTAACCCGTTATATTCCTCTACAACTTCGCAGGTTAACGTTGATGATAGTGTTATTCACGACATTTTACGTTCTATGTTATGCTTCCACAACTTTGAACTTAATACTCCTATCGACTGTGTTCAACAGGTTTTCCTATTTTACTCCCACCATTCCTTATATAAATGCACTCACCGCAATTCCTACTTTATTATCCTCTATTCTCTTCAGCTAAGCTAAGGTTTGAGGTTAGAATTATCCAGGGCGGCCGCCATGTCTAGTTCAGTTTCACCACATAGATTCGGCGACCGGTTATTGGTCTAAAGGAGTAGGGGAAGGGGTGGTGGGGGAAGGTTGCCGTTTTATAAACCCTCTCCCTAGGCGGCGCTTCTCATTCGATCGCCAACTTTCAAACAATAAACACCTCTCCCATGGCACGAATGAATTATCCCACTATCACCAACTAGTTCAACTTTAAACTATTTCTGGTGGTAGTTGGGTAGGCTTTTTTAAAACTTACTCTGGATGACCTTGACATACTTTCCAGGCCCCCAGTTATAACTGTTGAATTTCAGTTTTGATCTTACTCTTAATTTTTGTTCAACTTTTAGAGTTTAGTTAACACAGTTGAATTTTAGTTTTCAACTAACTCTTAATTCATGCCCAATTCTACTTCAAATACAAGGCATATGCTCTCGCCATCTGCACCCCAGCATCTGACGCCATCTGCTCGAGCAGCTGCTCGGGCAGATGGCACGACTTCCGGTCCAGAAGTAACCAAAACACACTACTGTTGTTGATTCGTTTGCTTAAAACGTCATGAATGTTGTTTTGCAATAAGGCTGAGGCAATGGACTGCCTGGTGGACCGCTCCCAATTACTTAAGACATGAAGTCTCAAAACAGTGCGTATCTTACAAGTGTAAGGCCGTGTCCACTCTGACCAAACATATTTAACAGAGTTCTTTCTAAATTAACATATTTTGTGACGATCCAGTTGAGCATATATTTATAAAAGAGGATGTTTGAATGTAAAAGAGGATGCTCTTACAAACATCTTCTTTTATAAATACATACTAAAACAATTTTAAAATTAAAAGTTATTTTGAAAACCACCTGGAGCGTAGACTCTTTTGTATGTCTAAGCCTCTTTCTTCATTCCTGGAAAATAATGAACTTTCGTTTTTTTTTAATAAACAAAAACATAACCTTTCGATTGTGAAAAACTCTTTCCAATGGTCAATTAAATTTTTTATTAGTCTAACTGAGTCATTTAAGTTCTTAAAATGGTCATGTTGGATGTTGGTCATGTTGCTTATCCATACTTATAATCCTTAAGTTATATGTTTCTGTATATTTACAGTTGGTTAACTGTAGTTAATGATATATGCAAAAGAGAGTATAAAAAGGTGAAAATACAAAAGATAAACTATCAAGGGGTAATAAAAAAGAAAACACAAGAAGAAAAATACCCCCGTTGCAGCAGACCTGCGTACTCAGCGAATTTCCAAAGCAATATAAGATTTTGGATTTTCCCCATAAACACCATAGGAATGAGTACGTAGGTTTGCTTCCATGTGATGTTGTTAAACAATGTTAGTTAGGAAATATAATGGTTAGGTAAGGTAAAATTTCGAATTGTATCATTATTCGGCACTTTTTAATTTTCCCCATAAACCCCATGGGGGTGAGTATGTAGGTTTACCGCCACATTGGTGTTGTAAGCAAACATCAGTTAAACCCTACCTAGTGAATGTACATACCAAATTTTTTCAAGTTATTATGATAAATAAGCGAGATACAGTGGTTCGTTGATTTCCCATAAGATTAACATTGGAAAACATCTTTTAGCTTTTCTCCGTAACCTGTGAAGCCAAGTAAAATTCAAAATAGTAAATTGTTTGTTTTTTTAAGCTCTTTTAAATGGTTTTAGTTAAAACTGTTTAATTTTAAAAATTAAGGCCCAAAAATGACAAAAACCTTTTTTTGACCTCTTTGAAACCCCATAAAACCCCGTTCCCATAACCCGATCATGCGGGTTCGCGAACTCATGAAAATAGACCTGGTCTTACACCTTCATACCAAATTTCATCAAAATCGGAGGTCTCCTTCAAAAGTTATCAGTACCACGGACACACTCATATATATATATATATATATATATATATATATATATATATATGTATGTATAAATATATATATATAAATATATATATATATATATATATATATATATATATATATATATATATATATACGTATATATGAAAATGAACGAATGGTGTTTTTGGCTTCTGGGGACCTCAAAATGAACAAGATAAGTAAAGTGGTCCCGGCCTTTGGTCTTACCATGGCTACTACCGTAATAGCGTATTCCCCATAGGGAAATTCGCTAAAAGAAAGAATAATAAAAGGAGATTAAAATAAATTGCAAACAAGAGACTGAGAAAAGCAAAGATATTTTAAATAATGATAAAGTGGCGTGAAAAGCAACTAATACCAACTAGCAAGTCAAATGGAATTGAATAAATCGATTTAAAAAAATGATAATTTTATGGTTTAAAAATATCTTTTTGGGCTTTGTAAAATCATATTTAATATGGTTAAACCATGTCAAAAAATAGACTATTATTATTATATAACTATTCACATAAATAAAGAAATAGCGAAGTTTAAGTTGGAAACTTATGATATGTTCTTTCATATATACGTTAGCATCGAGTCGTAGGTGAGTTAAAATATATATACTATTTGCATATAAATATACTAAATAATGTTATACATATACTATTCACAGATAAATATATGTACTGTTCGCAGAAGGATAATTGAAATATATAAAAATAATTACTCTTCAGCCATTGCTTGCAGTGATAGAAAAAAAAAAATCATCTTGAGGATGTGGGTATATATTGGATACTAATTGTTATGTTGCCTAGCAACAGTTTTATAACAACATAACTGTTGCTAGGCAACCCGACAGATTGTATCATATATGTCCCCGACACGGTCAGACATCTCTCCAGCCACCATACATGGGACCCTACCCCATTGTCCACCGTGATGGAAAAAACCTGACCATTCTGCGACGACGTGGGGTTAAGGCGCGAGTGAGTTGGATAGAGTCAAACCAGCTTATTTATATCCTGCCCGACAATGAGAGATCTGCCAAAGGTTTGCAACCCTCAACACCCACCAATAAAGAGGAGACGACGTACAAGATACGCTATGGCCAAGACGTCAAGTTTGAAACCCCCTTACAAACCCCCTTACTGTCTCCGTGGGGGGCTTCTGTGGGGACATATGTTATACAATTTGTTATGTTGCCTAGCAACAATTTTGTGGTTAAAAATGTTTCGTTTATAAGTTGAGAGATTAGCACTAAATTAACCTGTTACACCTAGTTACTCGTTAAATGAAGTTTCCTGTGACGGACGCCTTGCAATTAATTTATCCCAGCCAGCACAGATCCTTACGTCAACCTTTTTAAATAATTTATAAACCATTTATGAGAAATGGTAGTAAGACAAACATTGCCTAATACCCTTCAAAACGATTATTCTCAGAAACGTTTATGGCAGGGAACCTTTTATTGACCTAGCAGTGTTTCAGCCAAGCGTAAACACCCTTTGTCGACGGCCACCCCAACCCTATCTTGGAACAATGAAAGCGGACCAATGGCAAGCCACGATGCCGACGTCCCACAATTCCTTGCAAGAAAGACGCAGACGCTCTGTTTCTAAACGTCCGACCCCGACGTCCGTCCAGCCATCCGCCATTATTAATCTTCCAAAACTTACTTGTGCGTCTTAATACAGTGTTTTATTTTGTGATAATGTTAGTTTTACATTCTTGTTGTGTATGAAGAAGTTCGACGAATAGAAGAAAAATACATACACTCTATAGTCAAAGGTAAGTGTAATTGTTATTACTATTTTACTGACAACTAACCGACATTCATTTTGAAAGGCAACCGTTAGTACCGTGCTTTATTAATTCTTTTCGTGAAATAACTTGATATTTCTTAGTTAAAAGTGTTTTAGCCAGTTAAGGTTATGTTATAGAGTTGGGCTATAAATAAACATCGATCCTATATTGGATTCAATCAAACACCAATAAAAATAACAAACCAACAACCTAACTAATCACATGTTAAAAGAACCAATCAAATTTAAACTTTGCCTTTTTAAAAATTTTCCCAAGTCCATGCCCATAAATCCACTAACTATAATAGTATAATTAGATAGGCTAACTATGCAGTTTAGCTGCCACCTCATAAAAATTGATTTTTTTTGTTTGTTACAAACTGTCGCAAATTACTGTACCCAAATTTTAAAAATGATGAAAACTTAGGCCTAGTTTTTTCATGGAAAAAGTCGGAAAATCATTTCTTCCAAAATAGGTCGACTGGGTACTCAAAATGACGGGGAAATCGAGCTGAACACAAATGTTAAAGGACTATCAAAATCCGTCCATAAATAATGAAGTTATCGCCGGAAAAGCGGGAAAAATGCGGAAACTGGTTAATGATATTTTTATTCTCAAATACGTCAAGTGGGTATCCAAATTAACCGGGATGTTAAGCTGATTAAAAATATAAAAATAGTATTTCTATCCGTTTTGAAATAAGTTAAACCGGAAATTGCAGTAAAAATTTTGGAAAAGCCATAAGATGAAGTGTGTTGCTGCAACAGAGCACACATTCCCCGCTTCGCCCTCCCCTAGTCCTCGCCTCGGACAATCCTTGCACCAATGTGTACCGGGCCTTAGTTTATATACAGTAAACTTACTATATGCATATTTAAAAACTTAGATTTACATATAAGTTAGGCCTAGGGTAGTATAAAATATTATGTTATGTAACATAACCTAACTAACCTAATCTAACTTATCCTAACCCAACCATCATGTGAGTACTAACTTGGTGTGTTTTATTACATAATTATGTATATATTCATATTTTACATAAAACTTTGCTCAATATGACTCACATGATCGCTAGGGCTTGGTTAGCTTAGGTTAGTTAGGTTATGTTACCGATAACAAAATATTTTATACTAACTTAGGCTATATGTAAATATAAGTTTTATAAATATGCATATAGTCTAATAACTAAAACTCTTTACGTTTAATCAATAAGTTAACTGCGGTTCATTTAAGGAGTGTACCGTATTTATATGATGTTACCATGTTAAGTTACTAACTTAGGGCTTCACTCACCTGATATTTTTCCGGTGTAATGATTAGAATATCCTTCATTAAATTTTCACAATTTTTGTGAAAATTTGACTATGGATACCCTAATCTTTTCACTGGAAATATCAAGTGGGAGAAGACCTAGTAACATAGTGACATCATGGAAAAATTTACCAGATACAGAAGTCTCAGGCAATGCTAATTTATGTTACGCAAAATTTTGTAGTTGAATTGGCCAGATCTTAAGAGGCGCTGTGAGCAAAACTAGCCAAGCAACGTTGCCAATCCGTCGGCTGCTGGCCGGCCGGCAGTCCGGCTGAGTCCACGAATCGGTAATGGTACTTGGCCGGTTTTGCACGCAGCGCCTCCTATGATCAGGCCGCTTAAGGTGGTGCAAGGGGTTTTTCGTAGTTGATAATTATACCGTTTCAAGTGTTTAATTCGACTATACAAATATTTTCTAATAATGGAAAAATATTTTAAAAAATTTGACACAATTATTTTATGACTTATTGTCATATAAAGTGGTGGTTTTACGTCACATTGGTGCTTGCCTTTCATAAAAACCACTAGAGTCTAAGGACCCATATTTTGCCAATGTTAATAATTAATTATGTAGATTAAAACAAACTATTACAAAACATCCACAAAATTATTTCAATTTTATATGACGACTTAAATTTATGACCTAAAAGAATATATCCTTTAAATAGGAATAAAATTGGTTTCAATTTCTTTGGCCAAAAATGCACTTTAAAAAAATATAACTATCATACTTAAAAAAAAATTTTTGTAAGCAGGAGGCAAGCCCAAATATAATAATTTTGAGTTTTATTACGCCTAATAGCTGACAGCTGCAACCCGCTCGTCTCCGCGCACTCGCCCGCCGCGCACACACGAGCACACGCGCGGGCTACCTGCCCCTCGCCACCGTTGTGTCGGTCCACGCCGTAAATCCACCCTTTAGAAACTATTTGATAGGGAAGACTCATGGCAAATATCATTTACAGAATTTCGGCGCATTTGCTCATGGTCAGGGTTTTATATGAATTTTCCTACTATCTATATTGGGGAAAAACATTCCAATTTATCATTGGAAAGTAAAAGGGCAACTAAAATAGGCTTGTTAGTATCCATTATTAGTACTGGAATTCATATGCTTATTCTGCACGCATTGGAATGTACGGGCTAAAGATGAACCCATAAGTAAATTCTCTAAAAGAAATAAATCAGTAATACACGAACGAAAAGTATATCCAAGACACACAAATAAATTCATACTCCATCAAAAATTTACTCATACAAACCCTTGGGGCTATACAAAGCGACAGTGGTGTACTTTAATACTTCTATTACTAATTTTAATCAAATTTTTTTTAATCTAATCTAATTTTTTTTCTATTTTTTAATTTTAATTAATCAGTTTTACTATTTGTGGACAATATTTTGTTTTTTGTTACAGTTTAAGTGTTAGTGTTAGTACTAAAATTTATACGAAAACTGTCCGCGTAAATGTACTATCTATCTAAAAGCAAGGGAATGTTTCACGCAAGAAAGAAAGCTTCAACAATTGCTTCAACGAGCTCTAAAGTGAAGTATTCTATCACAATGAATCGGAAAATGACTACCTCACCAGTGCATCTTGTCAATCTATGTAAGAGTTTAATTTATTACTATAGAAATTAATATATTTGCAACTGAGCTGTGCCGTGGCGTCGTGGCGACCTTAGAAAGAAAATTATATGCTCATTATACTTTGCTTTGCCATATAAAAATTTCATATAGGGAAAGATCTAATATATTCAGAGTGGTGTTATTCAATTTGTTTATTTGTGCATTACTCAAATTAAAAAATATATTGTCAAACAAATTATTACTGTAATTGAAACTGAATAGATTTGGGTTTCTCTTAGATCATTCTATTGTTTACATGGAATTAGATAGTGTCGTATAGTTAGGCATAGCACATACTACTTCTGAATTATTCATAGATTGTTACTCAATATACTATTTTCACTCAGCTCAAGTGCATTCCCAATGTAATAAAAACAACCTTTATTGTGTTTAATGTAGCCTGCAAACAAAATACTTTGTCACAGTAGCATATTGTCCCAACTCCAATTTCTATGAAACACTTTGTCCCACTCGCTTATTTACAGTTAGTTAAATCGGCTAATGAGGTAACATTTTGTCATGACGAAAAATTTACAAGGGTTGAGGAACGCAACTCAGGTAGTAAGAGCAGTTCAAATACAAGGGTCACGCGATCCATGCGGCCGCATGGAGCACCGGCCTGGGAGGGGCACTGATTAAAATGACGGTGTTATTTGATAGTTAAAAAATAACACCTTAACAATCGTGTAACCTTTAATTTGTTAGTGTGTGTCTAAACACCGCTAAAGGTGGGGTCACACGGGACGGCAAAACTCCCGGAAGGATGTTCCGTTTCGCAGCCGCAGGCTGTATTTTGGGAGTCCGAATGCAAGACAACGGCGAAACAGCCGGGCCTGGCGAAACTACCATGATACTCATTATGTTGAATTTCTTCTCATTTAGAAATGATGCTGTCTTCATTAAAGAATGTGGCTTTGCTGTGTCCTAAGACATAGGAAAAGGGGTAGCCGAAAGTAGAGTCCGGGCTTTAGAAATGACATGGAAATTGGTGTCTTTGTATGTTATATTGTACTATGAAAGGCAGTTGGAAGTGAAAATGTAATATGAACTTTTTGTACTCTTTACATCAGACGAAATTTTTTATAGGGTCTTAAATCACAAAATTTGAGGTATTTCTGTTTATTAAAATGTCTAAAACCCAGAGGGCAGGAAAATAACATGTGGGTAATAATATTATATTTCGTTACAAAGGCCGCCTGTACGCCACTTCATCCGATTTTTAGGGTGTTTTGAAAACCGTACACTTCATCCGAGGGGCAGGTCGAGCAAAAAAAGGTCATTAGTACCCTCCAAACGGAGCTGCGAACGGAGCTGCGAAAGTAGTACACTTCATCCGATGGCCGGCGGTCGGCGGTTAACCGCCGCGGTGCGCCACCGCGGTAGAAAATTCCAATCTAACTTAGAGTGGTGTTTCGCACTGGGTCTATTAATTAAATGTTTACAATGGGAACTGTATTAAATTAATGAAAATTACATTATTAATGGTTTTCAGTAATCTAATACAATTGTATGGGTGTTGTAAGGAAATATCAAAGAAATATCTAGTAAATGTACAACTGAATTTTACCAAGTTATGTCAACAAGTAAGCAAGAGACAGGGTTCTTTTGATTTCCCGTAAGATTAACATGGGAAACCTATTTTTGGCTTTTCTTCGTAGAATGTTAAGCCAAGGTAAAAATTCAAAATGCTAAATTGTTTGGTATTCAAGGGTTTTAAACGGTTTTAGTTGAATTGTTGAAGTCTGAAAATTGAGGTCGAAAATCCAAGAAACCTATTTTTGACCCCGTTGAAACCCTATAAAACCCCGTTCCCATAAACCGATCATGCTGGTACGCGAACACATGAAATTAAACCTGGTCTTACACCTTCATACTAAGTTTCATCAAAATCGGGTTTCCCCTTCAAAAGTTATCAGTACGACGGTTCCATAAAATTGAACGAATGGCGTTTTTGGCTTCTGGGGACCTCAACATGAATAATTAACATGGTCCCGGGCTTAGGTCTTACCGTGGCTGTAATAGCGTATTATCTATAGGAAAATTCTCTAAAAATAAAATTAATGTAAAAAATTATGGGATTTCATAATTTAGTACAATATTCATCACTCTTATCAAAAATTCCTTACTTAAACGGGGTTCGAGAAGCAACACATCTCACTCAGCCAGGGCTAGTATATAACCCCCCTCCCCTTCCTTCGAGAGGCATGTTTTTTTAATTATATTTGAATACGGGTACAGGATAACAACGCAATTTAAATGAATTTAATACAGTTCCCAATGTAGATGGTTATTTAGTAAAGCCAGTGCGACACCCAGTCTAAGCTAGGATGGAATATTCTACCGCGGTGTTGTACCGCGGCGGTTAACCACCGACCACCGGCCATCGGATGAAGTGTACTATTTTGGCAGCTCCGTTTGGAGGGTACTAATTACCCTTTTTTGCTCGACTTGGCCCTCGGATGAAGTGTACGGTTTTCAAAACACCCCAAAAATCGGATGAAGTGGCCTACAGCCACAAAGGCCGGCGTTTCATAGGCCTCGAGAACATGTTTCAAGCTCAAGACTTCGAAAACGTGAACCGAACGTGAGTAGGCAAAACGTTTTAGGCCGAGTTATGATTTATATTTTTCATCATATTATCGTACACTATGCAATAAACTCTATAAAAATAAAAAAAAATACATAGAAATAAAAACTTCCAACCCAGACCTCAAAAGCATGATTTTTGTTGTTAAAAATGGTTGACAAAAAAACAGGTGATATTGATGAAGTGCAATGATAAAAACAGTAGCAGGGGCTTTCAACCCTTCAAACCACTAGTTGTAATAAGGTTTAAGAGGATAAATAGAGCAGGACATTTAATGGTTGCCGGATATCAAATATACTCTATGTTTTTTATAAAAAAATGTTGCTTTGGGGGAATATATTTTTCAAAGTTCATCGACATTTTACTTCTGACGTAAAGCACACCAACGAAATGATTGATTTTTCTTTCAACGGATGTTGTAAACGCCAGCTCGACAACCTTTACAAAGTAGCTGTTGGGGGTGTAAGAGAATTAGCAAGGGTACCCGATTCTTTGGGAACGGTATTTCGTTATGCGCCTTTTCCTTTTGGAATTTGCAGGCCGAAGGTATCCGATAAATTTGCGGTAGGTAGGTTTTCTTATTATTCGCAGAACACAGGATGTACGGATAACATAAAATTTTTACAATTTTAAAAATTTCCTAGAGCTTTTTAGTTTAAAATTAAATAAAATCCAAATCAAAGAACCACATCAGTTGTGTCTATAATATATACAGCCCCATGTGTAACTGACTCACTCACTCACTCACTTATATGGGATACGAACTTCTGACGTAACCATTGAAGCTAGAGACTTGAAATTTGGCATACGTCTAGCCTGAACAATCAATGCTAAGTGTAAATCTTAAACTTGAAAATTTTTAGTTTAACCTACTAAAAAAAATTCAAAATGGCGGATTTCCGAAATTGTAATTTTACTTTTTTGGCTCTAGCGGCCAAACGCTTCGTCCTATCTAAAATATGAGAACAATATTACGATAGGGAATTTAATTTTCTACAATTTCGGTCCAGTGACTTTTTATCGTATCTCGCACCGTTAAGCCTCCAGAGCGTTTTTAATGAAATGCCGTTTTTGGTTTTCGAGCTCTAGTGACTAAACCGATGGTCGTAAAAATTTTTCAAAGGTTTATTTCGATAGGTCTTTTTAATATCTACAATTTTTTTCCTTATATATTTTGCCGTATCTCTACTCGTTTACTCACAAAATTCATTTTTCACTTTTTCCGGATTTTGTGAACATAAGTAGTGGGATAATACCGGTTCTGGGACACTAGAGAAATCGTAATTTTAGTATTTCAACTTTAGCTGCCAAATGTATCTCTTAGAGACTTGAAATTTGGCAAACGTCTAGCCTGAATGGTCAATGCTAAGTGTAAAATCTTAAACTTGCAAATTTGTAGTTTTAACCTACTAAAAAAAATTCAAAATGGCGGACTTCCGAAATTGTAATTTTAGTTTTTTGGCTCTAGCGGCTAAACGCTTCGTCCTATCTAAAATCCGAGAACAATACTACGATAGGGAATTTAATTATCTACAATTTTGGTCCAGTGACTTTTTATCACATCTCGCACCGTTAAGCCTCCAGAGCGTTTTTAATGAAACACCATTTTCGGTTTTCGGGCTCTAGTGACTAAACGGTTTATTCTACAAAAATTTTCACATAACGATTTTGATATATCTTTGAAATATCTAAAATTTTTATCCCTACATATTTCACCGTATCGCCTCTCGTTTACTCACAAAATACATTTTTCACTTTTTCCGAATTTTAGAACATAAGTAGTGGGAAATTGATGGTTCTGGAACAATTGAGAAATCGTAATTTTAGTCCGGATGAGCTAGAAACTTGAAATTCGATACACACGTAGTTTGTATGGTCAATACATAGGGAAAATCCCCAAACATTGAATTTTCAAGTTTTAACCCCCTCAAAAAATGTTTTTTAATGGTAAAATCTATACCATGTAAGGCTTTTCTAAATACGCTGTAACTTTTGAACGAGAGGTCCTATCAGCGAAGCTAAAGAAAGAAATGGGATGGAGGTCTCAATTAGCCTGTTCAGTTCTTAAGACTTAGAACAATTAACGAATTCGGGGCAACCCCCAAAAGGGGGCATGGGGGCGGAGCCCCCATCGAGCCGTAGGCGAGTATCAACTATATAGGCCTATGTATATTATTCGATTTAGTTAATTATTATGTCTTAATGCGGACTAGAAAGAAAAATAAACAAGTCCTGACTACGTTGGTGTAGCTTTATGTCAGGAATAAAAGTGAAATATTATGTCGATGAACTTTGAAAAATATATTCCCCAAAAGAAACGTTTTTTATAAAAAATATATATTTGATATCCGCGGCATAACTATTAAATACAAAGCCACAAAGCTGTTTTGTCTTAAAACCTTTTTATAGACTCTTAGTGAAATACTTTCCGGAAGTTAAGCTGTGCATATTCATTAATTGAAACTAAATTATAAATGTATTTGTCCTTAATGTGTACAATGTGGTACATGCGTATTGTACGGAAGTATGGCCTACGAACCGGCATGTTTTAAAGTTCTTTGTAGAATCAACCAAAGAAAATATAGGAATTTTATTGAACAATTTTTCAATAATAGTTTAATTTTGTTAATACTATTTGATTTCTGCTGGTACTTTTCGTAATATTTTCCGAAGAATATTATTATGGGTTGGAATAACATTTATTTTTTAAAGTTTTATGCAACAATTTAATTTGATAAACTAAATAAAATTATTGTTTTATTTTTTATAAATAACTTTTGTGTTTATTCAATATATGGAAGACCGAATTTTTTGTTTAATATAACTGTATTTGGTGCCACTAATATAAGTTTTTTAGTGTTGTCTGTATGAGTAATTGTCGGTAGTGTTTTACCGCTCGAGCACACCTCCAGTGCGAGGCGTGGCAGACAGGCCGTGCGAATTTTGCTAGCGTTTGAAAAACAATCGGCTCGGCTCACGGCAGCCAAGAGACGCCAACCACTGAAATTTGTAAAACTTGAGAAAGGCCAGCGCTCGACAAAGAGGGGTGAGAGAGAGAGAGAGAGAGAGAGAGAATGAGAGGGAGCGAGTTGTGAGTCCCTTTACGCTTCAGTGGTCATGGGATGCAGAGGGGTTGGAGCACTCGCACGCGCACGGGCCAACCACTTTCTCTTTTTTGAGTGACAGTGCTGCATTCTACCGGCAGAAGTTTGTCCCTACTAGCCCTTGCACAGCCTTAACCACAAAATTTTGCATAACATAAATGAGCATTGCGTGAGACTTCTGTATCTGGTTAGTTTTTCTATGATGTTACTATGTTACTAGGGCTTCACCCACCAGATGATATTTCCGCATGTGATGTTTCGGGTATCCATAGTCAAATTGAAAATTAAATGCAGGATACTCTAATTATCACACTGGAAAAATATCAGGTGGGTGAAGCCCTAAGTTAGTAAAATAGTAACATCATATCACTCCCACCGGAATGTATCATGTGATTTAGAAATAACAGTGAATTAGTTAAAAGCTTTCTTTTAAGAATGTACATAAATTTAAAGTTCTTATACATTGTTCTTTTCATAGACTAAAAGGTAATGTAGGCTAAATGTAATTTAAGAATTGCAGTTCAAGGTCACCTGAGGGATGACGTCATCGAGGTCAATGACCTCACCAATGACGTCATCGATGACGTCATCGATTGCGTCATCGATGACGTCATCACCAATGACGTCATTTCGATGACGTCACACCCATGACGTCACAGAAATGACGTGCTGATGACGTCATCACCCCTTACGTCATCAAAATGACGTCACCGACGCCACTAAGGTCAAGGTCACGCCGAAACTTAAAATTTTTTGGCACTTTTGCCGTTTCTCGCACTACGCTCCGAGTTTCAGTCAGAGTCCCCGTGACCTTGACGACTTGGAGCGAATTTGCGACGAGATATGGCAAAAGTGCCAAGTTAAAGTAGAGTTTGCGACATGACCCTGCCTAAATGGGCAATCGGTAATCCCTCAGGTGACCTTGAACTAGCACAACACCCCCAATTTCATATTACTGTGACCTTGAAAACTTAACTTAACAATGGAGTGCCGACACCGATGCGCACCCCACGACAGTCACCGAGCGACTGACTGTCAGGCTCTGTGTACTCTAGGTATATGGGGAAGTGGAGGGGGAAATCTCAAGGTCATCCAAATGGAGTTTTAAAAAAGTTAAAGAGTAGAAAGACTACTCTTGTGCTTCCTGGACAACTTCATCAATTTCCAACGGATCTGTAAACCAATCCGATCTGTAGCGGCAGGAGTCCAGAAAACAAGCGCACCACCCATCAGGTTGTCCGTAGCACTTCCGACAATTGGTAAGATTAGAGAAGTGAAACTTAACACACCGCTGTGGACAAAAAGTGTAAAAGTACTGAGACTTGTAAATTTTGAAAGTCTGTAGTACCGGTGGTGGCAGCTGTTGGTTCTTGCATCTACACCTGCAACAGCCGAAGCTTTCACATTGCCGGCAGGCCAGCCCATCCACTTGCCACCTTGGCAAGAGGAAACACTTATCCTTACAGCAATAGGTTGTCCCAGTCTCTTCCTCCCAACGCTTCTTTGCACAATACGTGACGCCTGGCACCTCCAAACACTTATGCTCGCAACATGAGATGCGCTTACTTTCCATAGTTGATGCTGCTTTGGCGAGGGAGCACGATGAAGTGATGCCGTGGTCAGTGGGATTGGGGCTTATATAAACTAAGGCGAGTGTAGGGGGAAAGGTCAAGGTCATTCAAATGGAGTTTTAAAAAAGTCAAAGAGTAGAAAGACTACTCTTGTGTGTCTATAGCGATTTCATTGATAGTGAGTGCTTCTGTATGCCAAGTTGATCTGTACTGACAGGCTCCTAAATAATGTTTGCAAAAACCTGCAAAATGATTGTTGCACAATTTGCAGCCAGTTAGCTGTTTTAGTGTGAATCCAATGCAACCTTCAGGGCAACAAGTGTACTTATGCCCTCTCATCTGGTACACATGGAATGTCTTCAACTCTGGTTTCGGCTTCTTCCAAGACTTGCACTTACACATGCACTGACCAAAAGCTTCACATTTTCTACACGCCAGGCCATCCACCACATCAATGTCATTTGGCCATGAAAAACATTTCTGTTCGCAACAGTAGTTGAGTTGACTCTCCATGTTGCTGTGGTGAAGGTGCGCGATGAAATGATGCTGCAGTCAGTGAAAGTGCACTTTAAATAAACTCAGTGGAGGGGGAAAGGTCAAGGCCATTCAAACGGAGTTTTAAAAAAGATGACTAGTCGTCCTCCTCCTCCTCCTCCTCCTCGTCCGTTGTACTTGGAGAGCTGTCAGACGAAGAGCCCCGCGCAGGTGCTCCCCAGATGAAAAACATATCAATTTTAAAACGAAGACCATCTTGCGTCATCAACTCCTTTAATTTATCACATACCAAGTCGACCTTGTGTAAGGTGTCAACAACAAGCTTCCAATTTGTTGGCTCAATATAACTTGTAGTTGAGTCCGCCTCGCTGATAACTACATCCTCCGGCCGTATTGGAGTGTAAAGATGTGTAAAGTTCTTTGGCTGAAGCTGAGGCTCAGGCTGGCTGGAAGTGCAAGGTTGAGTGTGGACCCCTGTCGCATCGAAATCCATAGTCATCCTACATTCAATGTTGGGGTTTTCGTTTAATACGTATATCAGTTTTTCATGCAACATATCCACTTCTGCTGAATCTTGCAGATGAACATTCCACGAAAATGGCCATTCTTCATCCGTAGTTGAGTCAACTTGAGAAAGAGTGCTGTCCGCCATGATAGCTAAGCAAGGAATGAGGTGAGCTACAGACTGTGGTAACAGTATTGAAAAGTAGAGGGGGTAATCCAAAAGTATGTGGAGGGGGTATTTTCAAGGTCATGTAATTTGGGTTTTAAAAAAAGGAAATAGTGGAGGGGGAATTCTCAAGGTCATCCAATTTGGGTTTTAAAAAAAGGAATGAAGGTTACTCCTCTTCAGCCTCGTTGTCTCCCACATCTTCATTAGCCTCATCTTCATCAACGTCAGACTCACCGTAAGGGTAGATTGGTGACATCGGCGAATATTGTGGAGATTGTTGACCGTTGTTGTCGTCCCCTTGCATTCTAACTTGGGACCAATCATAATTTAAATTCATTTGTATTATGATCCCAGGGCTGTCCCGCAGTATTTCCTTCATCCGTTCGCAAATCGTTTACAAATAGTGTACACTATCGATCGACAGTGTCCAACCCGTACTTGTACCAACATCAGTAGTGGAGTCAGCTTGGCTGATGGTGTTGTCTGCCATGGTTGCTTGTCGGACAAGGAATGACGGTTGATGTGATGCTCATGCAGGAACATGGTGAAGTGGTGGGGGTGTGGTGGAGTAGTGGGGGAATTTTCAAGGTCATCCAAACGGAGTTTTAAAAAAAGGAAAACCTACAAAGTAACATTGAAACTTTCCAATTGATGGTGGCGAGCGTTTTCTTCTGCAACCTTGCCGACACATGTGACTATGCCATACAGTATGAAAAGTACAACCATAATAAGGCCGAACAATAAAAGATAGCCGTTGACTATCATGATATTTTCTGAGTGGATCTGCTTTCTTCGTATCGCCCTCTCCTGCATCCTCTTCTCCAACTCGTGGACGAAGTCACAGCAAACGTGAGGACATGTTTTATCTGTTGGTAGGTTTGCCATTGTTGATGTTGTCGGTTTGGCTGTTGAAGATGGAATGAGGTTTCCAATTGTGATGTGCCATGTACATCAATAGTCAAGTGGTGGGGGTAGCAAAGCAGTGGAGGGGGAAGTTTCAAGGTCATTCAAACCGTGGTTTAAAAAAACCTATCTTGTTACTGAGCTCATATGTCAGTAACAAGATAGGTGTTTTTGCTCTTTTACTTCTTTAATATAATGAAAAAATAAACATATTCTACAATGGTTAGAACAAGAAATACAACTGCTAGTTATCTGAAGTAATCTAAGTTGTCCGGCTCGGTCTTCATGGACGTCGGTGAGGAAGCTGTCGAGGAGTGTCCAGGCTCTTCCTTTGGCTGCCGGGTGTTCCGTATGTTGCAAGCGTATACTTGCACGTTTATACGGTAGCCTCGTGCCACCATCAGCTGCAACTCCTTGTACAAGTCGTTTAGCTCCTGCTGAGTCTTGATGCTCACCTCCTCGTAACTTGCGCAACTGACGTTCAGAGACATCCTGATGTTGCTAGGTTGGCTGCTGGAGTAGAAATGAAGCCGAGGCACAGCATTTGGAGGTACATGAAAAAGTGGTGGGGGTAATAGTGGTGGGGGTATGGAAGATCCAATTAAACAGTTCTAAACTTTTTCCATCGATACAAGGGAATGGAACAAATAGCGCAGGTGTCCTTGTAGTTTTCAAATCTAAACATCGGTGCTAGAAATCCGAACTGTTTTCTACCACCATCCTGTACAAATCGTCGAAGGTCTCCGACGGCAGCATCGCCACAAGGCCTACAAAACTTTTCCCCATCGTGGAACCTATACCAGGAGTATTCCGAATACCCTCTATTTTCTCTCTTGTACTCTTTGATATCCTGCTTTATTGTTATAGGGATATTATCTTGTAAAGCCGTCTGGAATAAAGATGCGTTAGTTATAACTCGTTGTAAGCAAAGCTCGTACAAGGTGCTCATCGTTTGTTAGTTGGCAACAGACTGACAGTTTTTCGCATCCAAGCAGGTTTGAATCCTAGCGCGGTAGTGGGGGTAATTACGGTAGTGGGGTATTGCGAAATGCAAAGGTCAAAGGTCAAGGTCACCCGCTAAGTTTAAAAAAAATGCAACATATCAATATGTGACAAACTTCACATATTGATATGTTGCATTTTTTTCTTTTTATTTTTTGGTTTTTTATAATTTATTTATAAAACATTACAATAACATATGTACAACATTAGAACTTAAATCTAACACTGCAGCTTGTCGGCGATGTGGATGGTCAACTCTGTAGAGTTGCTACCCGTGCAGCCGTGGGACACCAGGTATAGACAGCCGGGTTGAATAGAGCGAAGGTCCTCGTTTTGTAGAAGATGGACGAATCTCTTGGGCAGGTACACCTGGAACTTGGGTTCATCCCCCGGAGTAAACGGTGCCTCGCTGAGACTGCAGCAGATGGCCTCCCCAACTGTAGTCTCCATCTTCTTCATAGCATGGATTATGTAGTGCTTTTCATCTTTTAGTTCAGAGCACTTCTTCACAGGTAATATTGTTGACTTGGAGTAGCATTGAACTGCTCGACCAAAGTCTGAAGGAACTGGTGAGATGCCATGGTCAGGTTACAGATCGTCTTCTTGCTCGGAGATGTTGTCGTCTCGGAATCTCGAGTAATACTCATGCCAGGTCCCGGTCTGCTCCTCACTTATATAACCCCCGTTACCCCCACCACTCCCCACTTCCCCACTTTGAAGTTAAGAGGCGAGTTTATAGGCATTTTTCAAAGCGCAATGTCTATCTTTATCATGTTCTGGGCTTTTTGTACAAATACATATGGTTTCCAGCATGTATTGATAATTCTTATCCAATTCCACATCATTAACCGGAACATGAGTAAATCCTTCGATCCACCTTTTCTTTTCCAGCCCCTTTGTGTAAATATTGGTAAACTTGTCTGAAAAGTGATGCATAATGTGATACAAGTCCGTGTAACTTGTAAAACCATCATACCAATCGATATGATGGAAGTGTTTTGAAATCCATCTGTTGGTAGTAGCGGCTTTACTAGTTAAAGATGAATAAGAACATGGTGGTTTAAATAAAAACGAATAAGGAACACTTGTATTCATGTCCAAAAACACAAGTTCTTTTATAATGAATCTATCATCATTACCACGAAATGCTTGAAACTCAATAATACCAGGCTTGGACTTTACTTGTTCTTCTTCTTCTCCCTTGTCCATTTTGAAGGTCACACGTCTGCTCATTATGAAGTCAGGAGTTCAACTGATTTCCACACCACGGTAGGTACTACTTTTATACCAGGCCGTACAGTTGTTGGCGCGTTGGTGTATATTTAACGTGGGCACTCCCCAATAGGCCTAACCCCACAAAATGTTGGTTATTGTTTTAAAAACTAACCATTGTCATTTAAGTTTCCATCTTTATATTTTCCTTGTTTTCGTTTTCATCACTAACACTTGATTCTTCTCCTCCATCTTCCTCTTCTTCCTGTTTTACTGATTTCTTATGTAGTTGAGCGTACTTTTCCAATTGTCTCCACATCTGTACTTCATGAGGAACCCTATTAAATATAGAAGTATCCACAGGTCCGTATAATATAGGTGCGTCCGGTTGTTTATCCAAAGTGTCTTCCAGATAATCTTTAATAATCGAACTTGAAAACACCAGTTGTCTCAAATATCTTGTTATAGGTTCAGTCGCACAAGTTAAAATAAAAAACTCCTCTCGATTAAGTTGAATTTTGTTATCATGTCTTGTTGTGTCTCTAAACCGCAGCTGATGATCACCACGATGTTTAATAATATCGATTTCCACATTTGAATCCAAAAGTCCTACTCTTGTCTTTCTTCCAAACATGTTACTACTTAAATAGCATTCTAGCAGATGCAAGTGTTTCATAAACGATTCCCAAGCACTGTCCGTGAACAAAATCATTTTGGGTCCATGAGTTAAAATTACAGTAGGGGAATAATCTGTCGATTTCATAACACCGATTAAAACACTTTTGTCCAAACTAGAAGAGATTGGGTAAAATATTCGCAAAAATACCTCACTCAATATGTTTGGAGAAATATTATATTCAATATCCCTTTTTCTCTTTTGTATATTCTTTCTTCTTTTACCTTTTTCTTCAACATTATTACTGGCGTGAAGTTGTCCGCAAACGTTTTGTTCACCTCCTTCCTGGTGACCTTGAAGATCTAAAAACTCAGATATCTCCTTCTCAATATCTACCACATTTTCAGGTGTACCACTAGGAGAAGCCATATTGAATACTATGCTACCCATACAACAGTAGGCAACAAACTGATGAGGGGCGGCCTGTACGCTCTGCTTTTATACTCGCGGAATGGAACAAAACCGGTTTTTTTAAAATACATTTTTAACAATTCCGGTTAAAGGTGTGTATGTTACAATTTTATCATGTAGAATTAAACAGTATGCAGTTGTATTTGCAGGTATAGCTGCAGTAAACTCCATTTCAATCTTTATGTCAACACTTGATGATTTTACTGATTCATTTTGTTTAGAACAATCAATTACAACTATTGTGTAACCATCTAAGTATTCTTCTGGTGATAGTAAAGGTGTATTCGTTTTACCGTAATATGAATTTTGGAATCTCGCATACATATCGTATAATATACTGTACTTTTTATTAGCAAATGATACATTCAAATTGTCATGGGGGAAAAATTGTGAATTCAAATAAACTTTAATATTTTTTAAGTTGAAATGATCGAATTTGCCTGCATGTTTTGTGATGCTGTCTCTCCTACCTGTTTGTAAACCAAATATAATATATCTGGCTCGTTCTACGTAATTAGATGTTTTAACAGTCCAAGTGTGACGATCCGTAGCTGGCAAGCTTGGATGTTCATGGAATTCCCAACTTCTAAAAGGAATTACAATATCACGATCAGCCTTTAACTTCCTTAATAGTAGCATTCTATGCTCGTCAGCTAATTTAACATGTGGAACTCTCCATACAATTTTTTCTAATGTTAATTTCCATTCTAAAGTTGCATCTGTTGTACCATCTGGAGCTTTAATAACGTCTTTATCGTTAGAAGATCTCAATAAAACTAATTCTTGTTTAACATTTAATATTATTTTTCTATAGTCTTCAGCAAATCCAAGCAACAAACGTAATGGGATATGAAAATCAAAATATCCATTCGTATTTGGAGTGATTGTTTCATGTTCAGGTAAAACCCATCCGGCAGGTTGAAGTAAATTGGTTTCATTAGGTGATATAGATGTTAATCCTTTTAAAGTCGTTGTAATACCTACTTTTTTAATGGAATCAACTGTTACACCTGATATTTCATATCTAATTTCATCAAAAAGGAAAGCCATAGGATTATTTATAAATGGAACTGTTGTACCAGCAGTAGTACCGTCCTTTTTAGTAACTTTTCCTTCAATATACAAGTAACTTTCACATGGTAGTGTGTAAATGTCTTGATGTAGTATGGGAATACGAATTTCATCGTTATTGTTTAATTTCGATGAAGTGTAAGGGTTGTGGGTGTGATATTCTTTTTCCCATAGGGTTTCGTCGAATGTTGGACCCTGCGCTATATCCAGTATATCCATAATCGGTTAATTTTAATCCAACTCTCTCTAAGAAACGAATGTTCTCGCGTGTTAACTCCTCCACAGCTGAAGAGCTACTAATGCGGTTTCCCGTAGGTTGTTCGCTTTTAAATGTTAAACCCATGATTTTGTATTAAAGTGTCGATTTTAAATGTAATCTAATCGTAATAGGCTCTTCTCTTAAGTCTACCAAGTTACCGTCTTGAGCCAATATGCTCAACACGATGTCTGAAATGAAAGTCGTGTTCAACGGTAGATACACCAGGTTTTGTGGCTTTTCAACAATTTTAAATCCGGGTGGTACACTTGGGTAAAATGTATGTATGATATGGGTGTTAGCCCCATCCCTGTAAGCTCCTTGTATAATGTTACAAGTTATGTCTATACTATTGACTTTTAATATTGTTACTGTTTTCTTACCGGAATGTGTTACATCTGGTCCTAAAATTGGCTCATCTTTGGAAAACCCTAATAAATCACCAATTGAGTGTTGTTGAGTAAAATCTATATAATATTTGGAAGTAATTTCAGCTTTCATCGTATTATTATTACCTTTCAATGTTATATTGTCTTTTCCCATTTTAGTTTGCAAAAATTCATTTATATGATCAATTTCATAACAACCTGTGGGTAACCTGCACTCTTGTAAGTCTGTAAATTTCCCACTGGCATCTTTTCCCTTATAATAATGCAATACGTTATTTTTACCTTCCGTAACATTGGGAATAGAGTTGTAAGTTGTAAAATCCAATAGTGCCGCCTCCCAAAATCTTCCTTTTTGCAAGCGTAACGCTGGAAAAAGGATACTTCGTAAAGTGGACGATTTTCCTGTTAATGATACCGTATAGGAAGACATCTCAATAGTGACTGATACTTTTAGCTAGAAATTCCAAACATAAATGGCCGCATATTGAAGTATTATCAGGTTGTTCTCTTTTATAGTTATAATATATGTTTTTAGCAGATTTAAAGTAATTTTGAAGTTCTTTTGGTGGTGGCAAATTACCGAAACTATCAAAATAATATACATTGTTATTTAGTTTCTTATAACAAACCCAATGGGTGCCAGGCCCTTCAGTATTATCCAAATTTACAATTCCAGTCTCATTTTGCCACATTTTCTTTGGTAAACTGTCTTTCATGAATACACCGCGGAAAAATGGTATTTTTAAACAGGAAATATATTTAAATAATTCAACATTGGTTAACGCTTTATGTGGTATAACCAATTGATTTCTTTCATTTAATATGCACGATAAGGTCTTAGGTAAAGACCTGCCCCGTTTTTTACCATTGACCACACGGTGGACTTCTTCCTGCCTTTTCTGCTAGATCGTCGTCTTCTTATATTTCCTCCGTGTTTTCTTGTGGTTGACTTCCTTTTTACCCTTCTTCTCCTCCTTTTTCCACCTCCTACTGCTGTTTTAGCCTTCATACCTGCTGTTACTGCTAAAGCTGCTGCTTTTTCCGCAATACTAGCGTCACTTGATTTTACTCGTTGCCAAGCTATATTCGCTAGCTTTTTATCAGCGATTGACCTATTTTTTGAATCGGTAAAGATGGAATATGCGATATCGTGATCTTTACAAGCCTGATCTAACTTATTTATGCCTGGATCACCTCTTTCCAGTCGTTTTTTCAATTTAGTTCCTGGTCCGCAATACTGATAACCTCCCGGTATATGAAATTCGTATGGTAAAGCGTCTATTGCTCTATTTACGATAGATCCTACTGGAATACGATTTAAAGCTTTACTTAACAGAGAAACCGCTGTGGACGTGATACCGCCTCCTTTCCGTATACTGTCTCGATATGGACTGATGTACTGGAATGTCATTATCGTCCTTTTATAATCGAAATGTACAACTTATGTGTTAACTGTATGACGAGTTGGACATAAATGAGGTCGTTTATTGTGTTATTATATTATATATCAATATCACCCCAATCTGATGATCTAAACTTTTGCGTATTAGGGTTAATAAAGTATTTATTAAAAATTTCCCGTTTAATCGAATTACCTCTCTCGGATTCAGACAACCAACTATGACGTGTACGGGTTGCAATAAGATTGTATATATCAAATAATGCATTTCCTAAAACTTTAACAAGAAAATTAACAGTGACGGCATTATCCACATGTTGAGGGTCTTTAAGTTCTGTAATACGTTTATTATTACAAGTATATACTTTATGATCCTTTAATGACGTTGTGATAACCTGTCCTACAGTTGCGGCATCATTTGGATCAATTCCTTGTTTTAAATTACCTATTTTCTTATCATTTGCATTAAAAATATCACCAGTTGGTTTATCTAATATCAAAGATTGACTAACTACAACACAATCGGAATCGTGGGTACCAGGAGATACATTACGTATTTTTTTAAACCTACATATGTAAGGATCATCATTATACGGATTAGAATATATAGTTTGTGCTACTATTGGAACATCAAATAAATCTACAGCCATACCTACATTTGTTAATTTCTTTCCTTTACCATCCCAAACATTATTGTTCTGTTCAAGTAATGTAAACTTTTCATTTCCCTGTACAAACACATCCCCCTGCCGTGATACCACTTGGTCTTGTTTTACAAATTCAGTTGTTTCTTGTTTTATTGTCTCTTTCATTTGACCCACTGTTGCACCATCTGATGGAGCCGAACCATCTTTTACATTAGCTAAACAATTACCAAAACAATCTATAACTCCTACATCACGTGTGATACAATGATCTTCGATATATTTTAGATTTACAGCATTATTTTCATTTTTCGGATACCTATATCGTTGATAACAAATTTATAAAAAGAAAATCCATCTTTTGTCTTTTCAGGTATCAAGGAATGTAAATAGCGTCTATTTACGCTGTCTTTTGCATCTTTAGGGTCATCTACGTTGGATATACGTTTATTGTTAGCACTATACGTTTTCCCATTGAATTTTAACGTATTTTTTAATTCAGATGACAAATAACCTTTGTTTATTGCATCACCGTTTTGATTTGGTTTACCAACGTTGATAATTCTATGATCTTCTGCGTCATATGTGTTATTTTGTAGTCTTAATGTTGGCGATATCTTTTCCTTTAATATTTTTAAATTTATTGCATCGTTTTCATCTGTAGGATCTTTTATGTTTTTTAACCTTTTATTACTCATATCATAATCTCCATCAGGTGTTTGTGGTAAACCAGCACTTCTTTTTAAACTATTCGCATAATATAACCCATCCGAGGAGTAACGTCCGAACTTGTCAACACTCATGGTGCAACTGAATAGTGATCTAGAGAGTTACGCATTTTTATGTGATTACCCCACGGTTTTGGAGTTCATCCACTAAAGCCACCCATTCGTTTTCCAATCCAGTATGACCCGCTTCTTTAGCTTCATGTATTAGTTTCATTCTATCCACCAATTTATTGGTATTATTGTAATAAATCACATTTGTGTTATATAGTTTCTTCATTAAACCTGTACCTGTAACAGACTTACTTCTTTTTCTTCGTTCCTGAGCACTTACATCCAAAGTGGATGCCATAAATCTTCGTTTTACAGGTTTTCTTTGTGTTAACGGCATTGTTTGTCTTCTAGTTGGTATTAACTTGGATACAAATTCTCTATATTTTAAAGACTTAGATCTAAAAGGAAGCTGGTCAGGTAAATACTTTCTCCTATATGCATTTGTCTGTTCCAAAATCTTTTTATATGCTTCCATGTCTTTTTCTTTCACTAACGATACTGAAGGCTTATTTTCAAATAATAATTCAAATAATCCTTTTGTGCCCTTATATCTTTGTTCACCAACAACAATATTATCATGTTCGTCAACGTTTAACGGGCTATTACCTATCATTAAACCATCTTCTGTTAATCTCGCTCCATAACTATGGTAATTCTTATTAGGAATTGTTCCGAGTAACATTTTTACCATGTATTTCCTTCCTAAAGGTCCTTTGTTATGAATGTTTTCACCCAACAAGCTTATGTTTGACGGACCTTCCCTTGCTTCTTCTTCTTTTTCCTCTTCACTAGCAGTTGATACATCTTCATGTCCTCTTTTAGCTTTTACTTCATATAATTCAACTAGCAGTTGGTGCTTCTTCAGGTCCCCTTTCACTATATCCTGGTGATTCTAGCTCTCTTTCAGATTCTGCTCCGGTAAGGCCACTATATGTAGAGGATTCCGGGTCTGCATCACTAAAACCTTCATATTTTACACTTTCTCTTTCAAACTTTGTGATAGGTGCAATCGCATCTCCTTCCAATACAGGTTTAGCGAATTTTTTGTTTAATTGTTTTAAGGGTTCAGTAATAGGTTTAAAAGTAGATTAAAGGAATTTCTCCCTCTCGCTAATACCTAGTTTTAATGCTTTGTTTTTAGCCCGAATAGAATCACTAAGTGATTTTATTTCTTTTACTAATTTTTCTTGGTTAACCATGTTTGTAGCAAGACGTGTTGTACAACAATGAATATTTTATACCACGTTCAATGTATTAATATAAATTTATCAAATCCTATCCTGTATCGACCATTGTTTAGCGGTTGTTCCTTCATAATTGTTAAGAACCCATACTTTTCAGCCCAAGCCTTTCCACATAACTCTTTAAATCGTTCAAATGTCATATCCGCATTTACATGATCAAAATATATATGTTTTAGGTTGGTTTCGTCCTGTTTAAATACAATTAACATGTTGGCATTGTCTCTAATGAGTTGTTTAGGTATTTTACTGTAAGTTTGGCCAATATAAATGCTATCTATGTTGTTATGTCGACCAATAGCGAAGTAATTCCTTATTGTGTTTTGGTTTTCACAAGATACATCGTCAAATATGAACACAGAGAATGGTTTAGCTTCTTGTGGTTGCATGACACTCTCGCTTGCATTAAATTTTAAGTATTTAACTTCAGGCACATTATTCAGTATCTTTTCCAATAATTGGTTTTTTGGTTGTTGTAGTGATTTTGAAAATACATATAGATTATTAAAACGTAATCCTTTAGGGTTTGTAATTAAATTGAATACAACATTAGTTTTTCCACAGTTGGAAGGTCCGGTAACCAGACAGCGCACGGTGTTTGGTAACAAATTGCCATGTTTCCCACTATTGAATTCTGAATTATCCACTGTGAGTTCATCTATATTATTAATAGTAAAACTCTCCTTTTGTGGTATTATCTCCATCCTTTGTAATGGTTCAACCTAAAATGATTCTCTATCGTTATATCAAATCCTTTTTAGGTATCCAAGAATCTTCCGACTTATTAAATCCTAACCATCGTACTTTAACCTTATCTTTTTTCCGTTGCAACACCTTTTCAACTAAATATACATCGCCTACTGTTGATTTTAACATTTCATGTCCATAAAACCCTCCTTCAAGCACTTGTCCTTTATTATCTTTTAAAATATATGTCTCAGGTACTGTAGGTTGTACTTTGAATACAGTAAAAACCTCATTGGTCCAATTTGGCAGATATCTTTAACTGAATACACCTTTATATTTACTTATTCGCACTTTATCACCCACATTAAATTTTTTAGGCTTTAGTTTTTCAACTTTTGGTTTAGTATTCATTTTTATACGTTTTAATATCAGTTTTTCATTTTTGCTAGTCACTTGGTTGGGTTTCATCCCAATAGTTCTATGAAACTTGTTATTGTAATCGTTTATAAGTTTCGGTAACATATCAATCCATATGTACGATCCTCTGTTGGAAAACATTTTATACATTGCACTTTTTAAAGTTCTGTTGAATCTTTCAATTATTGAGGCTTTTACCTCTGAATTGGTTGAATAATGGTTTATATTGTGTTTTTTCATTAAATTTGCAAATTCCTTATTAAAATATTCTTTTCCATCATCTGTTTGTAAATGTTTAATAGTATGTTTGTCTCTTTGTATAGCTATTTCCATTGCTTTTGTAACACTTTTGCCACTTTTATCTTTTAGCGGTAAAGCATCTGCCATTTTTGAAAAACAGTTAATAACAGTCAATATGTATTTATATCCTTTATTTTGTTTGCTATAAGGAATCATTTCGATTAAATCTGCTTGATATAAATCGTTAATTCCTTTTATCACCGTATTTCTTCGTGGAAACTTTCTTCTTGCAGGTTTATGAAGTTCGTTGACAATTTGTTGCTTCAAGTCCTTCATATTGCAGGTTTCAATGTTTGTTGTGTCACATGTATAATCACAATGAATGTTGTTTTAAATATTCACATCATTTATATGGGTCAAGGTCATCCAAACTTGTGTAAAAAAATGGGGAACACGGCGTTGGACTTGCCGTGTTCCCCATTTTTTTACGGAAGGAGAAAGGAATAAGGTCGAAGTTGTAGAAGGACGAAGAATAGGTTACTAGTTGATAGGATTTAGGGAGTAATGACCGAAAGGAAGAGTGTGGATTTTGTCGGGCATTATGTGTCTTTTATCATCCCGAGCTGACAGTGCTTTTTTAATTTCGGTGACACTGTAAACTTGATGCTTGAAGCTTCTGATATTGTTGAATATTGCTGATATTGTAGTATCTTCAAACAAACAAGTCTTGTAGTGGTCAAATGTCACGTGTTTTTTCAAATAAGATGTCTTCACTCCTTTTGCTTTCTTGACTGTCGGTGTGTTGTTCTCGTGGTACATCTTAAATGAATACAATTTCGCCATCAGCGCCACTATTTCTTCTAAAGGCATTCCATTTGCTTCATCTTTGAATTTTCCGATTACTTTTTTATTTCTTTCATTAAAATTTGGATGGTTCTTTGGATAGTCAGAAAAGTCGAAATCTTCTTTGTATGGAAAAGTCCTTAGGTCTTCATACATGTCCAAAGTCTTTATCCAGTAGATAAACGCGTCCGTATCCATGTATGCGACTCCAATGTTTTCCCTTCCGTAGTGTTTAACCATTTTGTTATAATGGAAATCATACATCAGGGTTTTACTTATGTCCAAAATCGACATACCTATGTATAACGGACGGTCCATGACTATTGTTGTTTTCTTCATACTGACAGCGACTAGATTTTCGTTTATAATCATGGATGTTCCGAAATTTGGTTTTTGCACTAATTTTTCCAATTTCCTAGGATCACTCACTAATTTTACATTTTTGTGTTTTCTTTTGTTCTCCAAGGTCTTCCCAAAGATAGCATTGTTCATTAATTTATAGAAGTCCTTTTCAAATGCCGTTGTCGCTGCAGCTCTTCTTGTAGTGTTGGAATCAATATATGGTTTCAACCAACAAGACTGGGTGAATTCAATTGCTCTATGAATTCTCACTATACGTAGACCCAATTCAAGAGCCTGTTGAACTACCCAGTAGTGAGCCACATACCGATCTTTATTCTCCAAGGTCATCATCAATTTTGGCCATCTTCCTGTCGATGAAACTTCAGTCTTGGCTAGGAGAGGCAAGTCGTAGTGATGGTCATGAAGGTGCTCCGGGTATTCAAAATCACAGTCCAAAATATAGCCTTTTGGACCATCCTTTGGAATCTGTGAGATGTCTCCGATGGTGGCCGGGTCGATCTATTTGAAGTCAGCGTAGGGAAGCGGATTTGACATTGCCCAACCATAAAGGTTGTTTGCGTCAAAGTAGCCAAGGTAGACCGATGGTTGTTGCTCGTCGAAGCCGGGGATGTACTTGTTGTTGGCTTTGACATGACGTGTTACAGCTTGTGTCAAACCGCCCCGTACACCAGATTCCATCATGAGCACCATATCTATATCTGTTAGAAGTTCCAATCGACAGTTGGTTGACTTTAGCATAGCTTGCCATGCTAATCCTTGAGATGTGTACGAGTGTAGAGGGTCCAGTCCATAGGCGGAGAAGCAGGTGTTTCGAAATTCTTCCATCACATCGCACAGCAGAGTTACGTCCAATTTCATATAGAAGTCAGAATATTCCCCTAAGGTTTGAATGTTTAGTTGGTTCCAAACATTACAAGCATGATTGTAGTCTTCAACGGAGATTTCACTTTCGTTTAATTTGCTGTTGAAGGCTTCAATCGGTGGCAGACTGGTTTCTTCAAACTTTTCTGTAGATGTTATATAATCATAGGGGAAAACTCCTTTCCGTAATACTAGGTCCAATTTATCTTCAGGTACAATTTTGCTGGTTTCTTTTAAGTATTCTCTTCTTAGGTTCTCTGACAATTTGGCTAAACTAGATGGCATAAATCTGTAAGAGTCTACGAAGCGAAGTTTAATTTTACCTACTGTTTTTGAAAAGCTGATGTACTTTTCCAATGTTGTAGCAAGAACATCAATTTTACCGTCATCTCTTCCTAACTCTGGAATAATAAAGTGAGAGTCGTACCCGCTAAGATTGTGTAAAACGACAGGAATAAAGTTTGGCAGTTTGTAATTTATATTGCATGAATTACAAGCAGCTCCTCTGTATAACCCTGTCAGGTGATCGTGATCTCTTACTTTTGGATTTTCTTCACTGAAACTCTTTTTGCATAAATAACATCTTGATGCTGAATTGTATTCTTCTTGTTGATTTTGGTTCAAAGGTTCCATAGGTAAAACATTACCGAATAAGCGTTGCACCTTTTCAGCAATGTCATACAACTGATCTACAAAATACTTAGTGGCTTCTTCACCACGGTAAAGTATTGGAGTGGATGTTAAACCATAGTCTTGCAATTGGTTTTCAGACAAGGTTGATCTCACTAGTAGACAGAAACTGTTGGGTTGATGCAACTGATATTTCGTTCTTCTAGTCACTTCACCGTCCGGCAGCTCCTGTGACACTAACGTAGATTCAAAATCTGCGTAGATGGCTACTGGAATCCTATATTGGTGAACTGTCTTGTTAAATTGGATAAACGCTCGAGATGGTGGTGGCAGACTAATCTTTACTTCATAATTTTTGTTACAAAGTCTTTTGTGTTCAATCAACCATTCTGATCCTCCACGTCTTAGTTCTTTATATGTGAAGCAGAAACATCTTTTACACACTGTTAACCTACTTTTATGTTTTGATAATTGATTCCATACCAAGGCTACAAAGTCCTTTATCCATACATAATGGGAAATTTCACCCTTCGTTATCAATAGCAAATCCGTGTGGTTTCTTTGCTCGTCTTTTACTACCCGCAAAGGATAAACGTTGTTCGAATCATCCAGACCAAAAACATTTACTGAAACGCCAGGATTTTTCTTTTCAAATTTGTCAATGTCTTTCAAGGTAACTGGGTAGGTGAGACCTTGCTAGTTGTAGCGGTGTTCATTTTCGTAATATTCTCTACCAACTCTTTCAGGATGATCTTTAACATACTTTGTTAACATTGCATACTTGAAACATTCATTACCTTCATTTTGCACATTCCTACACGATTTAGTGTTTTGGATTTTCTTTGGTAAAGGGATAAAACTACTACCCCTTAAACCATATCCATGCTTGTGAACCCTTACATCCATACCTTCAATTGATGACAAAGTCCATCCAGATCCTCTTCCTTCATGTTCTTGAAGTTTTGTTATAAGTTCTTCCAAGCATTCTTCAATAATATCATCGATGTTGGAGGTGAAGGTAAGGGTTCGGTTTTTGGTAATGAACGCTTTCAATGCTGTTTCACCATCAGTATTGTTAAACATAGCCTCTAACACCATTCCAAATTTAATAATATTTAATCTTTGTAGTTCTTCCCTCAAGGTTCGACCAACAAGTTGCTTAGCCTGGGTTATAAATGTTTCCAGTTCCAATTGAACATTATTAATTTTGAAATGTGTTACAACTCGTCCTGGTAAGGCCGTGGTGCGCAGTTGTTTCACATCTTCCAGTTCTTCTTCAGTGTCCTCTTCTTCAGTGTCTTCTTCTTCTTGCATATAATTTTCTTCTTCAAAAGGTCTTCTAGCAGTAGATGGCCCAGCACCAGCAAATTGGATCACACTAGGTCTTCTTCTTTGCATTTGCTGTAGATAGCTGTCCCAGTAGTCCGTCTGCTTCTAGTGCTCTTCCAAAAACCGGTCAATTGAGTCTAAGTCTATTTCATCCATGGTAATATCTTCTTTTCTATCTTCGTCTTCATGTAATTCTCTGTGTAGGGTAAAAAGATCTTCGTCTTAAAAGATTTCCCCACAAATGTCGCAAAGAGCCATTTCAAACAGTTTGGCTTTGAATGTACACTCTGTGAATGTCCACGCAATAATGAGCAGCGCACTCAACCGGGTCCCTTTATATCTGAGGCAGATAGGTGGGGAAAGTGACGTCATATAGAAACAGGTTATCAATCACGTGCTAAATTTAGCCTTTAAACAACCATTTGTAATACATTTATCAGCAGGCTTGATAAAATAAATGGTATTTGGTCTAGATACAATAATTTATACAAGTTTTTTCAAAGACGTCTGTTCCAACAAGTTTATATGGGTCAAGGTCGTTTGGAATTATTATTTTGAGCGGGAGATAGAGCACTAAGCAGCATCATTTACTACAAAGTGCTCTATCCCCCGCTCACATTCTTTTTTTTAACTTTTTGTTTAAACTTTTTACAAAGGTACATCACCATCAGAGTCGGAATCATTCTCATCATGAAATAGGTAGCGATGACAATACATAATTCTTCTGGCTACTAACATCCTATCCATTGGACGATGAGGAGTGTCTTGTTCTTCTTCTTCAATTTCCGACTCAGATGATGACTCTAAAGTTTCGTAGGCGTGCAAGTCCATTTCATTGTCCGTTAAACCAGCTTCGTCCGAGTCCGTTTCAATGTCCATTATTTCTTCTTCCTCCTCTTCCTGGTCAACCGCAGGTAGTTGGTCCTCCACTTCTATAACTTCTACAGGTATTACCTCCAGAATTGAAAGAATTCTGTCGCGATGGAACACGGTGTTGTCAAGTGGAGCCATGGTATGAAAGTGGTGTATCTATCCAATTGGTTTGCCCTTTTTATACCCCCCACCAACTATACATTTTATGTGGGTCAAGGTCACGTAAAGATACCCTTTGAGCGGGGGATAGACCACTAAGCAGCATGCTAGTCCATTGCCGCAAAGTGATCTATCCCCCGCTCTGTTTTACAAAAAACCTCAATCAAGTCCAAGTTCGAGTCCTGTTTAACACATTTTATTCCAATTCCAAATCCAATTTAAAAATTACAATTTCACAAGGCTTACAACTCTGATGTATCAAACACTCCAGGTCCCTAAACATATCGTCCAGTTCGTCCAAATTATGATGTCCTAGTTTTAACACATGGAGGTGGTTCATGCTTTGCATTGTAGCACGACCATCAACAAACAAATTTCTTTTCCACGCTAACATAAATTCGCAGTTTTCTTGAAAGATCCTTCTCACCAAACACTCATACACAGCCGTCAACATGTCTCTACAATTCTCATAATGCACCATCACAGAATACCTGTCCAAGTTAGCACCAAGCAGCGATCCACTCATTTTTCCTAGCGTTCCACTGAAAAGTCCAAAGCAGAATGAAGTCGAGATGTACAGACCCCCTCTTTTATACCAGTTAACCGGTTGTCCTTGCTTTAAAGTGGGTCAAGGTCATCCAATGCTACCCTTTGAGCGGGGGATAGACCACTAAGCAGCATGTTAGTCCATTGCCGCAAAGTAGTCTACCCCCCGCTCTGTATTCTACACACACACGCACACACACACATGTCTCTGTTCAAGCCCTCTATTACATACCCAGTATATATTCAGTTTCTTCATCATCACTATCACTCATCACTGCTTCCACAAACTCCATTGGGTTAAAGTTGAATTGTTTTAATTGTTCTTTTAGGTTTTCAATTTGTTGGTCCTTCACTTCCAAAACGGTGTGAAGGTGTGATATGTAGTCCGCTGCCTCGGTGACACTTGCTACTCTTGGGTCGCCTAACTTCTAGCTGGGAACTACACCCTGCAGCTTGAAGTACGCCATATGCCTCTCTTGCTCCTGCCGTTGACCAGGACTGAGCAAGCCTTGCCCGTCTTGACTCACCTCCAGCAAGGTCCGTAGCATCGGAGCTTTGCAGGCATTTGCTCGAGCAACAGTTATGCTATGGAATGGTCGAACAGGTCCACGAGTAGCAGGCAGGACGTTGGCAGCACGCCTTCTTGAAGAAGAGGAAGCCCGAGAGTTGGAAGCCATGTTAAAGTGTAGTATTCAGCTAAGCGGTACAAAGCAGAATAACCAAACTGCACATCAATACCCGTATATATAAATACTTATCAGTGGTGGGGGTACTAGCTAACCTTGCTAAAGTGGGTCAAGGCCATCCAAAAACATTACCAGAACGGGGGATAGATCACTAAGTGGCATGTTAGTCCATTGCCACAGAGTGATCTATCCCCCGCTCTGTATTCCGCATTCACACACACATTCATACAAACACACAAGTCCCAGTCCGAGTCTTTACCCACACACCTATCCACTCTCATCCTCACTAGCATCACTGTCCACTAAAAGATCTTGACACTTCATAATTAGTCTGTCGTATTTCCTCAGGATTGAATTTGCCTCACGGATTACACTCTCTAACACCCTATCCTTTTGCTCTATAATTTCGTTGTACCTTTCAATTAGGTTTGGTGATGTTTGGGTAGATGCATCTGATGTGGTTGGTTGAGAGGCTCCGCTGCTGCACAGCTCCTTCCTGACAGGGCCAAAGCTGGAGAACCGCACACGACTCCTTGACGAAGGCCCCGATCGGATCGGTCCAACACCTGAGCCGGAGTTAGAGGCAGAACCTGAAGCGTTGCCAGACATGGTGCGAAGCGTTAGGCTTAACAGTGTAAAGCAGAATGAGAGGACAGTTGATCATTACTCCTATATATACCCATTTTTAGTGGTGGGGTAACTCAAGGTCAACCTTCCCTGGTATCAAACCTGGTTATTATAAGTTTGGCCTGAATCTTATTCTCTTCAATAAACTTGCTTACTTCAAAAACCCAGGAGAACAGTTCGTCTATATTTTTATATTCAATTTTAGTGTAGTGTGTAAGGTTTAAGGTTTGTCTGTTTATAACACATAAAGTAAACATAGCCCTATCACGTCTTATCCAAAACTCGACATCCCTTCTCATACCGCTTAAAAGTTCCCATGCAGTGTGTTCATCTAAGTTGTATTTACCACCTTTGTAGGAGAACGGTGCCATGTTTAGTATCAAGCATAGAAATAGACTGAAGCAAAATGAACAGCTCATACAAGCTAAGCAAAACATTGGAGTGGGGGTATCACATGATACATAACCTTGGTTGCAAGGTTAGCTCTTTACTTTTCAGAATAGTTAATATAGGTCAAGGGAATTCAAACTTTGAAAAATTTTTACCTCCAAACACTTGTGGTTTCCCACAAGTGTTTGGAGGTAAGTTTTTATTTGTTAAAGACTTTTGTAACTTAGTCTTCACCCTCAAGGACACGGTTTGAGATTGTCCCAGTGACTTTACATCACCGCCAGGTTAAAGTATTATACAAGTCAAGTGTTTTTTTTATTACTTGACTTGTATAATACCCCTCTCCCTTACTTTAAGAGAGTTAAGACTAAATTTGGAAAAATAATTTGGAAAAAGACTTTTTTAAATATTGTCCAACACAACCTAACAATTTTGATTTTTTTTTTTTAGTGGGCCCATGTCCTAGTCCATTTCCCACACGGTTTGGCATCCTTCCCTTCGTATTAGATAGGCTTTAGGGATGAAAAATTCTCTTTGTACCATCCGAGGTGGTACTTGCATTGTACAAAGGTGGCCTTCACCTTTTACAACGATTTCTACTTTCTTATTACCTGCTCCATAGGTCTGACCAATAAAATAATATTTTTCATCAACCTTTAGCCTTCTAATATCCCGCGGTTGCGGGCCGTGGGGATGTCTGAACTTGAACGTTTTAGGCTTAATATAAAGAGTGTAGGGTTTGAATTGCCGAAATTTGACTGTACTTTTGAGGTGTCGTTGGCAGCGATCTCCTTCTGCACAGGCAAGTTTCTGGCAACACAAAACCCCAAACTTACTTGAAAACCAAGCGTAGTCGCATCTTTTACCCTTGCCAGCAGGGACTTTAACGCGCTTACGTTTTTGTGTTGGACTCTTTAGTGGAGTGTCTTGGAGCTTCTCCGAATTAGGCTGGCTAGAAGGAATGGGGTGGAAGGGGGTAGAAGGGGCAAAGATTGGTCAAGAGGAATGGAGCAAACAATTTTGGGTGGGGTAGGAGAGCGTGTTAGGTCTATGGTGGGAAGATCGGGGGAAAAGATGGATTTACGGGGTGGTTTGGTTGGTGTGGATGGCATAGGGGATATGGGTAAGGGACATTGTGATTTGGTATAGGATAGGATTTTTCGGGTTCTGCTATAGGGGGTGATCCTCGACCTGGACGTCTCTTCAAAAACCGCAGACTCCGATCCTGAGTCCGATAGCAGCGAGAGTGCTGGAGAGGCTACCGGGACTCGACCTGACGACTTAACAAAACATTCTGACCTACTAAAAAAAAAGCATTGTCAATTTTGTTCCTCTAAATAGCTGGTATTTTATTGAGCACAACGTTCTCTCTTCATATAGGAATGATTAAAATTTTAGCATAAAACAGGTGACTTCCAGTTTTCTTTAAACTCTGCTCAATCTGCTATGCCTATTCAAACTGTTTTAATATCTTTGAAGGTCAACCCGGAAACAAATTACAACAGTTAAACATGACCACACAAATTAAAGGCTGGACACTAAAAGTCAAAAGACATATCTTGTCCAGTTAATGACAGAACACATTTGACTAATCTAAATTTGGTCAAGTGCTGATGAGGGATATAGACCTACATTTTACATTTTGAAATATAAATCTTTTAACATTTATTCGTCAAAGAAATTTGAATATTACATGGCTACTGTGTTTTTTATTTGTGTTTCAGAAGCATGCTTGAGATCATAGGGGAGCCACTACAAAGAATAAACTGCAATCATGCCACGTTTGCGACGGACTAATGCAAGCGAAATTCAGTGAAGGATAACAGTATGTTTTTTTAGGTTTTCAGTAAAAAAAAAAACTTATTTTAGTTGTATTTCTGAATACATTATTACACCTATGCCTTCAAGGAGCCTTACATATAATTTAGTGTTAACTGCTCATAACTTTAGAGTGTAGTTTTTTAAACGGTAATGCCTGGTTTTGCCGATTTTTACAGATTAAATATTGATACCGGGGTCAATTTATTCTAGTATGCTGAGGTAGCTTCTACTTTGCGCACGATCGCGAGGCTCTCAGCACGGGGTGTCTTCCGATTTTGCCCGATCAATTTATAGAAATAAATTATTATAGGATAGTTATGTTTTTATTGAAATTATTTATTTAGTTTGCGTATAGTTTTTTTTTTTAATCTTTTAAAACAGATTATGCAGATTTTTATTAATAATTTATAATTGGAATGACTTTTCTGCACTCGAAACGCATCTCAACAAACTGGTGTAAATGATTTTACAGTAAATAATGAGAAATAAAAGATAATTAAAAATATTTTTGTGTAAAAGTTGGAAAAAAGCTGTAATACTAAACTCTGTGAATCCTTACTTTATCAAAGTGGTAGATAGATGATTAAATATAGATGAATGATTGATGATTAATGCAAACAATATTATTTCAAGTTACAAATTATTCTAAATAACACAGAATCCACACTCTTATGGATCTTACGTAATCATCGTAACATCATAATGTATTTCACTTTTATGAAATGATATGAAAAGTGCTTTTATTGCTAGAATTCTTAAAACTAACCAATGTGTACTTATCACTAATACAACAATAGTCTCCTGGACCGTCTGTTGCGGTTTAGCTACACCTGGTCAGTAAAAATAATACAATATTTCAGTTTGTTGAATGACCTAAAATAAACATTTTTTACAATAGATATCCTGGTTCTGACACAGAAAACAAAATAAAAAATCTTGTCCATACCATAAGTGTATTTAATTATTTTTAGATAAAGTATTGTAGCGTGAAAATACATAAAAAGTAATAATCCTATTCCACTCTAAAATACATTTATTTGCACGTCTTTGTCAAAAAGTATTTTTCCAATTTTTGATTACGTATAATCAAAACGGTTCAATATTATTGCACACAATGAAGAGTTATTAAACACTGTAAAAATTATACTATTATGGTGAAAACTTTGTGAATTTTGATTCAAAATAGGCAGCCATGTCTAAGAGGATATCGATGAATGCATCTCCGCCCATGGTCGCGAAACAGATCCGTCATCATTATGTACTCAGTCAGTTTCGTGCTGCGGTGGTTAGGCAAACTTAAGCATCAATTTAATGCCTAATAAGCCAGGAATACTTTTAAAAGGTCATTTACTGCAATGGGGTTTCGGTTTGGATAATTGACAGTCGAAAAATCTACTCTTTACTGTATTTTTAGCTGTCGAGATGGCAGAGCAATATTGTACAATTATGCCTGCTGAAAGGAGCATTAAGACCTATTCAAGTGAATAATACATACAGTATTGTTGTGATTGAATGTCATTGACACTACATTTAATCACAATGGCGCACACACTCTTGTCAGTTATGACACATTAAGTGTAGGCCAGCAAAATATGCATTTATGTATGAGAGTCTAGTTAGCAGAGAGTGAAGGGTTAAAAGGGGTGGCGTCTCTATAAAGATGTAGGCCTAAGATAGGTGAAGCAGATACAATCCTATACTCTAATTTGAGTAAGGTATATTTTTATGTATGTATGTATGTATGTTTGCACACGCAACTCAAAGACTGCTCGAACGATTTTCTCCAAACTTTGCAAATAATTTAGTACTCAGATAAAAAAATTGAAACACATATCTTTATGGCAGGAAAAATCTTACTATTTTTCTAAATAGGCTAATCTTTAATTAAAACTTAAAAAAAATAACATTGGTCCACGTGTTCCAGTATAAATATATGTGGTTTTGCATCGCAGCCAGTTAATAAATTCTTTATTGCTAACTACAGTTAAATAAAAATAATTTATCATTTTTTAAATTGTACTTTATACTATAGCGAATTCAACAAGGGTGGTGATGTTGGTGTGCCGAAGTCACATAATCTCAGTGATTTGTGGTCTGTCGGGCAACACTGTGTTGGTTTGGTGCAGGAGCGCTTTCGTCTTTTCGACATTCTTAACTGCAACTGTTATAGCTTTCTCCATGATTCCTTATGTAACATTATAGGGAGGGGTGTTTTGGTATTTTTAAAGACTGTTTCGGGTGGTACTAGGCTTCCCAGAAATTTCCAAAATGCCTTTTTTTGCTCTTATTGAGGGTTTGTACTGTTTCCAAGGTTTCCTCTATTTTCCGTACCTGTGATCTTCATCTAGAATGTATATAGCATAATGAGATTTAGGGTCTTTCTGTTTTAATGTGTATATGTGTTATTTTAATCTTTGCTTAAAACTTACCAGTTTGACCTATGTATCCTATACTATAATACAAGCAATGTCTGAAGGGATGTCTGTTCTACGATCTCGGAATCTAGCAAGTACATTTTGCTTAAACTTTTAATTTAAGAGTGTTTTGGCCTAAAAATAAGTTAAGAAACAGGCCTAATCCCAAGAAAAATCGAATTTGGGCTAAATTAAATTTAAAAATTGTAATTTAACATTGGTTATAAGGGTTGCTATTTTGGTTACGAAATAACAACGAACGGTACACAAAAATAAAGTAACATTAATGTTAAGCAGTCTTTTTCAAACAGCTGTTAACGGCGAATAGGTATAGTCGGTTGTCGGTGGAAATTTAGTAGTCTTATTTACTTACCATGACACTATAACAAATGTGAATAAAACCAACGAGCAAAGCTCGGTTAACCTGGTACTAATATTTTACACGTTAAACATTTCATCTTGTAAACCCCACTTTTCGAATTTTGGTCATATTTTTCATTTCCGTATGAAGTTTTCTTTTTGAATTATTGTTAGTGTAAAATGCAACATTTAACACCTGTTTTTTTAATGCTTTTGCAATTAGGTGTATTTCTGGACCATTGTACGGAAACGCCCATTTTGTTTTCCTTATCTTTGTAGGCTGATTTTGTTTGCGGAAATAGTTTTTCAATGTCTTTTCGTTCGAAACTATTTAACTCAGGTAATCGGAATATTGTTTTTACTTCTTCGTTGTACTCTTTTTTCCGTTTAGTACAGTTGAGTTAAATGGTTTGAAAAGAAAAAAACATTGAAAAACTTTTCTCATATTGAATGGTTCTACCCTCCGGATTACGTTGAAATACTAAAAGTGGTTTAAATACTTGCTTTCTATAATCCACTGTTGGTTGCTGGGGCAACTAGTTTCGATTCATGAGTGAATCATCATCAGGCCGTACAGAAGATGTCGTAGCACTTCATATGAAGGTTGCCAAGAAGAATAAAATGATAAATAAAAACACATAAACACGGACACGGACACAACAATACAAAATTTGTTCGTTATTCCTTGTGTCCGTGTCCGTGTTTATGTGTTTTTATATATGATTTTATTCTTCTTGACAACCTTCATATGAAGTGCTATGACATCTTCTGTACGGCCTGATGATGATTCATTCACTCATGGATCGAAACTAGTTGCCCAAGCAACCAACAGTACATTACAGAAACCAGGTATTTAAACCAGTTTTAGAAAAACTTTTTTACGATGTTTTAAATTTGCGTTGTTTTTTATTCCAGCTTTTCAACGACCTTTCAAATTTTTGTTAACGCAGTTTTTTATTTATATCTTTTGACAAATATATGTTTTTCAGGGAGAAGGGGACAACCCAGGAGAACAAACCGAATGGAAAACTCACCAATGAAGAAGTAGAAGAAGTAAACTAATAACTTGTAATTAATACTTAAAACGTAAATAATACATGTTGATGTCTAAATTGTTGTCACAGGCCTACTTATTTTATACCGGTAACTTCCTAATCCTTTATTTTATTGATTTTTATCGTTTTTATTTTTCTTCTCTTATAAAATAGTTATGGTTAATTTAACTAACATAAAATACAAAAACATCAACATATCCTTGGACTTCTTTTTGTTAAGTTTGTACCTTAAATTGTAACTAAGCAAAAAATGAGAAATATAAAATAGAATGTGTTTATATGAAACACAAAAATTTTATGGTTCAAGCACTATATTTGTGTGATTAAAAATTTAATTTTAAGATTTTTATTTTTCAACAGTAAATTTTAACCATAACCTGAATCATGTTTATTACTTTGGAATACTTTGGAATATTTCAAACAATTTGACTTAATATAAACTATTAGTATTTCTAATCCAATATCAGTGATAAGGCTCAATATTATCAATAAATTGACCTGCAGAAAAAACTTTCAAATGCAGACTATTCTATTATTAATGAACTTGAAGGAGAAAAGTTGGTGAAATTCGTGTTGAATACTGAATTTGAACATAGGAACATTTGTTAGTGATTTTTTTGCAGTTCTTAGTTTATTTTAAACATTTAGTCTATAGAACGGTTTACTGATTTATCAGTATTATTAATATCAAATTAAAACTAAATGACATGAGTTATGTAAGAACAGCCAAAAGTAATCTTAAAACAATTTTAACTCATTAAGCTAGAAAAAGTAGTCTATTTTCACCAACCTATTCTTTTTTGTGATTTTATGTAGGCTATTCCTATTTTTAACTTTTTTTACAGTTTTTTTTGGAGAAGTTGGGGGAGAGTAAGAAGCAAGAGTGAAGTGAAATGTGTGTTTTCCCATTCCATTTTGATATTGGCTAAAGCCTTTTATTTTTTCTTGTTGGAGTTTGTTGTTTTGGTTTTTTCACTGTTGCTTCCCAGCAGGTAAATTATCACCACATTATTTAGTGTAACAGTTTGTAATATTCTTGTGACAGTTCCAGTTGCTTTCTATATACCTAGGTATTTCTATAGCTTATTCTGCACAAAATATTTTCAAGCATCAGGGTTAGGGTGAAGGGGATTTGACATTCTTAAAAAGTGGATAGGTAGCCATGTCTGATTATAAAGCAACTGTGACAAATGATATTACAAAATTGATACACTAAAATGTGAGGAAATGAAATTTCTAGCTGGGACGCAACAATGAAGTATAATAAAAACAACAATTTACTGTAAATAATTAAATCGAGAAGGCATTTAAAACCCTTTGTGAAAGGTTTTTGACCGAAGTCCAAAGCTTTTCTAGGGGTTAATAAAACCCTTTAAAACCTTCACACAAGGGTTTAAAACCTTTTTAATGCCTTTATAACCCTTTATTTTGCTAAGGGATTCCTTTACAAGGAAAGGTTTTTAACCCTTTTTTCAAAAGGGTTAAAATACCCCTGATTTTTGTCAACTAGAACCCTTTTTAAGGCATTGTCTAAGGGTTACACCCTTTGCATTCGTAAGGGTTAATAATGGTTTTTCAATTTTAAGAAAAGGCTTTAATAATGGTTTTTAAAATGTTAAATTGCTGTCTGGGATTTAACTAAAGTTTACAAATAAATATTGTTCTTTAAATTTTTTATGAAAATGCAATACTCTATTATATACGTTACTAAACAAGTTATGACAACCGGAAACTAAGTATAACAACTCTAAATATATTCAAAATTAAATTTATTATTTATATTCAAACCTCTTTCTGTTTTAAACATTAATGATGTTGATATACGTATGTATATTCGATACAAATATATAAATGCACATTGAGAAGATACAATAAAGAAATCTAATATGTATGCAAAGTGGTGCTCTCCATGGAAACCCAATATACCGTAAATATACTGTGCGTTCGGATGTGTAGTACTGATTGTTAACTTATTTATGACTGCGAATAATTTTTTATCACATTGAAAACCGTTGTATCAATTTGCTATCGTATGTAATTAACATAAAATTAAACATTAATTCTTCTTGTAACTTAAAATTAATTTAACATAATAATTTTGTTTGGATTCATTTAAATAGAATATGATAATATTATACATATACGAGATGGAATAAGATTTTCTAGAGAAGTCTATCCGTTATTTTTCATCGTAATGAAATATTTTAAATCTTCTATATAGTTAAACGAATGTATGTATGTAATTTATTCTTACGAAAACGACTGCATCAATCTACCTGAAATATCGAAGCTTAAATAACTGAATAAAAGATAGGCATATTAAAGTTATTCAAATGCTTTGTTACTCTACTCCAGTAGGAAAATGTTCTTTCTCACGAAATAATTTTAAGGCCAGATGATAAAATAGTTCTTTAATGCTTTTACTTTACGATCATATCCTAAACTTTACCGAGGAACAGCCTCTGGGTCACTAATTGGTGTTTTAACTTGAAAATGAACCCTAGAGAGGTTCGAAGCCAGTACTGGTTTAACCATTAAAATTAGAATCACTTGTCTGACAATCGAGGTGGTTTAAACATCCTGACGATTCATTTAAACAATTATAATCACCAATGTAAATTACAATTTTAATAGTGATAAAATACGGGTCATACAGCTCCAACCTTTATAATCTTATCCAATTTTCTCAGCAAGAAATAAACTTAAAAATCATATGCATATGTCTTAAAAAATTTTGTTAAGCCGCTAGCCACAATTTATTTTTACACTTTAAAATATTTATTTCCGTAACGGATAGTTGTATTGAGCTATATTTAACATGTACCTTTATCACATCTGTGTTCATGTGCAGGAAATCTTTTTTTATACCACTGCATGGAAATAATTGCATTGCCACACCTGTAACCCCTATGCAAAACAGTTCATTTCCGGTTTCCGTTCCTTTTCCGCTCTAGAGCGGCAATGATTCTTTACCGCACGCTAGATCAAACAGCAATGTTCAATCAGCTGTTATTACAAACCATGCTACAGCTGTTATTCATTGTTGTTGTTTAGTAATTGCTTAATTTTTAGTTTGAGGTTATGTTTGATAGTTAACATTATGTTCCAACAGAAACAAATAAAAAATAATCTAAATGACATTTTGTATACAATAAAACATGTAATATGTAACAATTGTGTTGGTAGGAAAAATCTTGTGTGTATTAAGAGCGCAAATAGTCATTGCCGCTCTCGAATTGTTTGGCCGCACTCAGCTGACGCTTCGTGCGGCCATCTATAATTCTCGAGTGGCAATGACGTACATTACGCTCTCATTACACAAATAGCTATTTCCCCGATGTGTATTTTCAAAATGCGGCCATTTCCAATTTTAAAACTCAAATATCTAAAATCCTGTGAATTTTATCAACATTTTATAAGAGACAAAAAGGTTAACAAATTGAATAATTTAAACAATGATACCAAGTATGTAAAGATCTGACAACATTGAACAGATTTCTTTTCCTTTTTTCAGGAAAACATTGGTTTTGCATTAAAATCAATACAATTGTAGGTTATTTTAACAGAAAATAATGCTTCATTAAATATGAACTCAATAAAACTCCCAGTTACGGAAAAAAATTATTGTGTGAAAACAAAATGGCTGCTAGTGATTTACGAATTATTTTAGGACATTTGTTTACGTGAATTTTTTTACTTTGGCTTGCTGAATTACGTGGTTAAGTTGTTAAAGGTTGAAGCTGAGCACCCTGCATTTTAATCAATTTTAGCATAGTTTAGTACATGAGACAGTGCAAATCACATTATACCGATTGTCTATAAATGAACTACGTAGGTCAGTGTGATATTTCAGCAGTTCAACCTTCACAACAAATCACATTTCAAAATGAAAGTAATATAACGAAGTTTTAACTATAAATGCTCAATGTGGCCGTTGTTATATTTTCAGAAATTACGTTGTAATTTATTTAAGAATTACGTTTCTCCCCTATCCAGGTTTTCTATTTGGTGTAAAATTCTAGAGTGGTTAAAAAACGTAATTTTTTAATTCAAGTAAATTCTTAAATGCGAATGTTGAACAAATAAAATAATATTCCAGTTCGTTACTGCCACCTCCTTGTACGAAAACACTTAGATTTTCTTTTACCTGTTAGTTAAACCATTAGGTCTTTTTTACATTCAAGTAATGGATATGGATAAATTTAATAATTATATAAAAAACTATGTGCACTTCAGTAATTCTGAGTAAATTATAGACCTATTAAAACTAGCTTTGTCCCGCGGCTTCACCCGCGATACTCGCTGTGAGGTTTAGCTCGTTCGCTACGCTTACTCGCCGTCACGTACGCCCGCCATCAGGTTTAGCTCGTTCGCTACGCTCACTCGCCGTTACGCTCGTCTACCATCAGGTTTAACTCGTTCGCTACGCTCACATATTCCTTAATTAAATACTGTAATATGTTCCAATACAAAAATGTTGCTTCCATAAGAATAGTATGGTAACTTTGAAGACGTGTGGGGTGGAGCCCTACGGAGGAATATGGATAAAAAGTATCCTATGTTACTTCTACTACCTCCCAGGATATGTGTACAAAATTTCGTCGATGATTCGTCGAGTAGTTTTTGCGTTAAAGCTTAACAGACATCCACGCTGTAACATTTTGTCTAAATTTTAAAGTAATACTAGTTTTTATTTTATTCATACAAAGAAATTTACAACAAAAGAAATTGCAAATATGAATTGTGTTTGATTTAAAATACATAATAAATCTAGAACATAACACACAATCTTTCGCAAAATACAGCATAAATGTTATTTTTAACTACAACTATCTCTTTGTTAAGAACCCGTTGGCGTGAACAAGCAATAAAGTGAAAATATAATATGTTCTCAATATTTTCGACGGACTAACACTTCCAAAGAAACATTTTATAATTTAAACCACAAATAACATACACTCATCTGCTTCTAAGTGAACCATTATCCTTTTTGAAAATTCTCAATCTCCCGTACACACAATATTTGGCATGTATCTTCTGAAAGAGGCAAGCCACATATTTAAAACAAACAATTATGTGCATGAGAAGACAGCGGATGTGAGCAGCAGAGTATGAGACGGCTCGTTAAAGATGCAGTCCCAGTTCGGCCCGCGGCGGCGGCGGCGGCGGCGGTGCCTGCTCGTTACCCGATGACTGACAGCGACTCTGTTTACCTGTTGACTACATCCTTAATCGGACCAATCCTATATCCTTACGTCGTATTCCTCTCACTTTAAATGCTTTTAAAATTCTCGTATTAGTTTAAAATATTTTTCGCACCTTAATTCTTTATTTATACATTACTTATGTTAATTACTGCTGCAATTACCCAATGTGTATGAACGGTTTTACTAATGTGTATTGGTGTCTGGTCTAATTACCTAGTGAAAATTTAAATGGTAAACTCTGATTGCCCTTTTACTGGCACGATTGCTGTGTATTGACATGTACCTGTGGTGTGTCTCCATAATTACTTGTGTGAGTTTTGTTTCATCCTTAAAAACAAAGCAAGTAAGCACCCAAACTTGAGATATTTCTTTATGTAAGAATCCGTTTGATCGCGAACGTTAACATCCTTAACCAACTGAAACTTTTGAGGTTTAAATAATTTCTCTTAGTTCATAGTTTTCCTGTATGTTTTTATTTTTTAGCGAATTTCCCTATAGGGAATACACTATTACGGTAGTAGCCATGGTAAGACCTAAGCCCGGGATCATGTTACTTTTTCATTTTGAGGTCCCCAGAAGCCAAAAACACCATCGGTTCATTTTAATATATATATTTGTGTGTGTGTGTGTCCGTGCTACTGATAACTTTTGATAGGGACCTCCGATTTTGACGAAATTTTGTATGCATGTGTAAGACCAGGTATATTTTCATGAGTTAGCGAACCAGCATGATCGGGTTATGGGAAAGGTTTTATGAGGCTTAAAAGGGGTCAAAAATGGGATATGACAATTTTGGACCTCAATTTTAAAAATCAAACAATTTAAACTAAAACCATTCAAAAGAGCGTAAAAAACAATTTGGTATTTTGAATTTTACCTTTGCCCAACAGATTACGGAGAAAAGCCAAAACAGGTTTCCCGCGTTAATATTATGGGAAATCAACAAACCCCTGAATCCCGATTATTTATTGGCATATTGATAAAAATTTGTATGTACATTCACTAGTAGGATTTAACTAATATATGCTTACAACACCCATGTGGCCGCAAGCCTACATAGGCCACTCACTCCCATGGAGTTAATGGGAAAATTAAAAAGTGTCGAGTCATAAAATTTGATATTAACCTTACCTAACCATTACATATCCTAACAACTAACTTTTCTAACAACATTCATCGCAGAAAACCTACATACTCATGCCTATGACGTTTATGGGGAAAATACAAAATCTCAATCTCCTTTGGGAATTCTCTGAGTAGGCATGTCTGCTGCGACGGGGATATTTAGATATTTAGTTTTTTAAGGGCGTGGATGGCTCATTTAAATCGTTTTTTGAGCGTATGACAAATTTACAAATAACCTTTTTTTAAATGAAAAATAAAACTGCTGTTAAAATAGACAATATTGTACTGTATCACAAGAACACACGATAAAAGAAGAATTAATTGAACAAATCGAACAACTGAAATTTCAACCCAATCTGATTGATTGAGTGCACTACGTAAACACAGTAACTTTTCATATTATATGTTATTAGGATATAAATGAAGTTGCTTCCCACTTACTTTAGGAGACATCCTTAGTGGAAGTCGTCAGGTAAACTACACTGGGCTACGTCATATGATACATAACTTTAAAACACTTTGAATTCTGAGCAATTGGCCACAAACCCGTCCTCATAAAGCCGAGTGTATCAAAGCTAATGCATTGGTTTCGGCAATGCCATTTTAATGCGAAATTTGATCGCCTGCCATTTTTCACTCATTTGTCCTTGAATAAATTATTTCACTCAATTATGAATTATAAAAATAACAAGGCTTGGAATTAAAGTTATCTTTTTACCAGTTGTGTGATCAGTGAAACTAAACGCTTATTAATTTGCATAATAATTTATTGTCTAGCTTAACTCACTAAGATGAATCCTATACTACGAGCAACTCTCGTATAATACAAAGAGTGTCTGAAGGGATGTGTGTTCCACGATCTCGAAATATAGAGGATAGATTTTGCTTAAACTTCACATTTAAGTGTGTTTTGGCCCAAAAATAAGTTTAGAAACAGCCTCTACCCCAGGAAAAATCTAATTTTGTCCAAAATTAAGTTTAAAAATCGTAGTTTTTAACATTGTTCTTACAGGTTACTATTTTTGTAACGAAATACCAACTAAAAGTACTCATAAATAAATATTAATTTTAAGCAGTTTTTAACAGCTGCTAACGGTAAAGAGTCTGATGTAAAATTAATAGCTTGATTACTATGACACTATAACAAAAATGAATTAAAATCAATGAGCGAGGCTCGGTTAACCTGGTACTGGGTCCTTAACATGATGAAACATATTTACACTAGCTTTCCTGGCATGCTTTACAATGCCAACTTGAGATATGTATTGCCTTTCAAGTGAGCTCGATCACTACGCTCACTCGCCGCATTTTTATAATATCCTTTTTTTATTACCAATCTTTCCTCAACAATTTAAATGAGAACAGCAGTTTTAAAAATTAATATTCCCTAATGAATTCATACGCTCTTATACAAAAATTTTGCTTCCTTAAGAATAACATGTGGGGCAGAGCCCTGTGGAGGAAAATGGATAAAAGTATCCTATATGTTCTTCCTGGTTCTAGGCTACCTTCCTACCATTTTTAGCCAACTTAATTTAGCCGGTTTTGAGATAGAAGTGGTCTAACTAATACGACTTTCTTTTTTATATATAAATATTCAAAAGAGCCTGAAAAGGTACTACAAAAATCTTAAAAGGCAAAATTTACATAAATTCGTTACTTTAGTTGTACTTATTGTTGTCAACATTTGATCATTTTTATGGATGAAGTCAAATAGTTCACACCCAATCACACGATCTGCAAAAGGGTTGCCAAGTCCTATAAATTGATGATATCGAAATTAGTTCCAAGTTTATGATATTAGTTTCAGAATTGCTACTTGAGAAATCAAAATGAGATTTCAATGCTTGGTAAACATTCTCCAAAACATTATTATTTTATTTTGAAATCGTACTTTGTTAGCAGATATCTGGTGTTTTACCAAAATAAACGTAAACTCGACGATTTCCTTTTCGCCCTGTATTCCCATCAGTACCGTACCCTATATACTGTATTTCCCTAACTTCATTATTAACTACAACAATTTATTATCATACTATAACACTTACATGACTAAGTTTGGTTTCTAATTATTAATAAACTATTTCTCAGTTTAAATAATGTATTAGTTAGAAACATTAAAATATGAATATAGTTTTACTTTTGTTTATACCTAAAAATGTATTTTTATAAGTATGTGTAGTATTATTTCTATAAGGATGGAGACTGATATAGAGTGACAATAATTAGTACCAATATTTGTACAAATAATTAGACTATCTAAGAGAAATCCCAAGATAATTTTTCAGAATTCGAAATGGGAATGTATTCTACTGAGGATACATAATATGAGCGAGGAAATATCAATTAAAAATTCAGGCGCGTTCGTATTTTAACACATATTCCCTCGAGACAAGCTGTCGAAATACGTTGTATTGACTAACAAAAATTTACATGTGCATCATTTTCCCTTTAAAAAATTGATAACTTAATCAAAATGGCATATTCCTGAAACTCCTCTTTTTCTTCTTTCACATGAGGTATTTTTTAGCGCAGAAATTCTTATATTTATTAATATTAAGACCATTCAATTGTTACTTTAAGAGAATAATTAAAAATTCCCATATATAGTAACGTTGCACTATATAACTCCACTCATACTTAAACAATGTGATGAACGGATCGAATAGCAGAGAAATCTTCATACATGAGTTTCGGTACCTCTCTCTATTGATGAACCTGATTATGTCCGACGATCAAATCCGAAGGAAGTTACATATGAACTTCAAACTAATTAAAAATTTGAGTAGGTTTATGAATTTTCCTTAATAATTTATTGGCAAATGGTTTATTTAACTTTTAAAAACCCGACTTAAATTTAGAGTTACATTGTCTTCATTGTCCGTTCAGCCCCATACACGCAGAATAAGTTCAGCCCTTCATTTTTTGTTTTTATAGTGCAAAACAATAGTCGAATACTGTTGTGGTGAAGATTGCCTGTATCGTTTCGTGATCCGATCCCAGTCGGTTCCTGTTCGAGGCGACCGGTTTCGAGGCTTTACAATGGCTTATTCTAATCCTCGGATAAAACATTCAATTAAGAGTGTCAGCACAAAATTAAAACTTAATGTGCCTTACTTTATGTTTTGTCAGGTGTGTTTAATTATGTGTGTGAATTAATTTTTATGAGCGAATGTTTTAATAACAAATTCGGATAAACTCTATAATGAGGTTGCGACGATATATGAAATTGATCGCATATAAAGAAACTGATTGGATGAAAAGTAATATAAACCATGCCAGGATTCTGCGATTCAGAACTACAAAGTGTCAGAAATTTCAAACACGTGTCATCAACTATATAAAAACTTATGAGTGAATATAACGGTGGTTCAACTTTTGCCGGTCAAAATTATTTTCTAATATTAACATTTATATACACACATCTGCACCAACGTGTATGTATTTGTGTAAAATCTGCACACTTGTAAAAATTTTAAAGGTTTTTTTGGAAAATTTCATTTGTATTTTAGATAGCCTGCAATACCGACTAAATTCTGTAACACGCCTTAAGCCTTGGAAGTCATTTTATATAGTAATTTCACTGCCTAATACCAACGAGAAGTGGAGATCCCCTCTCCACGGTCAACATCCTGCCTGCCTGCCTGCCTATCTGTGACCAGCATAATTTAGAAACACGTACAATAAAGTATTACATATATACTTTTTTATTTGCATTTTAAAATAAATTGTAACGATCCGTTTAATGTGAAATATTACGTACCATGAGAACTTGAAAAGGTCGACACTAGTATTAGACAATGACGGTTCATAGCTTGAAATATAATCGTAGAATGTGGTTATCGTCTGGGGAGCACTGCGGGCAGGACGGGGGACGGGCGGCATCGCCACATAACTCGGGGCGTTTTGTCGCGGTCTGGGGACCACCGGCACCAACGCAACGTCTCGCCACAGACTTGCACCATTATAAAGAGTGGTCCTTGTTTAACGTAACCCACAATTTTAAATTAAAATTTCCAATCATAAAATGTGTCTATGATACATTGTAGTGTTATTCGCATCTATTAAAACTATTTAAAGGATTGTTATGACTTTATTTCGGCTTTGGTGCTCAAACCGACCACCATTACCTGTCCATTAACCATTAAATGTCATGTTCTTTTTTTTGTGAATTCCAGGACCTCTTTTTTTATGGATCTTGTAATTCTGCAGTAATTCCATGAAAAATACAAAAATTAGATTTCTTTTAATTTCAATATCTCTTATAGGCCTACTTATGAAACACTGGAAAACAGAATTTTGCTCCAAGATAGCATGTGTAACTCACTCACTCAGGGTCATACGAATTGGGACAACGTCTATTTCGTTTCGTGTACTTTCGTACTCCCTTGCCAATGGGTATGTAAATCATACTGCCTTGCTGACTTTGCTGTCTGCTTGCGCAAGATGATTTTTATTATGTAAATTACTTCAATTTTTATTTAATTTATTTATTTATTTTAAGTAAAGTTTTAGTTTATACTAGCTGTGTACCCGTTCTTCGCACGGGGTGTATTTGCAGTTTATTAACAGAAATATAAAAATTCTTCCACAAATTCAATATGTCACCTTCATTTGGTTTATTCCAACGTATCTCGAAATCATAATGCATTTTATGCCTAATAGTTACTTTAAAATTTATCAAAACCTTGTTATATTCATTTCCCATTTGGGTTAGAACTTAGAAGTTGGCAGGGCATGCCCTGTGCCGAGTCGGTCCTCGTGATCGCTCCCGTGCGGCCGTGTGACACGATGACTGGGCCATTCGCGTGTCTCCAGGGATCCCTACGGCTCGGCCTCACGACGCCGATCGCCTGCAGTATTCACACTGGGCTACAGTTATGTAAATATCTCTAGAGGCTCCCTGCTTTTATGCATGGAAGTACAAAAATCATTTTTTTAATAACACATTTTTTACATGAATTTATTAGTCATAAGAGAGCTTCTCAGTAAAAAATCAATGTGTCTCGGGATTTTCTTAATATAAATCTACAATTTCAATTCAATTACTCCAGATATAATTCCAATGGATTTTTTATCCAATATAAAAATATCGTGTATTCAATCGTAATTATACGTATCGTGTATACTTATCGTGTAATCAATCGTAAACTTAAACTAAACGCGGAAGTGAAAAAGAGATGGGTCTCGTTTGAATGTTTATTTATTAATTGAGTCTTAACATTTATCAGTTATATATTATCAGGAGACTGGTTTTTGTCATTATCTTTTCAACCCAGGAAAGTAATTTACTAAAAATTACCCTTTTCGTATTATTATTTGCAAAAAATTTAGCTATGAAAAAAGAGAAGATTAATATGTTTCAATAGCTAAATATTGTAGTACCGGCATACTTGCATTATATCCTGCAGCATATTATTATTATACAGTATATCTAATTTAACAATAATGAGATGGCAAATCTTACGTCTGGAGCACAGATTTTTATGCAAGACTTACGGTCGCTGAATATTATTACACCGGGTATCTCAGACCAACCGTACACCCCTTTCAAAATTTACAGAATTAATTTTTGACAAAAAACAACTTTGAAATTTTGGGTAAACGGGTTATGCACTGTCGATTGACAGTAATTTCAATGTACAGGGTGTAGCAGAAGTCACCTTTACAGACCGGAAGTCACTAATTTTTAATTTAAAAAACCCTCACTTTTTATGACATTTTTTTATTCTCCTTCTAATTTTAAGACAACTTTACAAATTTGTTTTATAATCCTAACAGTTTAGGAGATGATTGCGATTGAAATTTATATTTTTCCCATAAGAATAACATGGAAAAAATTTTTAACTCCACTATCTCTGAACATTTTTCGTTAAACAAACCTGTCCCACCATGAAAATGTCGAAAATTCTCCTTTTAAATATGTTTACATCATACAATAAATAATTAGTTTTGTTGTAAATTATTTTATTTTCCATAAAATATGCAATATGGCGGAGATTATTAAACCTTTATTAAAAAGTAATTTTATTCATGTTCGCCCCCTGGATTGATGATGACAGTAAACAATAATAGGTTACAATACCTTTACGTCTTCAATCCAAAACATTGTCTTCAGATGACTACTTTCGACCACCGCGCAGTCTGGATTTATCGTTGGACGGCCACACGTGAATCGCGATTAAATGTTTTTATTTTGGACGTTTTTTATGTCCGTGTTGTGTGGTCAGTGTCCCTAAACTAGTCTTCTGAAGACAAATGTTTTGGATTGAAGACGTAAAGGTATTGTAACCTATTATTATTTATTGGAAAAGTAAAACTAACTACGAGATAATCGATATTTTACGATACAATATTATTTAAAATAAGGTTCTAAAATCATACCTTGCTTGCACATTTCTATTTAACCAAAAATGTTCAAATATAATGGGAGTTAAATTTTTCTCATGTTATTCTTATAAGAATGAAACTAAATTTCAACCGCCATTGTTATCCTAAACCGTTAGGATTAGAAGTACAAGTTACTTCTGGTGCACCCTGTACATTGAAGTTAGGGTCAATCGATAAATCGTAACTGTAATAATAAATGCACTACAGTATTGGTTTTTGTGAAAAATTATTTATTTAAATTTTAAAAGGTGTGTACGAGTGGTCTGGGACACCCGGTATAGAGTTAGTATGTATAGTTAGAGCCCGTAGTAGTTAGTAGTTCTGGCAATAACAGATTGGAACTTGTGAAGGTAAGTAAGTTTCACACAAACGAAAATGATACAAAGCTTAGCTATTGAGCAATTGTAATAATTATACAGGGTGGTTGAAAAGTAACTCAAATCCCCTCCTTAACTTTTTAACTATTTGAGATATTTGAAATCGGTTTGCGGCAATCCTCTTGGATATGAGGGGCTACAATAATGATGGTGCAGTAGCCTCATGTCTAATAAGGTTGCGGCAAACCAATTTCAAATATCTCAAATAGTTAAACAGTTAAGGTGGGGTGCAAGTTACTTTTCAACCACCCTGTAGAATGATGACGCATAGAATAATGTATTTTATGACGTTAATATTATTTTTTATTTATTTTGTCCACTCTGTTACTCCACTGCTTGAAATTGTCTTGTTTTTCTTATAATATAGGGCCTGACTCACAACTGAAGTAAAATTATATCAGTAGGCAACATTTCCAATAACTATGTTTATGTATATTTACAAGGATTAATGGTTTAAAAGTTACTCATTTATTATTTTAATTCGTTTTAAATCTTTTCAGGCCTATTTTACTTTATATAGTATTATAATGAATGAATGAATGAATGAAGTCGTTTATTCCAATTAAATTTACATGTACAAATTAAAACATGCTGTAATACAACTTACAAATTAATAATAATAATAACTTTCCTGTAAAAATTAACAAAGAACTAAAAAGGTACATGATAAAAATAAACTGTATCAGATAACTGACACATACTTTCTCCCGACAATATAAAAAAAAGGGTTAAAAGCTTCAAACATTAATGTCTTGATGGCTCAGTCGGATAGCTACCAGCTGAGCAGCGCGAGTTTGACCCTACTCGCGTCTGTGACTTTTAACAACGTACTGCGTTTACCACTAAACGAAAAATTGAATTTTCTCCGCAACCACCTGACGTAGAGCAATAATTTAAGATACTGAATAATTTAGTAATATTTTTTTAGAGCTTTATTTAATGGTGATAAATAAAATTTATTTCAAGATAAACAGCTATTTTGAAAATCCAAAAAATTGATTTTTTAAACACTTTTTACTGTATAACTTTTGAACTCGCATTTTCTCAGAGATGCGAGTGGTGACATTTCATTCAGAATTTTAATCTTAATAAACCATAAAATTTTAATCAAAATCGTTAGAGCCGTTTTTGAGAACTTTGATTTTTCACGTTTTTTTAGGGTTTTTGAGGGTAAACCACCCTTAAAAATAAAAAAATTTTTAAATGAAAAAACGCCTGGAATTATTGTGGGTTTGGACCTACGTACCAAATTTCACCAAAATCGGACCATTGGGGCATTCTCTAGCTCTGTATACATCCAGACACACACACACACACACACACACACACACACACACACACACACACACACACACACACACACACACACACACACACACACACACACACACACACACACACACACACACACACACACACACACACACACACACACACACACACACACACACACACACACACACACACACACACACACACACACACACACACACACACACACACACACACACACACACACACACACACACACACACACACACACACACACACACACACACACACACACACACAGTCTTGTCCACCTATATTTGTAGGGCCTTGGGATAACACACCTATTTGGGGGCCCATGTGTGCATTTGACAGGTACTGTGGGGCCATTTGGAATTGTGGGGCCGTACATAAAACCTAACCTAACCTAACCTAAACTAACCTAACCTAACCTAACTTAACCTAACCTACTAAACTAACCATTATTGACTTTTCCAACAGTAAAAAGTAGAATTTTAGCTCAAAATAAATTATGGGGCCGTGTGTATGGCCCCGCAATTTCAGAAGGCCCTACACTCACGTGAAATTCACACACACTTGGCCCCACAAATATAGGGGACACTGTCCACACACACACACACACACACACACACACACACACACACACACACACACACACACACACACACACACACACACACACACACACACACACACACACACACACACACACACACACACACACACACACACACACACACACACAGTCTTGTTCACCTATATTTTTGGGGCCTTGGGATTACACACCTACACACACACACACACACACACACACACACACACACACACACACACACACACACACACACACACACACACACACATCACTCCGAAAACCACTTTTTTGAACTCAGGGGGAACCTAAATGGATAAATCCACCAACAACTCAAATTCGAAAATTTTGACGAAAACAATACTTTCTCCATATACTATGGTATAGGGGGAGAAAGTAAAATTGTAATTCTTAAAAAAAAAAAAAATTGTAATTAGGTACGAAATGAGCTGACATAAGCACTGAGGCCTGTGGGTCAGCTGTGAGTTGCGTCCATAAATTAATATTTTACCAGGTAAATGCAAATCTTTTAGAGGAAAACATTATTGTGTAAGTTAAATTAAATTAACTAATAATAATTAATGATAATAAATAATGATAATGAAATTCATTATTCATTAATAATAAATAATGATTCAGATCATCAGTGGAAACAAAGGTTGATGGTGAACGGGTTTTTTTTGGTGAACTTTTGTACCAAGTATAAAGGCTTCAGTTGCAATAGAACATCGTTCCAATGTGTAGGCCTATTCCGAACCTAATGAATATTCACTAGTTGTTGCCCATCGATACTTGACGGATACAGCTCAAAGGGTTATGAGTGGAGTGCTAGACATATGTTGCAGATAACTTTTATTAGTTTTTAGTACAAGAATATTTTTTATTTTTCAATTTTATTTACAGTCAGAGAAACACATTGAGGGCAGCTTTCCCCAACATGGTTTCAACCAAAACCTAAGATTAAACCAGATTTTGCCATATCATTTAACATTGACATTGTTATGGATTAGTATAAACTGAGTTGGGGAAAGCGGCCCTGAAAAGGGAAATTTACGTAATGTGCTTAAAGCTAACCAAAGTAGTTTATTGATGATTGTCCATTGAGAGAAAATCTACGGCAAAAGAGGTGTGAAGCTAAAAGGAACATGACAAATGAACAGCCCCAGCAACATGTGGCTGAAAAATGCCCTTCTGACTTTCCATTTACTGTATAACCAATGTAAAAATCAATTTCTAAAGTAAAGTAAAATTTCTATTCTTAGGACTTTTTCTGTCTGTTCCACGTCTAATCTTATGAAGAATATTTTTTTCGTCGGGAAATGCTATAATACACCATTGGGGAGAAAAGACGGTACACTCTCCGGTGGGTAGGATTCACACCCACTAACCACCCCCCTCCCCCCAGGCCGTTGTCCACTTCAAAAAGACCTATTAAGGCATGAACCTCGAAGTGGAGCCTCGTATTTAAAGCTTAAATAGCTACCACTCCTTCCGAGGAAAGATCTAAGATGTTACGGATCTTCGAGTTTCTTTCTCTTGAGAACTTTCTCCACGAAGGAAGTGATGAAAGTTGCGGAGTTATGCTTTTATGGCGTAAATTTTAAACTGACGATCATAATCAATCTAATCCCTCTTAAGTTATATATTTGTTTATTTATATATTAGATTAATCCGCGTTACATTTTAATGTATATTAGTGAACCAAAGTTACAATTTGAAGTATAACACGATTTTTATTTCTCTATTTACCCTTAATATTTATAAATATAAAAAATATTATTTTTACAATCGAACAACTTTGCCTATTTGTGTGCTTTATGCATGTTAAAGTAAATTTATCTCGACTGGAGAAAATGATACATGCAGAGGAAGGCTGAAACAGCGCACTGGCCGATATCACTCCAGCCCGGGGCAGATGATTGTGAAAAACCGACCTCCGGGGATCTTGTTACCGACCCCGCGCTCCGAGGAACATAACAGCTCCTAGCGTGTTTCTGTGGAAAACGGAAGAAGTAAATGTTAAATAGTTTGGTAGTCTTATTGTATGGTTTGTAAACATAGTAAAATAAATTAGAACCCTTAGCTAAATAATGCATTTGCAAAGCGGCAATTGTGATAGTCGGAGAATGATGTAAACATGAAAATTATTCTTCTGAATACGAAGTATTATAAATCATCTGTTGAACTATTTATTTTTTTCATAATATTAAACTTTGAAAATTTTTTAGTGCCTGAGGTCAAAGAAATGCCTTTATGTTCTAGTGGCATACACAATCTATGTTCACAAGAATCAGTTTTTACAGGTCAGTTTTTCCCCTGGTTGAATAAAATAACCAACCTATAATGCTTGGTACTTTATACTTAATAATTTTAGCAAAACTAACAACAAGACTAAATCTTAGTAATCCTTTGATAACAAGGTGAAACCATCCCGCCGTCACATGGACGTGACAATGAATGTCATAACGCAGCATGAATGAGTTGATGGACCGGCTGCGGCTGTTGTCGATGATGGTAATTTCCGTTTGTCCAATCCGATCGCGATTTGGTCGAGCTCTAGATTGTTCTCATATCTTCACATAGAAATGGGTTTAAAATTAATTATGGTTTGCAGCTATCCTACTATTTTATTATTCGCCTGTCTAAATCAATAAAAATAATACACAGATTTAAATTATTCTGTTCGTCGAAAGAACCACAGCAGTAGCTTTAGCAGTCAACTTCAAGATACGCCGCTAAGTAAGCGAAGTTTGTAGAGCTCTTCGTCAAAAGACAATCAATCGTTACACAAAGTTCGGTAACAGTTGTCGCCACTGGCCGTGTCTGGTGGCAGCTAATCCTCGAGCTGTCGTGCTCAGCCGTGAGTTTCAGTCAAAATATCTCTACTAGCTGTGTCCTTGCTCAGCCGTGAGTTTCAGTCAAGGGACCTCTACAAGCTGTGTCCTTGCTCAGCCGTGAGTTTCAGTCGAGGGACCTCTACAAGCTGTGTCCTTGCTCAGCCGTGAGCTTCAGTCAAGGGACCTCTCTACAAGCTGTGTTCTTGCTCAGCCGTGAGTTTCAGTCGAGGGACCTCTACAAGCTGTGTCCTTGCTCAGCCGTGAGCTTCAGTCAAGGGACCTCTCTACAAGCTGTGTCCTTGCTCAGCCGTGAGCTTCAGTCAAGGGACCTCTACAAGCTATGTCCTTGCTCAGCCGTGAGCTTCAGTCAAGGGACCTCTACAAGCTGTGTCCTTGCACAAGGTAAAAGGTTTAGTTCAATTTATAGGACTTTGAGACTCGAAGGACCTGCAAGCCCATATTGGGAGCTCTCCTGGAGTTGCTATGGTGCGCCAGGAGGGGTGACAATATTGTCAGCTCTTTTGTTGTTTCTTTGGTGCTTCAGGGGTGACAATATTAAGTCTTTATGAGAGGATGTGTAAACCAATATTGTTTTGATAAAAAGTTCGTGTTAACATTGAATAATCCTGTGGGATATTTCAAGATGAGCCTACTCGAGATACTCACACTCCCCTTGACTCGCTCTCTTTCTCTCCTGTCATTTGCGTTCTAGAACTTTAAGTAATTATACAAGTGCTGAACTTGGTTATAAATTTTATGTTAAAAATTTAATACGTTGGTTTTACTCCTAGAATTTTAGTAGTGTGAAATTGTTGGTGCTGGGCCAGTTCAAGGTCACCTGAGGGATGACGTCATCGAGGTCAATGACCTCACCGATGACGTCATCGATGACGTCATCGATTGCGTCATCGATGACGTCATCACTAATGACGTCATTTCGATGACGTCACACCCATGACGTCACAGAAATGACGTGCTGATGACGTCATCACCCCTTACGTCATCAAAATGACGTCACCGACGCCACTGAGGTCAAGGTCACGCCGAAACTTAAAATTTTTTGGCACTTTTGCCGTTTCTCGCACTACGCTCCGAGTTTCAGTCCGAGTCCCCGTGACCTTGACCACTTGGAGCGAATTTTCGACGAGAAACGGCAAAAGTGCCAAGTTAAACTCGAGTTTCTGACATGACTCTGCCTAAACGGGCAATTGGTTATCCCTCAGGTGACCTTGAACAAGCACAACACCAACAATTTGACATTACTGTGACCTTGAAAACTTAACAACGGAGCGCCGACACCGATGCGCACCCCACGACAGCCACCGAGTGACTGACCGGCAGGATCTGTGTACTCTAGGTATATGGGGAAGTGGAGGGGGAAATCTCAAGGTCATCCAAATGGAGTTTTAAAAAAGTTAAAGAGTAGAAAGACTACTCTTGTGCTTCCTGGGCGACTTCATCAATTTCTAACGGATCTGTAAACCAATCCGATCTGTAGCGGCAGGAGTCCAGAAAACAGGTGCACCACCCATCAGGTTGTCCGTAGCACTTCCGACAATTGGTAAGATTGGAGAAATGAAATTTAATACACCGCTGCGGACAACAAGTGTAAAAGTAGTTGGATTTGTAGATTTTGAAAGTTTGTAGTACCGGTGGTGGCAGCTGTTGGTTCTTGCATCTACACCTGCAACATCCGAAGCATTCACATTGCCGGCAGGCCAGCCCGTCCACTTGCCATCTTGGTAGTAGGAAACACTTGCCCTCGCAGCAATAGGTTGTCCCTGTCTCTTCCTCCCAAAGCTTCTTTGCACAATGGATGACGCCTTGTATCTCCAAACACTTATGCTCGCAACATGAGACACGCTTAGTTTCCATACTTGATGTTGCTTCGGCGAGGGAGCAAGATGAAGTGATGCCGTGGTCAGCGGGAATGGAGCTTATATAAACTAAGGTGAGTGGAGGGGGAAAGGTCAAGGTCATCCAAACGGAGTTTTAAAAAAAGTTAAAGAGTAGAAAGACTACTCTTGTGAGTCTATAGCGATTTCATTGATAGTGAGTGCTTCTGTATGCCAAGTTGATCTGTACTGACACGCTTCTAAATAATGTTTGCAAAAACCTGCAAAATGATGGTTGCACATTTTGCATCCAGTTAGCTGTCTTAGTGTGAATTCCATGCAACGTTCAGGGCAACAAGTGTACTTATGCCCTCTCATCTGGTACACATGGAACGTCTTCAACTCTGGTTTTGGCTTCTTCCAAGTCTTGCACTTACACATGCACTGACCAAAAGCTTCACATTTTCTACACGCCAGCCCATCCGCAACATCAATGTCATTTGGCCATGAAAAACATTTCTGTCCACAACAGTAGTTGAGTTGACTCTCCATGTTGTTGTGGTGAAGGTGCGCGATGAAATGATGCTGCAGTCATTGAGAGTGCACCTTAAATAAACCTAGTGGAGGGGGAAAGGTCAAGGCCATCCAAACGGAGTTTTAAAAAAGATAACTAGTCGTCCTCCTCCTCCTCCTCCTCGTCCGTTGTACTTGGAGAGCTGTCAGATGAAGAGCCCCGTGCAGGTGCTCCCCAGACAAAAAACAAATCAATTTTAAAACGAAGACCAGGATCTTGCATCATCAATTCCTTTAATTTGTCACATACTAAGTCGACCTTGTGTAAGGTGTCAACAACAAGCTTCCAATTTGTTGGCTCAATATAACTTGTAGTAGAGTCCGCCTCGCTGATAACCACATCCTCCGGCCGTATTGGAGTGTAAAGATGTGTAAAGTTCTTTGGCTGAAGCTGAGGCCCAGGCTGGCTTGAAGTGGAAGGTTGAGTGTGGACCCCTGTCGCATCGAAATCCATAGTCATTCTACATTCAATGTTGGGGTTTTCGTTTAATACATACACCAATTTCTCATGCAACATATCCACTTCCGCCGAGTCTTGCAGATGAACATTCCAGGAAAATGGCCATTCTTCATCTGTAGTGGAGTCAACTCGAGAAAGAGTGCTGTCCGCCATGATAGCTAAGCAAGGAATGATGTGAGCTACAGACTGTGGTAACAGTATTGAAAAGTAGAGGGGGTAAACCAAAAGTACGTGGAGGGGGTATTTTCAAGGTCATTTAATTTGGGTTTTAAAAAAAGGAAATAGTGGAGGGGGAATTCTCAAGGTCATCCAATTTAGGTTTTAAAAAAAAGGAATGAAGCTTACTCCTCTTCAGCCTCGTTGTCCCCTGCATCTTCATCAACCTCATCTTCATCGACGTCAGACTCGCCGTAAGGGTAGATCGGGGACATGGGCGAATATTGTGGAGATTGTTGACCGTTGTTGTCGTCCCCTTGCATTCTAACTTGGGACCAATCATATTGTAAATTCATTTGAATTATCATCCCAGGGTTGTCCCGCAGTATTTCCTTCATACGTTCGCAAATCGTCTCCAAATAGTGTACACTATCGATCGACAGTGTCCAACCTGTACTCGTTTCAACATCAGTAGTTGAATCAGCTTGGCTGATGGTGTTGTCTGCCATGGTTGCTTGTCGGACAAGGAATGATGGTTGATGTGATGCTCATGCAGGAACATGGTGAAGTGGTGGGGGGCGTGGTGTAGTAGTGGGGGAAGTTTCAAGGTCATCCAAACGGAGTTTTAAAAAAAGGGAAAACTTACAAAGTAACATTGAAACCTTCCAATTGATGGTGGCGGGCGTTTTCTTCCGCAACCTTGCCGACACATGTAACTATACCGTACAGGATGAACAGTACAACCATAATAAGGCCGAACAATAAAAGATAGCCGTTCACTATCATAATATTTTCTGAGTGGATCTGCTTCCTTCTTATCGCCCTCTCCTGCATCCTCTTCTCCAACTCGTGGACGAAGTCACAACATGCGTGAGGACATCTTTCATCTGTTGGTAGGTTTGCCATTGTTGATGTTGTCGGTGTGGCTGTTGAAGATAGAATGAGGTTTCCAATTGCGATGTGCCATGTACACCAATAGCCAAGTGGTGGGGGTAGCAAAGCAGTGGAGGGGGAAGTTTCAAGGTCATCCGAATTGTGTTTTAAAAAAACCTATCTTGTTACTGAGCTTATATGTCAGTAACAAGATAGGTGTTTTCGCTCTTTTACTTCTTTAATATAATGAAAAAATATACATATTCTACAATGGTTAGGACAAGAAATACAACTGCTAGTCAGCTGAAGTAGTCCAAGTTGTCTGGCTCGGTCTTCATGGACGCTGGTGAGGAAGCCGTCGAGGAGTGTCCAGGCTCTTCCTTTGACTGCCGGGTGTTCCGTATATTGCAAGCGTAAACTTGCACATTTATACGGTAGCCTCGTGCCACCATCAGCTGCAACTCCTTGTATAAGTCGTTTAGCTCCTGCTGAGTCTTGATGCTCACCTCCTCGTAACTCGCACAACTGACGTTGAGAGACATCCTGATGTTGCTAGGTTGGCTGCTGGAGTAGAAATGAAGCCGAGGCACAGCGTTTGGAGGTACATGGAAAAGTGGTGGGGGTAATAGTGGTGGGGGTAATGGTGGTGGGGGTATGGAAGATCCAATTAAACACTTCTAAACTTTTTCCATCGATACAAAGGGATGGAACAAATAGCACAGGTGTCCTTGTAGTTTTCAAATCTAAACATCGGTGCTAGAAATCCAAACTGTTTTCTACCACCTTCCTGTACGAACCGTCGAAGGTCTCTGACGGCAGCATCGCCACAAGGCCTACAAAACTTTTCCCCGTCTTGGAACCTATACCAGGAGTATCCCGAATACCCTCTATTATCTTTCTTGTACTCTTCGATATCCTGCTTTACTGTTATAGGGATATTATCTTGTAAAGCCGTCTGGAATAAAGATGCGTCAGTTATAACTCGTTGTAAGCAAAGCTCGTACAAGGTGCTCATCGTTTGCTAGTTGGCAACAGACTGACCGTTTTTCGCATCCAAGCAGGTTTGAATCCTAGTGCGGTAGTGGGGGTAATTACGGTAGTGGGGGTAATTGTGAAATGCAAAGGTCAAAGGTCAAGGTCACCCGCGAAGTTTAAAAAAAAATGCAACATATCAATACGTGACAGACTTCACATATTGATATGTTGCATTTTTTGTTTTTTATTTTTTTTGTCTTTTATGATTTATTTATAAAACATTACAATAACATATGTACAACATTAAAACTTAAATCTAACACTGCTGCTTGTCGGCAATGTGGATGGTCAACTCTGTAGAGTTGCTACCCGTGCAGCCGTGGGACACCAGGTATAGACAGCCGGGTTGAATAGAGCGAAGGTCCTCGTTTTGTAGAAGATGGACGAATCTCTTGGGCAGGTACACCTGGAACTTGGGCTCATCCCCCGGAGTAAACGGTGCCTCGCTGAGACTGCAGCAGATGGCCTCCCCAACTGTAGTCTCCATCTTCTTCATAGCATGGATTATGTAGTGCTTTTCATCTTTTAGTTCAGAGCACTTCTTCACAGGTAATATTGTTGACTTGGAGTGAGCATTGAACTGCTCGACCAAAGTCTGAAGGAACTGGTGAGATGCCATGGTCAGGTTACAGATCGTCTTCTTGCTCGGAGATGTTGTCGTCTCGGAATCTCGAGTAATACTCATGCCAGGTCCCGGTCTGCTCCTCACTTATATACTCTCCGTTACCCCCACCACTCCCCACTTCCCCACTTTGAAGGTAAGAGGCGAGTTTATAGGCATTTTTCAAAGCGCAATGTCTATCTTTATCATGTTCTGGGCTTTTTGTACAAATACATATATTTTCCAGCATGTATTGATAATTCTTATCCAATTCCACATCACTAACCGGAACATGAGTAAATCCTTCGATCCATCTTTTCTTTTCCAGCCCCTTTGTGTAAATATTGGTAAACTTGTCTGAAAAGTGATGCATAATGTGATACAAGTCCGTGTAACTAGTAAAACCATCATACCAATCGATATGATGGAAGTGTTTTGAAATCCATCTGTTGGTAGTAGCGGCTTTACTAGTTAAAGATGAATAAGAACATGGCGGTTTAAATAAAAACGAATATGGAACACTTGTATTCATGTCCAAAAACACAAGTTCTTTTATAATGAATCCATCATCATTACCACGAAACGCTTGAAACTCAATAATACCAGGCTTGGACTTTACTTGTTCTTCTTCTTCTCCCTTGTCCATTTTGAAGGTCACACGTCTGCTCATTATGAAGTCAGGAGGTCAACTGATTTCCACACCACGGTAGGTACTGCTTTTATACCAGGCCGTACAGTTGTTGGCGCGTTGGTGTATATTTAACGTGGGCACCGTCCCCAATAGGCCTAACCCCACAAAATGTTGGTTATTGTTTTAGAAACTAACCATTGTCATTTAAGTTTCCATCTTTATATTTTCCTTGTTTTCGTTTTCATCACTAACACTTGATTCTTCTCCTCCATCTTCCTCTTCTTCCTGTTTTACTGATTTCTTATGTAGTTGAGCGTACTTTTCCAATTGTCTCCACATCTGTACTTCATGAGGAACTCTATTAAATATAGAAGTATCCACAGGTCCGTATAATATAGGTGCGTCCGGTTGTTTGTCCAAAGTGTCTTCCAGATAATCTTTAATAATCGAACTTGAAAACACCAGTTGTCTCAAGTATCTTGTTATAGGTTCAGTAGCACAAGTTAAAATGAAAAACTCCTCTCGATTAAGTTGAATTTTGTTATCATGTCTTGTTGTGTCTCTAAACCGCAGCTGATGATCACCACGTTGTTTAATAATATCGATTTCCACATTTGAATCCAAAAGTCCTACTCTTGTCTTTCTTCCAAACATGTTACTACTTAAATAGCATTCTAGCAGATGCAAGTGTTTCATAAACGATTCCCAAGCACTGTCCGTAAACAAAATCATTTTGGGTCCATGAGTTAAAATTACAGTAGGGGAATAATCTGTCGATTTCATAACACCGATTAAAACACTTTTGTCCAAACTGGAAGAGATTGGGTAAAATATTCGCAAAAATACCTCACTCAATATGTTTGGAGAAATATTTTCTTCAGTATCCCTTTTTCTCTTTTGTATAGTCTTTCTTATTTTACCTTTTTCTTCAACATTATTACTGGCGTGAAGTTGTCCGCAAACGTTTTGTTCACCTCCTTCCTGGTGACCTTGAAGATCTAAAAACTCAGATATCTCCCTCTCAATATCTACCACATTTTCAGGTGTACCACTAGGAGAAGCCATATTGAATACGATGCTACCCATACAACAGTAGGCAACAAACTGATGAGGAGCGGCCTGTACGCTCTGCTTTTATACTCGCGGAATGAAACAAAACCGGTTTTTACAGTACATTTTTAACAATTCCAGTTAGAGGTGTGTATGTTACAATTTTATCATGTAAAATTAAACAGTACGCAGTTGTATTAGCCGGTATAGCCGAGTTAAATTCCATTTCTATTTTTATATCCACACTTGATGATTTTACTGATTCATTTTGTTTAGAACAATCAATTACAACTATTGGGTAGGCATCGAAATATTTTGAAGGTGATAATAAAGGTGTATTTGCTTTACCGTAATATGAACTTTGGAATCTTGCGTACATATCGTACAATATACTGTATTTCTTCTTAGTGAATGACACATTTAAATTGTCGTATGGAAAGAATTGTGAATTTAAATAAACTTTAATATTTTTCAAGTCACAATGATCAAATTGTCCTGCATGTTTAGTGATGTCGTCTCTTCTACCTGTTTGTAAACCAAATATAATATACCTGGCTCGTTCTACATAATTTGATGTTTTAACAGTCCAAGTGTGTCGATCCGTAGTAGGTAAACTGGGATGCTCATGGAATTCCCAACTTCTAAATGGAATAACAATATCACGATCGGCTTTTAATTTTCTTAAAAGTAGCATTCTATGTTCGTCAGCTAATTTAACATGTGGAACTCTCCATACAATTTTGTCTAATTTTAATTTCCATTCTAGGTTTGCATCAGTCGTATTATCTGCAGCTTTAATAATGTCTTTATCGTTAGAAGACCTCAACAAAACTAATTCTTGTTTAACGTTTAATATTATTTTCCTATAATCTTCAGCAAAACCAAGCAACAAACGTAATGGAATATGAAAATCAAAATATCCATCTGAATTTGGAGTGATCGTGTCAATTGTAGGTAATACCCATCCGGCAGGTTTAAGTAAATTGGTTTCATTGGGTGTTATAGATGTTAGTCCTTTTAAAGTCGTTGTAATACCTACTTTTTTAGTAGAATCAACTGTTACACCTGATATTTCATATCTAATTTCATCAAACAGGAAAGCCATAGGATTATTTATAAACGGAACTGTTGTACCAGCAGTAGTACCGTCCTTTTTAGTAACTTTTCCTTCAATATACAAGTAACTTTCACATGGTAGTGTGTAAATGTCTTGATGTTGTATGGGAATACGAATTTCATCGTTATTGTTTAATTTCGATGAAGTGTAAGGGTTGTGGGTGTGATATTCTTTTTCCCATAGGGTTTCGTCGAATGTTGGACCCTGCGCTATATCCAGTATATCCATAATCGGTTAATTTTAATCCAACTCTCTCTAAGAAACGAATGTTCTCGCGTGTTAACTCCTCCACAGCTGAAGAGCTACTAATGCGGTTTCCCGTAGGTTGTTCGCTTTTAAATGTTAAACCCATGGTTTTGTATTAAAGTGTCGATTTTAAATGTAATCTAATCGTAATAGGCTCTTCTCTGAAGTCTACCAAGTTACCGTCTTGATCCAATACGCTCAACACGATGTCTGAAATGAAAGTGGTGTTCAACGGTAGATATACCAGGTTTTGTGGCTTTTCAACAATTTTAAATCCAGGTGGTACACTTGGGTAAAATGTATGTATGATATGGGTGTTAGCCCCATCCCTGTAAGCTCCTTGTATAATGTTGCAAGTTATGTCTATACTATTGACTTTTAATATTGTTACTGTTTTCTTACCGGAATGTGTTACATCTGGTTCTAAAACAGGCTCATCGTTGGAAAATCCTAATAAATCACCAATTGAGTTTGGTTGAGTAAAATCTATATAATATTTGGAAGTAATTTCAGCTTTCATCGTATTATTATTACCTTTTAATGTTATATTGTCTTTTCCCATTTTAGTTTGCAAAAATTCATTTATATGATCAATTTCATAAGAACCTGTGGGTAACCTGCACTCTTGTAAGTCTGTAAATTTCCCACTGGCATCTTTTCCCTTATAATAATGCAATACGTTATTTTTACCTTCCGTAACATTGGGAATAGAGTTGTAAGTTGTAAAATCCAATAGTGCCGCCTCCCAAAACCTTCCTTTTTGCAAGCGTAACGCTGGAAAAAGGATACTTCGTAAAGTGGACGATTTTCCTGTTAATGATACCGTATAGGAAGACATCTCAATAGTGACTGATACTTTTAGCTAGAAATTCCAAACATAAATGGCCGCATATTGAAGTATTATCAGGTTGTTCTCTTTTATAGTTATAATATATGTTTTTAGCAGATTTAAAGTAATTTTGAAGTTCTTTTGGTGGTGGCAAATTACCGAAACTATCAAAATAATATACATTGTTATTTAGTTTTTTATAACAAACCCAATGGGTGCCAGGCCCTTCAGTATTATCCAAATTTACAATTCCAGTCTCATTTTGCCACATTTTCTTTGGTAAACTGTCTTTCATAAACACACCACGGAAAAATGGTATTTTTAAACAGGAAATATATTTAAATAATTCAATATTGGTTAATGCTTTATGTGGTATGACCAATTGATTTCTTTCATTTAATATGCACGATAAGGTCTTAGGTAAAGACCTGCCCCGTTTTTTACCATTGACCACACGGTGGGCTTCTTCCTGCCTTTTCTTGTAGATCGTCGTCTTCTTTTTATATTTCCTCCATGTTTTCTTGTGGTTGACCTCCTTTTTACTCTCCTTCTCCTCCTTCTTCCACCTCCTACTGCTGTTTTAGCCTTCATACCTGCTGTTACTGCTAAAGCTGCTGCTTTTTCTGCTATGCTAGCGTCACTTGATTTTACTCGTTGCCAAGCTATGTCCGCAAGCTTTTTGTCAGCTATTGATCTATTTTTTGAATCGGCAAACGTGGAATATGCGATATCGTGTTCTTTACAAGCCTGATCTAACTTGTTTATGCCAGGATCGCCTCTTTCCAGTCGTTTTTTCAATTTAGTTCCTGGTCCGCAATACTGATAACCTCCTGGTATATGAAATTCGTATGGTAATGCGTCTATTGCTCTATTTACTATGGATCCTACTGGAATTTGTTTTAAAGCTTTACTTAACAGAGAAACCGCTGTGGACGTGATCCCACCTCCTTTTCTTGCAGTGTCTCGATATGGACTGATGTACTTGAACGTCATTATTGTCCTTTTATAATGGCAATGTGCAACTCATGTGTTAACTCTATGACAGGTTGCACATAAATGAAGTCATTTATTGAGTTATTTACTTAAATATCAATATCACCCCAATCTGATGATCTAAACTGTTTCGTTTTAGGGTTAGTAAAGTATTTATTATAAATTTCTCGTTTAATATACTCACCTCTCATGGATTCATCATAAGTATTATGACCTGATTTTCCTTGAAGAATATCTGGTGTAAAATGATTGTGTAAATCAAATATCGCATTACCTAAAACTTTTACAAGAAAATTAACAGTGACAGCATTATCTACATGGTCAGGGTCTTTAAGGTTTGTTATACGTTTATTATTACAATTATACACTTTACTATCCTTTAATGATGTTGTAATGGTCTGTCCTACAGTTGCAGCATCATTTGCTTCTCTTCCTTGTGCCAAGTCTCTTATCACTCTATTATTACATGTAAACCATCTAAAATAATGATCTGGATCTAGATGTACGGTTTGTGATAAAGCAGCTGCATCATGTTTATCATAACCCCATCCCATATTTGATAACTTTTTATCCATGCAATCCCAAGCATTATTTTTGTATGTTAATAAGTTAAATTTTTCATTACCTTGAACAAAGTCATCCCCTTGCTTCGATACTACTTGATCTTGTTTTACAAAAGAGGTTGTTTCTTGTTTTAAGGTTTCCATCATTTGACCCACTGTTGCACCATCTGATGGCGCCGAACCATCTTTAACATTTGCTAAACAATTACCAAAACAATCTATAACCCCTACATCACGTATGATACAATGATCTTTTATATATTTAAGGTTCACAGCATCATTTTCATTTTTTGGATAACCTATATCATTAATAACAAATTTATAAAAAGAAAATCCATCTTTTGTCTTTTCAGGTATCAAGGAATGTAAATAGCGTCTATTTACGCTGTCTTTTGCATCTTTAGGGTCATCTACGTTGGATATACGTTTATTGTTGGCACTATACGTTTTCCCATTGAATTTTAACGTATTTTTTAATTCAGATGACAAATAACCTTTGTTTATCGCATCACCGTTTTGATTTGGTTTACCAACGTTGATAATTCTATGATCTTCTGCGTCATATGTGTTATTTTGTAGTCTTAATGTTGGCGATATCTTTTCCTTTAACATTTTTAAATTTATTGCATCGTTTTCATCTGAAGGATCTTTTATGTTTTTTAACCTTTTATTACTCATATCATAATCTCCATCAGGTGTTTGTGGTAAACCAGCACTTCTTTTTAAACTATTCGCATAATATAACCCGTCCGAGGAGTAACGTCCGAACTTGTCGACACTCATGGTGCAACTGAATAGTACTCTAAGGAGTAACGCATTTTTATGAGATTACCCCACGGTTTCGGAGTTCATCCACTAAAGCCACCCATTCGTTTTCCAATCCAGTATGACCCGCTTCTTTAGCCTCATGTATTAGTTTCATTCTATCCACCAATTTATTGATATTATTGTAATAAATTACATTTGTGTTATATAACTTCTTCATTAAACCTGTACCTGTAACGGACTTACTTCTTTTTCTTCGTTCCTGAGCACTTACATCCAAAGTGGATGCCATAAATCTTCGTTTTACAGGTTTTCTTTGTGTTAGCGGCATTGTTTGTCTTCTAGTTGGTATTAACTTGGAAACAAATTCTCTATATTTTAAAGACTTAGATCTAAAAGGAAGCTGGTTAGGTAAATAATTTCTCCTATATGCATTTGTCTGTTCCAAAATCTTTTTATATGCTTCCATGTCTTTTTCTTTCACTAACGATACTGAAGGCGTATTTTGAAATAATAATTCAAATAATCCTTTTGTGCCCTTATACCTTTGATCACCAACAATAATATTATCATGTTCGTCAACGTTTAACGGGCTATTACCTATCATTAAACCACCTTCTGTTAATCTCGCTCCATAACTATGGTAATTCTTATTAGGAATTGTTCCGAGTAACATTTTTACCATGTATTTCCTTCCTAAAGGTCCTTTGTTATGAATGTTTTCACCCAACAAGCTTATGTTTGACGGTCCTTCTCTTGCCTCTTCTCTTCTTTCCTCTTCACTAGCAGTTGGTGCTTCTTCAGGTCCCCTTTCACTATATCCTGGTGATTCTAGCTCTCTTTCAGATTCTGCTCCGGTAAAGCCACTATATGTAGAGGATTCCAGGTCTTCATCACTAAAACCTTCATATTTTACACTTTCTCTTTCAAACTTTGTGATAGGTGCAATCTCATCTCCTTCCAATACAGGTTTAGCGAATTTTTTGTTTAATTGTTTCAAGGGTTCAGTAATAGGTTTAAAAGTAGATTCAAGGAATTTCTCCCTCTCGCTAATACCTAGTTTTAATGCTCTGTTTTTAGCCCGAATAGAATCACTAAGTGATTTTATTTCTTTTACTAATTTTTCTTGGTTAACCATGTTTGTAGCAAGACGTGTTGTACAACAATGAATGTTTTATACCACGTTCAATGTATTAATATAAATTTATCAAATCCTATCCTGTATCGACCATTGTTTAGCGGTTGTTCCTTCATAATTGTTAGGAACCCATACTTTTCAGCCCAAGCCTTTCCACATAACTCTTTAAATCGTTCAAATGTCATATCCGCATTTACATGATCAAAATATATATGTTTTAGGTTGGTTTCGTCCTGTTTAAATACAATTAACATGTTGGCATTGTCTCTAATAAGTTGTTTAGGTATTTTGCTGTAAGTTTGGCCAATATAAATGCTATCTATGTTGTTATGTCGACCCATAGCGAAGTAATTCCTTATTGTGTTTTGGTTTTCACAAGATACATCGTCAAATATGAACACAGAGAATGGTTTAGCTTCTTGTGGTTGCATAACACTCTCGCTTGCATTAAATTTTAAGTATTTAACTTCAGGCACATTATTCAGTATTTTTTCCAATAATTGATACTTTGGTTGTTGTAGTGATTTTGAAAATACATATAAATTATTAAAACGTAACCCTTTAGGGTTTGTAATCAAATTGAATACTACATTAGTTTTTCCACAGTTGGAAGGTCCGGTAACCAGACAGCGCACGGTGTTTGGTAACAAATTGCCATGTTTCCCACTATTGAATTCTGAATTATCCACTGTGAGTTCATCTATATTATTAATAGTAAAACTCTCTTTTTGTGGTACTATCTCCATCCTTTGTAATGGTTCAACCTAAAATGATTCTCTATCGTTATATCAAATCCTTTTTAGGTATCCAAGAATCTTCCGTCTTATTAAATCCTAACCATCGTACTTTAACCTTATCTTTTTTCCGTTGCAACACCTTTTCAACTAAATATACATCGCCTACTGTTGACTTTAACATTTCATGTCCATAAAACCCTCCTTCAAGCAATTGTCCTTTATTATCCTTTAAAATATATGTCTCGGGTACTGTAGGTTGTACTTTGAATACAGTGAAGACCTCATTGGTCCAATTTGGCAAATATCTTTTACTGAATACACCTTTATATTTACTTATTCGCACTTTATCACCCACATTAAATTTTTTAGGCTTTAGTTTTTCAACTTTTGGTTTAGTATTCATTTTTATACGTTTTAATACCAGTTTTTCATTTTTGCTAGTCACCTGGTTTGGTTTCATCCCAATAGTTCTGTGAAACTTGTTATTATAATCTTTTATAAGTTTCGGTAACATATCAATCCATATGTGCGATCCTCTGTTGGAAAACATTTTATACATTGCACTTTTTAAGGTTCTGTTGAATCTTTCAATTATTGAAGCTTTTACCTCTGAATTGGTTGAATAATGGTTTATATTGTGTTTTTTCATTAAATTTGCAAATTCCTTATTAAAATATTCTTTTCCATCATCGGTTTGTAAATGTTTAATAGTATGTTTGTCTCTTTGTATAGCTATTTCCATTGCTTTTGTAACACTTTTACCACTTTTATCTTTTAGCGGTAAAGCATCTGCCATTTTTGAAAAACAGTTAATAACAGTCAATATGTATTTATATCCTTTATTTTGTTTGCTATAAGGAATCATTTCAATTAAATCTGCTTGATATAAATCGTTAATTCCTTTTATCACCGTATTTCTTCGTGGAAACTTTCTTCTTGCAGGTTTATGAAGTTCGTTGACGATGTCTTGCTTCAAGTCCTTCATATTGCAGGTTTCAATGTTTGTTGTATCACATGTATAATCACAATGAATGTTGTTTTAAATATTCACATTATTTATATGGGTCAAGGTCATCTAAACTTGTGTAAAAAAATGGGGAACACGGCGTTGGACTTGCCGTGTTCCCCATTTTTTTACGGAAGGAGAAAGGAATAAGGTCGAAGTTGTAGAAGGACGAAGAATAGGTTACTAGTTGATAGGGTTTAGGGAGTAATGGCCGAAAGGAAGAGTGTGGATTTTGTCGGGCAAAATATGTCTTTTATCATCCCGAGCTGACAGCGCTTTTTTAATTTCGGTTACACTGTAGACTTGATGCTTGAAGCTTCGGATATTGTTGAATGTTGCTGATATCGTAGTATCTTCAAACAAACAAGTCTTGTAGTGGTCAAATGTTACGTGTTTTTTCAAATAAGATGTTTTCACTCCTTTTGCTTTCTTGACTGTCGGTGTGTTATTCTCGTGGTACATCTTAAATGAATACAATTTTGCCATCAGCGCCACTATTTCTTCTAAAGGCATTCCATTTGCTTCATCTTTAAATTTTCCAATTACTTTTTTATTTTCTTCATTAAAATTTGGATGGTTCTTCGGATAGTCAGAAAAGTCGAAATCTTCTTTGTATGGAAAGGTCCTCAGGTCTTCATACATGTCCAAAGTCTTTATCCAGTAGATAAACGCGTCCGTATCCATGTATGCGACTCCGATGTTTTCCCTTCCGTAGTGTTTAACCATTTTGTTATAATGGAAATCATACATCAGGGTTTTACTTATGTCCAAAATCGACATACCTATGTATAACGGACGGTCCATAACTATTGTTGTTTTCTTCATACTGACAGCGACTAGATTTTCGTTTATAATCATGGATGTTCCGAAATTTGGTTTTTGCACTAATTTTTCCAATTTCCTAGGATCACTCACTAATTTTACATTTTTGTGTTTTCTTTTGTTCTCCAAGGTCTTCCCAAAGATGGCATTGTTCATTAATTTATAGAAGTCCTTTTCAAATGCTGTTGTCGCTGCAGCTCTTCTTGTAGTGTTGGAATCAATATATGGTTTCAACCAACAAGACTGGGTGAATTCAATTGCTCTATGAATTCTCACTATACGTAGACCCAATTCAAGAGCCTGTTGAACTACCCAGTAGTGAGCCACATACCGATCTTTATTCTCCAAGGTCATCATCAATTTTGGCCATCTTCCTGTCGGTGAAACTTCAGTCTTGGCTAGGAGAGGCAAGTCGTAGTGATGGTCATGAAGGTGCTCCGGGTATTCAAAATCACAGTCCAAAATATAGCCTTTTGGACCATCCTTTGGAATCTGTGAGATGTCACCGATGGTGGCCGGGTCGATCCATTTGAAGTCAGCGTAGGGAAGCGGATTTGACATTGCCCAACCATAAAGGTTGTTTGCGTCAAAGTAGCCAAGGTAGACCGATGGTTGTTGCTCGTCGAAGCCGGGGATGTACTTGTTGTTGGCTTTGACATGACGTGTTACAGCTTGTGTCAAACCGCCCCGTACACCAGATTCCATCATGAGCACCATATCTATATCAGTTAGAAGTTCCAGTCGACAGTTGGTTGACTTTAGCATAGCTTGCCATGCTAATCCTGGAGATGTGTACGAGTGTAGAGGGTCCAGTCCATAGGCGGAGAAGCAGGTGTTTCTGAATTCTTCCATCACATAGCACAGCAGAGTTACATCCAATTTTATATAAAAGTCAGAATATTCCCCTAAGGTTTGAATGTTTAGTTGGTTCCAAACGTTACAAGCATGATTGTAGTCTTCAACGGAGATTTCACTTTCGTTTAATTTGCTATTGAAGGCTTCAATCGGTGGAAGACTAGTTTCTTCAAACCTTTCTGTAGAAGTTATATAATCATAGGGAAAAACTCCCTTCCGTAGTACTAGGTCCAATTTATCTTCAGGTACAATCTTGCTGGTTTCTTTTAAGTCTTCTCTTCTTAGGTTCTCAGACAATTTGCTCAAACTGGATGCCATAAATCTATAAGAGTCTACGAAGCGAAGTTTAATTTTGCCTACTGTTTTTGAAAAGCTGATGTACTTTTCCAAAGTTGTAGCAAGAACATCAATTCTACCGTTATCTCTTCCTAACTCTGGGATAATAAAATGGGAGTCGTAGCCGCTAAGATTGTGTAAAACGACAGGAATAAAGTATGGCAGTTTGTAATTTATATTGCATGAATTACAAGCAGCTCCTCTGTATAACCCTGTCAGGTGATCGTGGTCTCTTACTTTTGGATTTTCTTCACTGAAGCTCTTTTGGCATAGATAACATCTTGATGCCATATTGTATTTTTGTTGTTGATTCTCATTCAAAGGTTCCATAGGTACGACATTACCATACAAGCGTTGTACCTTTTCAGCAATGTCATACAATAGGTCTACGAAATACTTAGCGGCTTCTTCACCACGGTAGAGTATTGGAGTGGATGTTAAACCATAGTCTTGCAATTGGTTTTCAGACAAGGTTGATTTAACTAGTAAACAAAAACTGTTGGGTTGATGCAACTGATATTTTGTTCTTCTAGTCACTTCACCGTCCGGCAGCTCCTGTGGTACTAACGTTGATTCAAAATCTGCGTAGACCACTAGTGGAATTCGGTATTGGTGAACTGTCTTGTTAAATTGTATTGAAGCTCGGGTAGGCGGTGGAAGACTTATCTTTACTTCATAGTTCTCGTTGCAAAGTCTTTTATGTTCCGACAACCAGTCCAATCCTCCACGTCTTGAATCTTTCCAAGAAAAGCAGAAACATCTCTTGCAAACTGTAATCCTATTTACTCTTTTGGTCAATTGTTTTACAACTAAGGCTTCAAAGTCCTTTATCCATACATAATGGGAAATTTCACCCTTAGTTATCAATAGCAAATCAGTGTGGTTTCTTTGCTCGACCTTTACTACCCGCAAAGGATAAACGTTGTTCGAATCATCCAGACCAAAAACATTGACTGAAACGCCAGGATTTTTCTTTTCAAATTTGTCAATGTCTTTCAAGGTAACTGGGTAGGTGAGACCTTGAAAGTTGTAGCGGTGTTCATTCTCGTAATATTCTCTACCAACTCTACAAGGATGATCTTTAACATACTTGGTTATCATTGCATATTTAAAACATTCATTACCTTCATTTTGCACATTCCTACACGAGTTGGTGTTTTGGATTTTCTTTGGTAGAGGGATAAAACTACTACCCCTTAAACCATATCCATGCTTATGAACCCTTACATCCATACCTTCAATTGATGATAAAGTCCATCCAGATCCTCTTCCTTCATGTTCTTGAAGTTTGGTTATAAGTTCCTCCAAGCATTCTTCAATAATATCATCGATGTTGGAGGTGAAGGTAAGGGTTCGGTTTTTGGTAATGAACGCTCTCAATGCTGTTTCACCATCAGTATTGTTAAACATAGCCTCTAACACCATTCCAAATTTAATAAAATTTAATCTTCTTAGTTCTTCCCTCAAGGTTTCACCAACAAGTTCCTTAGCCTGGGTTATAAATGTTTCCAGTTCCAATTGAACATTATTAATTTTAAAATGAGTTACAACTCGTCCTGGCAAAGCCGTGGTGCGCAGTTGTTTCACATCTTCCAGTTCTTCTTCAGTGTCCTCTTCTTCAGTGTCTTCTTCTTCTTCATGCATATAATTTTCTTCTTCAAAAGGTCTTTTAGCAGTAGATGGTCCAGCACCAGCAAATTGGATCACACTAGGTCTTCTTCTTTGCATTTGCTGTAGATAGCTGTCCCAGTAGTCCGTCTGCTTCTGGTGCTCTTCCAAAAACCGGTCAATTGAGTCTAAGTCTATATCATCCATGGTAATATCTTCTTTTCTATCTTCGTCTTCATGTAATTCTCTGTGTAGGGTGAAAAGATCTTCGTCTTGAAAGATTTCCCCACAAATGTCGCAAAGAGCCATTTCAAACAGTTTGGCTTTGAATGCACACTCTGTGAATGTCCACGCAATAATGAGCAGCGCGCTCGACCGGGACCCTTTATATCCGAGGCAGATAGGTGGGGAAAGTGACGTCATATAGAAACAGGTTATCACTCATGTGCTAGATTTAGCCTTTACACAACCGTTTGTAATACATTTATCAGTAGGCTTGATAAATTGATGATATTTGGTCTAGATTCAATAATTTGTACAAGTTTTTTCAAAGACGTCTGTTTGAGCAAGTTTATGTAGGTCAAGGTCATTTGGAATTATTATTTTGAGCGGGGGATAGAGCACTAAGCAGCATCATTTACTACAAATTGCTCTATCCCCCGCTCACATTCTTTTTTAACTTTTTGTTTAAACTTTTTACAACGGTGAGACATCACCATCAGAGTCGGAATCATTTTCATCACGAAATAGGTAGCGATGACAATACATAATTCTTCTTGCAACTAACATCCTATCCATTGGACGATGAGGAGTGTCTTGTTCTTCTTCTTCAATTTCCGACTCAGATGATGACTCTAATGTTTCGTAGGCGTGCAAGTCCATTTCATTATCCGTTAAACTAGCTTCGTCCGACTCCGTTTCAATATCCATTATTTCTTCTTCCTCCTCTTCCTGGTCAACCGCAGGTAGTTGGTCCTCTGCTTCTATAACTTCTACAGGTATTACCTCCAGAATTGAAAGAATTCTGTCGCGATGGAACACGGTGTTGTCAAGTGGAGCCATGGTATGAAAGTGGTGTATCTATCCAATTGGTTTGCCCTTTTTATACCCCCACCAACTATACTTCTTATGTGGGTCAAGGTCACGTCAAAATACCCTTTGAGCGGGGGATAGACCACTAAGCGACATGCTAGTCCATTGTCGCAAAGTGATCTATCCCCCGCTCTATTCCGCAGACCACACTCAAGTCCAAGTCCAAGTCCAAGCCCAAGCCAAGAATTTTACACACTTTATTGCCACCAGGTAATAGTTATTCGCACATTCACTTGGTTTGCAAAGAGGTACTGAACAAACTCCATATTAGTTGTATTTTCGGTATGTAAATGCATCATGAAATATGCAATCTTATCAATTGCAGCATTGTCTAAAGGTTCACAGTTTACAAGTTCCAATGTACCTAGGCTTGTCTTCTCTTCGATCAATTCCACAACTTCATTAACATCTTCTTCCATAAGGATGAACTCAACGCTGAAGCTTTCCATTGTAGCTGGTGTCTACACAATTGCTTGACTAAATCCGCTCTTCATCAATCCTACATATATACCAATTCCCTCTCCCATTACCCATTCCCCCTCTACCTTTATATGGGTCAAGGCCATCCAATAATACCCTTTGAGCGGGGGATAGACCACTAAGCAGCATGCTAGTCCATTGCCGCAAAGTGATCTATCCCCCGCTCTGTATTCCACACAAGTCCTAGTCTTTACACACACATAAGCCCCCAGTCTTTTACACTTAGCCATATACTCTGTCCTCCCTGCCAATTAAGAGTTCCCCATGTTTGCCACTATTTTCAATTAACCTTTCCAAGTCCCAAAACACAATGTCTAAATTAACCAAGTTCGCTCGTCCAATTTGAAACACACTATTCCCCCCAAAGTCACTTGCTCTCACTTGTTGTCCTGTATACTGCTTCTTCTTCCACGCTACAATCACTACCCTACCTTCTTCAACAACCATTCTTTTAACATTATCGTACACCTTCTTCAACATCCCTCTACAATTTAAATAGTTAATGGACACATACTCCCACTCCTTACCAATGATCAGTGATCCACTCATTTTCTAGCGTTCCACTGGAAGGTCCAAAGCAGAATGAAGTCGGGATGTACAGACTCCCTCTTTTATACCAGTTAACCGGTTGTCCTTCATTTAAAGTGGGTCAAGGTCATTCAAAAGTACCCTTTGAGCGGGGGATAGACCACTAAGCAGCATGCTAGTCCATTGCCGCAAAGTAGTCTATCCCCCGCTCTGTATTCTACACACACACACACACATGTCCCTGTCCAAGTCTTTCATTACATACCTAATATATATTCACTTCCTTCATCATCACTATCACTCATCACTGCTTCCACAAACTCCACCGGGTTAAAGTTAAATTGTTTCAATTGTTCTTTTAAGTTTTCAATTTGTTGGTCCTTTACTTCTAAAACACTGTGAAGGTGTGATATGTAGTCCGCTGCCTCGTTGATGCTTGCTACTCTCGGATCGCCTAACTTCAAGCTGGGAACTACACCCTGCAGCCTGAAGTACGCCATACGCCTTTCTTGCTCCTGCCGTTGACCAGGACTGAGCAAGCCTTGTCCGTCTTGGCTTACCTCCAGCAAGGTCCGTAGCATCGGAGCTTTGCAGGCGTTTGCCCGAGCAACAGTTATGCTGTGGAATGGTCGAGCAGGTCCACGAGTAGCAGGCAGGACGTTGGCAGCACGCCTTCTTGAAGAAGAAGAGGAAGCCTGAGAAGTTTTGGAGTTAAAAGCCATGTTACAGTGCTGTATTCAGCTAAGCGGTACAAAGCAGAATAACCAAACTGCACGTTAATACCCGTATATATACACTTATCAGTGGTGGGGGTACTAGCTAGCCTTGGTAAAGTGGGTCAAGGCCATCCAAAAACATTACCAGAACGGGGGATAGATCACTAAGTGGCATGTTAGTCCATTGCCACAGAGTGATCTATCCCCCGCTCTGTATTCCGCATTCACACACACATTCATACAAACACACAAGTCCCAGTCCGAGTCTTTACCCACACACCTATCCACTCTCATCCTCACTAGCATCACTATCATCTAACAATCTGTCACACTTCATAATTAGTTTTTCCCATTCTTTCCGGATCAAAAGTATTTCACTGTGTGCACTCTCCAACAACCTCTTCTTTTCCTCTAACAACCTGTCCTTTTCCTCTATCATTACGTTACAACCTTTAATATATCTTATAGCAGCTCTAACAGTGTCTTCCTGTGAAGATGCACCAACCACTACACCTGGCACTACCTGCTGGAGCTCTTCATACAAGCTAGACTCTCTTCTGGAGGCTCCACTGCTGCACAACTCCGTCTTGCTCGGAGTGAATCCGAAGAACCGAACGCGACTCTTTGACAGGCGGTCCCGCCGGATCGGTCCAGAGCTTGAGCCAGAGTTGGAGGCGGTCGGGCCAGAGGTAGAGGCTGGAATGTTCATGGCTGACATGGTAGTATTCAGCTAAACAGTGTAAAGCAGAATGAGAAGACGGTTGATCACCACTCCTATATATACCCATTTTTAGTGGTGGGGGTAACCCCGGGGTGAGGGAGGGGGTGGGGGTGGGGGTGGGGGTGGGGATGGGGGGGGGGATAGCTTAAGGACTTTCACTAACTTTCCCTTAGTCCTCGCGGTCATCGGTTTTACATACCTTTAGCACACCCATCATTTTGGTTTCTTCAATAACTTTACACACCTCAAAAACCCAAGCAAACAGCTCATCTATGTTGTTATAATTAATTTTTGTCCAGTGTTCATACTTGTGGGTTTGTTTGTTTATAATACATAGATAAAATGTAGACCCATCTCGTCTTATACAACACTCAACTTCCATTCTATGCCGATTTAGCACTTCCCAAGCATTGTGTTGATCTATCAAGAAGTCACCACCTTTGTAATTGTACCGTGACATGTTTACCACGGAGCACAGAAACAGACTGAAGCAAATGAACGGCTCATACAAGCTTAGTAAGAGCGTTAGAGTGGGGGTATCACGTGATACACGACATTAGTTGTAAGGTTAGCACTTAACTTTAAACAGTAATTTATATGGGTCAAGGTCATTCAAACTTTGAAAAATTTTTACCTCCAAACACTTGTAGCTTGCTACAAGTGTTTGGAGGTAGGTTTTCATTTGTTAGAGATTTTTGTAACTTAGTCTTCACCCTCAAGGACACGGTTTGAGATTGTCCCAGTGACTTTACATCACCGCCAGGTTAAAGTATTATACAAGTCAAGTGTTTTTTTTTATTAGTTGACTTGTATAATACCCCTCTCCCTTACTTTAAGAGGGTTAAGACTAAATTTGGAAAAATAATTTGGAAAAAGACTTTTAAATATTGTCCAACACAACCTAACAATTTTGATTTTTTAGTGAGCCCATGTCCTAGTCCATTTCCCAAACAGATAGGCATCCTTTTCTTCGAATTAAATAAGCCCCGGGGACAAAAAATTCTCTTTGTACCATCGCAGGTGGTACTTTCATTCTATGAAGGCGGCCATCACCTTTTAGAATGATTTGCACATTTATGTTAAATGCTCCATAAGCTTGAACAATAAAATAATATTTTTTGTCCCTCTTGAGCCTATTAATTTTCAGCTTCTGCGGACTGTTGGGGTGTTTGAACTTGGACTTTTCAGGCATAATATTAAGGCTATAGGGCTTTGGTGTCGGAATTTTGATTTTCTTATTCAAGTGTCGTTGGCAACGATCTTTTTCCGGAAGAGCAAAACTCGGACAACAAAGAACCACAGCCTCTCTGCTAAACCAAACATAATCGCATTTATCACGCTTGCCAGCAGGGCATTTAACACGATTACGTTTCTTTTGTGTTGGACTCTTAGTGTTTTGGAGCGGCGCTTGATCTAACTTAGGCTGGCTGGAAAGGATGGAGGGTGATGGTTTAGCACGATCAAGGGGCAATTTACAAACAATTTTGGGTCGGGTAGGAGAATGGGTTAGATCAATAGTGGTTTTAGGTGAGGTAGTATTGTCTGGGGAAAAGATCGATTTACGGGATGGCTTGACTGTAGATGGAATGTTGGCTTTGGGTGAGGTAGAATTGTCTGGGGAAAAGATCGATTTACAGGATGGTTTGACTGGTGTGGATGGCATGGGGGATACGGGTAGTGGACATTGGGTCTTTGTATAGGAAAGGATTTTCTGTGTACGGGAGTAGGGAATGATTTTGGACCTCGACTTCTTCTTCTCCTCAAAGACCGCTGACTCCGAATCAGAATCTGACAGCAATGAGATTGGCGGTGATGCTATGAGCACTTGGCTGCTTGCGGGGTGAGCACTTTTCGTCGGGGGGGGGGGGCTCGCACTTTTTGTCGGGGGGGGGGGCTCGCACTTTTCGTCGGGGGGGGGGGGTTCAGAAGGCACATGACGGGCGCGCCCGTCACTCGCACAAGACTACTCTAAGTGTTGTTGCCTCCCAAGAGACCCAACTATAAACAACTCCAAACTTGTGTGTTACTAATACCTAACTGTTAACTTTTTAAAAGGCCTCTATATATAAACTGTGTTAATAAGACCTGACTGTTAAAGATTTTGAAAACTTTTATATTTAGGTCAAGGTCACGAAAAAAACTTTAAAAAATTAAGCCCCACACCCCCCTATGGGGCTCGCACTTTTTGTCGGGGGGGGGGGGGGCTCGCACTTTTTGTCGGGGGGGGGGGCTCGCACTTTTTGTCGGGGGGGGGGGGGGGGCTCGCAATTTTTGTCGGGGGGGGGGGGGGTGTTTAGTTAAGTTAAGTGGGTCAAGGTCACCCACAACACTTGTACTCTAAGTGTTGGCTGTACCCCCACCACAACTGGGTCCCTAGGCTGCACAACACCGCTTCGCCAGTATGTCTCCGGCTTCCATGCGGTGCGTCTCGCTGTTCTCTACCTCTCTATATGTAAGTAATTTTACAAGTTCTGAATGTAGGTCACTACACTTTAACTCTGGGACGATATTGACTTGTAGTATTTCAGTGTTTTGACTCAAGGTCATCACACTTTAACTCTAGCACATCGGTTATCGTACCAGAGGTGCTTAATAACCTAACTTGTAATGTTTAGGGTGGCGTTTGCACGCCACGTGGTATCGCCATGAGTGTCCAGTCCAAGTTTTAATTTAAATTAATTTTACTGTAATCTTTTCCATTTCCACTTCGTTTTGCCAAAGTATAAGGTGTCGCTTAATAAAGTGGTATTTCTCTAAAGTTATAGGGGATTGCAGGGATACAATTAGTTTGTTTAGGAGACTCTTCATCTTGGAGTTTAACACAATTTCCACTTTGACTTTGCTTCCTCGGCTCTCACAGCCTAAGCTGTACAGAAATGTTTCTTCTAGTGCCAGCTCGGGCCAAGAGAACAGTGTGTTGACTGTAGGACAGCTCATGGTGAAGTGATGCGATACTCCAGCGTACCACCTCACCTTCCCCCACCACTGTGACCTTCCCCCACTCCTGCTGTTTCCCCCACCTCTTTTCCCTTGACTCATGCGCTACAAACAGTCTCTCAGTATTGTGCAGACTTTTGTGAGGAGAAGCCATGTCGCGGGACGCTTTAGGTAAGAAACTTAGCCGTGTTAAGGCTTTATTAGTTGCTCACTATCCACCACTTAAAGTTAAGAGGGTTTCCACTTTAGCTAAGTGGCGCAAACTGTTGCGCGGCCACCCTAGGTTTTATACAAAACAGACTAATGTCAGTTTTACTGATGAGGATTTGTTTAAAATATTGGATGAAATGACTTTTCCTTGCAAAGTTCAGTTAGTTACTCCCATTCCTGACAGTTTAGAGTCTTAGTCTCTCAAGCCGATATACCTAGAGTACACAGAGCCTGACAGTCAGTCACTCGGTGGCTGTCGTGGGGTGCGCATCGGTGTCGGCGCTCCGTTGTTAAGTTTTCAAGGTCACAGTAATGTCAAATTGTTGGTGTTGTGCTTGTTCAAGGTCACCTGAGGGATAACCGATTGCCCGTTTAGGCAGAGTCATGTCAGAAACTCGAGTTTAACTTGGCACTTTTGCCGTTTCTCGTCGAAAATTCGCTCCAAGTGGTCAAGGTCACGGGGACTCGGACTGAAACTCGGAGCGTAGTGCGAGAAACGGCAAAAGTGCCAAAAAATTTTAAGTTTCGGCGTGACCTTGACCTCAGTGGCGTCGGTGACGTCATTTTGATGACGTAAGGGGTGATGACGTCATCAGCACGTCATTTCTGTGACGTCATGGGTGTGACGTCATCGAAATGACGTCATTAGTGATGACGTCATCGATGACGCAATCGATGACGTCATCGATGACGTCATCGGTGAGGTCATTGACCTCGATGACGTCATCCCTCAGGTGACCTTGAACTGGCCCAGCACCAACAATTTCACACTACTAATTTTCAGCTGCGTGTGTCATTTTAAATAATTAGTACCTGGAGAACAGAGCTTATGCTCGGTAAAATTATTACTTTCATTTCTCACGCAAAGAATCCTTTTTAAGACGAGCTCGTTCGCTTCGCTCACTCGCTAGACCAATGAGTCCTTCATTTTCGTATAATTTTCCTAGTCTAGTATTCGGTGTAAAACACTGTGGATAAAGAAATACTGCTCCAAGACTTGGGTCTCATAATGTCTTAGGTGAGGAAAGAGATTTGGCCGCGTAATGTAGGCTTTTAATTAATACATGCCATTCATTTGATACATTCATAGCTTGCGCGACCAGCAGTTTCAGCTGACAGAGGCTGTCAGTATCAGGGGTCCCCCGGGACAAATATTCATCGTGCAGATTTTACCTGCTCCAATTTTTCACCTTTATTTTAGGTCCGATAAAAGTGGGAGCGATTTTAAATGAAAGATAAAGACTTGGGCTATTTGACATTGTTTTTAACTTTTTATATTTTGAATCCATATTAAGTTATATGGATCAAAGTTGGCCCCAGCTAATCTAGCCGGCCATATCAAGCTATCTGGGAGTGGCCCTTTAGCCCCCTATTAACTCAAAATATCTGCTCAATAACCAGCTGAGTTTATAATAAAAAGTATATTGTGGAACATCTGCTTAATCGCATGTGTAGATCTAAAAGTCTTCTAATTTAAATTCCCCTGTAAGTTTTGATAGTTCTGTTATTTTTGTCCTGTTCAAAAAATGACTTGCTCAATGAACATGTTTTCATATTAAACCAGATACTGTAAAAGGGCATTAATTTTAGCTCATTGATTTGGTGACTATGGAATTTACAAAGTTTGTATCTTCATACTGTAATTATTAAAAGTAACGATTTTTGTTGTAAATTGAAATAATGTAGGTATGGTACAAAATACAAATATCTAATATATAGTAGACCTGCACCAACCATTAACCACATATTGTGGTTCGGATCAAACGTTAAACTGTAGGTCCCTAGATACCATTGGCTGTTTTGCTATTAATTAACAGTCCTCTCTAAGGAGAATGTCCGCCCTAGTCAGTAACAAGACTACAAGATCGCGCCACAATCATTCTTCACTCATCTCTCATTCACATTCAGATATAAATAGCCACTATGTGGGGTCTCTGTCTCAAAAATAGTGATATAGTGTTATAGCCTAATCTTAGAAAGTGGTTATTTCATATAAGTTTCAAATCACAAGATGTGGTAACAAATCTACATTTAGTATGGAGAAAATTAAAACTTATGAATAGTAACGGGAAATGTGAATAGATTGATGGAAATAACAACGGGCGAGGGTAAAGCCAATTTCCAGTTCGGTATGAACCAATCATCACTCTGTCATTCACAAGATATTTAATTTCCTATACAGATTGAAATAAACTGCTTGGAAAACTCAGTGGTCATGTTTTTAGTCTAGAAAGAACACTGTAAAAGGGTTTGTTGTTATCAACCACTATAAATACTATTCTGCCATAATTTCTGTTCTATTTTAGCTCGTTACGCTGTTTCCAATTTTTTCCTACATTACTTCGCTGCTTTTTTGTGGGTGTCGTAAGCAAATATCAGTTGAACCCGACCAAGTGAATGTACATACTAAATTTTATCAAGTTATTCCAATAAATAAGCGAGATACAGGGTTTTGTTGATTTCCCATAAGATTTACATGGCAAACCTATTTTTGGCTTTTCTCCGTAACCTGTTAAGCCAAGTTAAAAATTCAAAATACTAAATTGTTTGTTTTTTAAGCTCCTTTAAATGGTTTTAGTTAAAATTGTTTAATTTTGAAAATTATGCTCTAAAAATGCAAAAAACCCAATTTTGACCCCTTTAAAACCCCATAAAACCCCGTTCCCATAACCCGATCATGCTGGTTTGCGAACTCATAAAAATAGACCTAGTCTTACACTTCATACCAAATTTGATCAAAATCGGAGGTCCCCTTCAAAAGTTATCAGTACCACGGACACACACACACACACACACACACACACACACACACACACACACACACACACACACAAACACACACACACACACACACACACACACACACACACACACACACACACACACACACACACACACACACACACACACACACACACACACACACACACACACACACACACACACACACACACATATATATATATACATATAGATGAAAATGAAAGAATGGTGTTTTTGGCTTCTGGGGACCTCAAAATGAAAAAGTAACATGGTCCCGGGCTTAGGTCTTACCATGGCTACTACCGTAATAGCGTATTCCCTATAGGGAAATTCGCTAAAATCAACATTGGCTACAATATATAATACAGTTTACTCAGTTTTATTTGAACTAAACATCCGCTGAACATTTTGTATGTAAAAATAAGGTTACTTGAGAATTGTAAAGGAGGCTTGTTAGAGAACAATGAATAATGTATGTGCCACCTGGCTCCGTGACACAGACGACGGAGGCGATGTGAATGTGTGTGCCAAGACGAGTAATGAGAGTGAAGACGACGATGCATGTAGCTTTATACCTAATATACAAAATTGAAAAGGCATGCCTCCACTTTCGTGTGTCACCTGGCTCTGTGACACAGACGACTGAGGCGTTGTGAACGCGTGTGTCGAGTGGGACGGGGTGTAGACGACGAAGCATGTAGCTGTAGGCCTATTAGACTAAATTAAAAAGGCATGCCTCCACTTTCGTGTGCCACCTGGTTCCGTACTAGCGCGGCGCTGTAGGGTTCTGGTATTTAAAACGGTAGGTGTAAATTTTAACTCATAATTGGCAAATTATAACCAATGGAAAAATATTTTTTAATACCTTTTCGGGTGCTACTACGGGTGCTTTTTAAGCTTTAAAATTTTGCACTGTAAGTGACAGTTCCTATTTTCCTGAGGGGCGACAATCGGCGTAAACATAATTATTGACAGATTTTTCATTAAATAATTATAACTGTTGGAAATGATCACACATTAAATAGGGTGACAATTAAATTCGGAACTCATTTAATAACTTTTACATTACAACAGATAAAAATACCAACTTCCACAAATCATCACTGTTGATAATAATATACTTATCTGTGCCACAACCTTCAGGATGGTCACTCTGTGGGACGGCTCACTAGCAGTCAGTTCAAAATCTTAAATATATGCATAGGTTGATATGTAATTATGTAAACTAGATATCGCCTAATAATCGAAATTCGATCAAAATTTCAGTTGATGTGGACTCCAAAAGTTCAAAAATATTTAGAACTAACACATTTGTTCTTCCTGTTTTTCTATCAATTTTTTTTACAACAGCTGTCTAACTATTCAATCAACTGTCCATCCTCCGTAAGATTAACATTGGAACTTTGAAAGCCTGTGGGGCTCAGCCCTGGAGTCCGGTGTGAATTAGAATGGGATTCTGCTCATCTACAGGACTATACCTTTCTAACGGTATGCACGGATTTCTCCTATGTTGCATACTAGCTGAGAAAAAAGGAGGAAACGAAACATGCTTGCCTATTGATATATAGATGTATTAAATGAGGTGATTAAATTAAAGGCCTTGTTTGGCAGAGTTTAAAGCCGCAAACCGCACTTCAAATGGTTGCCCGAGTCGGAAATGGCACGCAATTAAAATTTCAATTAAAATCATATAACAAAAACTATGGCATATCTTCGAATATATTCGACCTTTAATGTGTGGTATGTAACATATTTAAATTTTAAGGCGTTTATGTTTCGTATGATCTGTGAAAATACAATTAAGTTTTCCTTAAGAATTTATTGGATAGACCCTTGAATGAAGTTTTTTGAAGACATCTAGGTTAAATTGGTATTATTTCATGAAAACAGGTAAAAATTATGTTTAATGACAATTCCTTCCCCTTAGCCAAATAGGAAATTTCACTTATAGTATATCATTTTAAAGCGTAGAATGTGGGAAAGTTATAATAAAAATAATAGTTGTAGTATGAAGTATAAAAAATGTCTTCAGCAAGTTATAGTGCCTTTTTTCTAAATTTTCCAATTTTTTTCAAGTAGATTTTATAGGCTTGAAGAGAACTTAATTGGGAAAACGAGACTTTGTCGGGGATTGTCGAGCAATTTCAAAAAGTTGAAAAATTACTGTTACTGGAAGGTGAAACGAGATATAATTGCCTCAATTGCGTGTTCAATTTTTTCATGCATATTAACCCTTTAAAATTTTTGACACTAACTACCAAACACTTTATATATATTCGCATATATATGAAAATGAATGAATGATGTTTTTCGCTTCTGGGGACCTCAAAACAAAAAAGTATCATGGTTCCGGGCTTAGGTCTTACCATGGCTACTTCCGTAATAGCGTATTCCCTATAGGGAAATTCGCTAAAATAATAGAATTACAATAGCGAAAGCGGTCAAGCTAAATGCGTGATGCCTTGACCAGAGAAACAGGGAGTCAATGTTATATAGAGATACTCGGTAGAAAAAAAAAGGAAGACAAGAAGGTAATATAATCATATTCCCCTAATCAAATTTGTACACACTATTAAAGTTTTGACGAAATTAATAATTAAGAAGATCGGGAGGGCATTGGTTAAAAATAAGTAATAACAGTAATTAAACTTTAAAATTAACTTCCATAAACTATTAAAGAACGAACTGTAATACTTGCGCGAGCAGGGTATGTTCTTAATATCTTTTCCCTTTGACTCGCCTACACGCCAAGGTTCTGCAGTCATATTGCTAGTCAGATATGTTGTGTGTTTCCTCGGCATTTTTTACTTCACACATTTCAGTCGTTTAATTCAAACGTAAAAATTCTTGAGAATACCAGAGCGTTTCGATCTTACGACACAGCATGCCGGCATGTCTGGCTGAAACTCTTCCCTCTGAGACGAGACAAGATCGTTTAAAATGTAAGAATTATATAACAAACCTGGCCTCAAAAGCGTTGCTGTTACCTAAATCTTTAGCATTATAGTATCGTACAAAATATAATAGATTACACATTTTCCTTCCGCTCAAAATGTTATCGGTTATGCCTATAATTTTAAGTATTGATAGTAAATTACTCATGTCAAGAAAAATATGTTTAAACAATTCAGAAATGTTCATTGTATGATTTATATAGTAACAATGTGTTAGAATCAATTGCCGAATTCGGACAAAACCCGAAATTTTTCGACCCATTCCACAACGTGGACAATGCAGAATACCCACATCGCGGAATGAGTATTTTATTCGGACACTGGCCTAAGCAAAATAACCAGACCGCGGAGTGGGTAATTGTAAGTGAACAAATGCCGAAGTAAACACTTTCTTCTGCTGTTGAGTAAAACCATTGACTAACCATCATACCCACACCGCAACGTGGGTAAATTTGATTGCCCACGTCACGGTGTGGGTATTTGTTGTTTGCGCAAAAGCCGAATAGCCTACATACACTGCTTCTAAGGGAAATCCGTCATAAATAAGTAAAATAAACTCCATATTTTTGCTTAAAAGCAATTTCCTGCTTTTAAAATGTATTGTTGCTTTGCTGTATATAGGAGCTACTTTGTTAATGAAAGTTGAAAAAAAGAATTCTCTGTTACTAATTTATTTGATCATTGCTTTATTTTGTCATTTAGATTTTTATGCTATTGCATGATGATGATTTATGTTAGCAAGTACTGTTCTGCATGACTGTTATCTTAATTTGAAATGATTGATGGAAAATCACAAGCCCACACGTGTTGTTACATGGGCCGGCTATAATAAGTGCCCACTAAATACAGGAAGTAATAAGTAAATAATAAGTATTCTAAGTAAATAATAAGTAAATACTAAGTGATTGGTATTGTAAATTTTTGTACCAAATACTGAATACACCGTTTTTTTAACTGTTTTAACAATATAAGATTTTAATCAGTAAAATACAGTTGATCCGTAAAATAAGTTAGTTTGAAACATATGTTATACTAGCTGTTGCCCGTCACGGCTTCGCCCGTGTTGAATTTTGTTTTTAATTTCTTTTAAGACCTACGAAATCTTCTTCCTTAAGATATACATTAAGATTAATGCATTGAAATGGTGAGAGCGGGGCACCTATGAGCAAAGACGAACAATCATGTCAAATATTAACCCCGTATGTCATAGAGTAATTTTAAACCCAGTGGGGTGGAGCCCTAAAGGACTTCAACAACTATTTTTCCAAAGTTTCTCAGTACCTTTGAGTAAAGAGGAATGTCCACGTCAAATTTCAACCCCGTAGGATCTATGGTAACTTAAAGGTTCTGTGGGGTAGAGCCCTAAAGGAAATTTGCAAAATCGTTTCCAAGTGAATGCCCACGAGTAAAGAGGAACGTCCATGTCAATTTCCAACCCCGTAGGCCATAGAGTAATTTTTAAGTCTAGTGGGGCGTAGCCCTAAATGAATTCAAAAACTATATTTCCAAAACAATTTTTAGTGACTACCTATGAGCAAAGAGGAACATCCATGTCAAATTTCAACTCCGTAGGCCCCGTAGGTTTTTAAGTGTTTTAAGGGCGGACCCTTTAAGGAGTTCAAAAACTATATATGCAAATCCGTTTCTTGGTACCTTTGAGTAAAGATAAATGTGCTCGTCATATTTTAACCTGTAGGTTCTATGGTAACCTAAAGGTTCTGTGGGGTGGAGCCCTAGAGGAAAATCGCAAAATCCTTTCTTAGTGAATGCCCATGACCAAAGAGGAACATCAATGTCAAATTTAACTCAGTAGGCCATAGAGTAATTTTTAAGACCAGTGGGGTGGAGCCCTAAAGGACTTCAAAAACTATATTTTCAAAACTGTATTTGTTCAATTTATATAAAGTAATACATGTAGCAAATCGCACGCCATTAGTTTAATAATTTACTTTCATTATCATATCTTTTCAATATTTGTATTTTAACTAACATGTCATTGTTTAACATTCTTTACTCTTGTTTTGAATATACCTCCATCTCATCTCTCTTTTGAAGTTCTTTTTAATAGTTTACCTCTGGTCCTTCGAGTATTTTTATTGGTTCCCCTCCAGTATCTAGTATCTTAGTGAATACCTATGAGCAAAGATGACCGTCTATGCCAAAAACTAACCCTGTATGCTCTATAGTAATTTTGAGGTTATTTGGGGCAGAGCAATGAAGGAAATTTATAAATTCTTTTTACTGAGCACCCATGACCAAAGAGACTACTCCAAATTTCAATCCCGCAGGTCCTATAGTTTATAGATTCGTTGTTTCTTTCAAGTCGTATTGTAATTGGCAATAATTGTAACATTATATTGAAATTTCGAAGACATGTGGGATGTGGGGTGGAGCCCTGAAGGGATTTTTGTGAAAGTGTTTCTTAGTGAGCACCTATGGGCAAAGTGTATCTTCCATTTAAAATTTCAACCTCTTAAGTCATCTGGCTTTTCATATTCGTCGTTCCCTAGATTCATATTTAAAATTGGCAAGCATAACATTAGACAAAAATTGAAATCTTGTGTGGCTGAGCCCTGATAGAATTTTGCAAAACAGTTTTGTAGTGAACACGTACATATGAGCAAAGAGGAACGTCCTCGTCAAATTTCATCATCATAGATCCTATAGTTTTTCAGATTCATTGTTCCCTAGATTCGAACTAAAAATTAGCTATGATTAACATTAGATAGAAATTTTGAAGTCTTATGTGGCGGAGCCCTGATGGAATTTCGCAAAACCGTTTCATAGTAAGCATCTATGAGCAAAGAAGAACGCCCATGCCAAATTTTAACATCGAGATTGGTTGTTGCCTTGATTTGTATAAAATATTGGCCATAAGAATAATATTAAATGGAACTTTTGAAGTCCTGTGGGGTAGAGACCTGAAAGAATTATGCAAAACCGTTTCTTAGTGAGAATTTTTTAACACAGAGGAACGTCCATGGCAAATTTCAACCCCCTATACCCTATATGGTTATAAAGATTCGATGATACCGAGTGAGTGGTACTTGACAAAGTAGATTAACCAACCTAACCTAAACTCTAATATATTTTTACACCAGTTAAATTGTTTACAAAGATAAAAATATTGTCATATGGTCATGTCATCCTTTAAAATGTATTATTTCACCAACAGCTGATAGCTTTGAATCTTCAACAGCTAATTACATCAAATCTTTGAAGTCGTGTGGGGCGGAGCCCTGAAGGAATTTCGCAAAACCATTTCTTAGTGAGCACCTATAGGCAAAGAGGAACTACCATTCCAAATTTCAACCCTGTAGGTCCTATAGTTATGGAGATTCGTTGTTTCCTGGATTCGTATTTTAAGTGCTCCATAAGAATAACGTAACGAAATTTTGAAGTCGTGTGGGGCGAAGCCCTGCAGGAATTTCGTAAAACCGTTTCTTAGTGAGCATCAATGGGTAGAAAGGAACGTCTATACCAAATTTCAATCCTTTATGATCTCTACTTTTGGAGATTCGTTGTTGCTTTGATTTGTATTAAAAATCCCCCATAAGAATAACATTGTGACGAAATTTTGAAGTCGTGTGGGGCGGAGCCCTGGCGGAATTTTGCAAAACCGTTTCTTAGTGAGCGTTTTTTAGCAAAGATGAAGGTACATGCCAAGTTTTAACACTCTAGGCCTTATAGTTTTGGAGATACTCTGATACGTGAGTGAGTGGTATTTGACAAATATATAGTAGATAGTTTTTAAAACATTCTTATTTAAAACCCCAAAACACCACAGCACTTTAAAATAAGTTGAACCTCAAGTTACTACTTTCGCACTGAACGACTGCGTAGTGTAACGCTACAGCGAACCAACAGTGACTCTGATTTTATTGCAAGGAGTAGTGGGTCGAGAGGGTAACATGTCTAGACATGCACGTCTGGCGCAAACTACAAATATCCACACCACGACGTGAGCAATCAATTTTACTCACGTCGAAATGTGGATATCGTAGTTTTTACTCAACCGGCGAAGAATGTGTTTATTTCGGCATTTTCGCACTTAAAATTACCCACTCCGCAGCCATTACTTCGGCCAGTCCGAATAAAACGGCGCACCGAAACTGCGATCCTAGTTTTAATCCTCAAAAGGGTTCGCTAATCCCACAACCGAAACTGCGATCCTGGTACAGCGGCCCATCAGCAGGTAGCGGAGGGTCCAGCGGGGATTCCAGCGTCCGGTGTAGGCTAATGGCTCTAAAATGTTTCGCCGTCCGACGTGTCGCTTAAGTCACTTTTCAACTAATGCCAATGAACTGGGACTTCCAAGTTGTACTAAACTCGCACTTACCACCACCTTAAGAGCCATCTTCACCCCTATGTTAAAATGACGCAATCGCCTATGTTGTTGCGCAGTCGGCAATGTTAACTATACGAGTAGTGGCAAATTGCCGGTTCTGGGACGTGACGTCATCATGATGACGTCAGCAGTGATGACGTCATCAATGACGTCACGAATGACGTCACCAATGACGTCATATGACGTCACATGACGTCACACCTATGACGTCATGGTGATGTCATTACCGCTGACGTCATCATGATGACGTCACTGACGTTAATTAGGTCAAGGTCACGCAAGAATACAAAAAAATTTTTTTTGCACTTTTGCGATTCCTCAAAATATGGTGAGAAATTGAAATTTCTCGAGGAATCATAAAAGTGCAAAAAATATTTTTTTTATTCCCTAGCGATCAGACTCTTGACCTAATATATCCGTCAGGGGTCATTGACCTTAACCCAGAACCGGCAAATAAAAAAAAAATTTTTATATTTGACTTACCCACCGAGAGACTGAGAGCCGAAGAATAATTTCTTCAAACACCCCCACAGTGCGACAAAAGACATGCGATCCGAACAGCACCGCGTCCGAAGAGTACTGACTTGTACACAGACGGTATCCCAGGTACCCGGCTCAGTGGTGGGGATAAGGCAGTGGTGGGGGTAAAGTGGTCAGAAGGAACAAAAATTTAATTTTTTACAAACAACTCGTCCCAGCCGGTCCTTTACCGGACCTCCGTAACTCGGATTGGAAATATTTCCTGAGAAATATTTATTTTTTATTCTTTCTCAGCTGATGTTGGAACTTGGTCGGGAATTGGAGTTACCAATGTAACCTTACTGGCAAAAGTTAGCTCGTCTAAAAGTTTCTGAAACATTTTATCATCCATAGTGATATTTGTGTCCCTTGAGTAAAATTTTGGATTATTTTTGAAGCAACGTTTCATTTTTGTTAAAGTTGAAGTCTTGGACACCTTAACAGAATTATTTTGCTTGGCCAGCAAAAATTTTACTCTTAATAATTTTTCTCGCAAAGTTTCAGCCATAGGTGTGTCTCACAGTAAGGTTTGGATAAAACTGAAACACTTAGTCCAGTGTTGTACCTTAGCTGGAAGTAGTGGGGGAACAGGGCTATAGTGGGGGAATGAGTAGTGGAGGGGGTAATGCGGACTGTTGTTGACAAGTGTAGAAACAGTTTGCTGGGAACTGTCCAAGGAGTAACACGTACTGTGCAGAAAAATTAACCGAGAGATTTGTGTAAAATTTAACTCCAAGAAATATTTAATGTAAGACTAAAAGAGGTAGAGCCAAATGAAAAATAATTTTGTAGGAGACGGGTATGGATCAGTTTTGTAGTAAAGTTCAAAATCCACTTGTGTGGAATAAAATTAAATTGTGAGCGAAAAATATTTAGCCACACCTGCAAAATACAAGTGTAGGAAAATATTAGGAGACCTGTATAGCTAAATAAAAATTAATTTTGTATCAAACAGTCTTCCAACATTTCAGTTTCTAAGTCTTAACAAGTAAGGAATAAAATATTAAATAATGAGTGGAAAATAATTTGTTAAGTAAACGTAATTGTAGCAGTGTAACAAAAATTAATTTTGTGCAAAACAGGCTAGGTTCTGTTTTGCTAAGTTTAATAAGAAGGAAAAATAAAAATTTACTCACAGAAAAGTCCCGCGGCGGCGAGGTGTGGCGTGTTTGTTGGCTTGCAATAAACTGACTTACCTTCTGTTGAGCTACAGTTGGCAAGCTGGCCAAGAAACCAGTCTGTTATATAAGCATTACGTAACCGTCTCTGCCGGCTGTGCTGAATCCGGCAAGCTAAAATATTATTCTATAGTACACCTGACTTGGACTGAAAATATTCTAAGTCCCAAGACCCCTCCCCCCCCCCCTTGGCTCCGGACGAGAAGTGAGCCCCCCCCCCGGGGGAGGAGGAGGAGGTGGCATAGCCCGAGGCGTTGCCATACCTTGACACGTGTTGTATAATGAGATCCGGTTAGTAATGTATTCAGGTGTGGCTCTTGGAGATTGTCCAATGCCACAAACAAGTACGTGTCGAGGTCTGGCTGTTTACGTAACCAGGTCCGGTTCCCCCACTCCTGACCGGCTCAGCTTCGGTTCTCTGAGGCTTTGCTTCCTCGCAGTTGGTTTCAAACACTTCAGCTGAGTGGTTGAAGCTCTGCCCTACAGGATTCGCAATGTAATGTTGGCGCCGCATTATATTGGGAATTCTTTTAGTCTAAGGCATGGCATGTGTAGTGTTAAGAAATATTTTATTTTGCGCTTGCTGCTTCTGCTAGGTATTGGTGTTGGATATATTTAGTCTAAGTCTTGTGTGTGTGTTGAAAAATATTTCTTTGTACTAATCTTCACAGGTTGTCCCCAAGTAGAAATATTTCAAAATTCGTATTTTGGAGGTACTCCTCTGTAAATTGGCAGTTAAAGTGTTAGGCTTTTGAGACTTAACAGTCTGTGTAAAATAAAAATTTTTCGAGGTTCAGAACCTCAAGAATTATTTGTTACCAACAATAGCATGGCGCCTAACGAGCCCGGGGGTAGGCCCCTGGGGATCCAACCTTAGGCCTCTTTTGGTCAGGGGCGCTACTGGACCTCATCACTCTAGATGGGTGGTTGGCATCCTTTAGCACGAGGCGTCGGATCCTGACACTGACCGGTGTGCTAGGCAAAAGTCAGTACCTACGGGTTAAGACGGGATCCTCGGTCATGGTTAGCATGGCCTCTTCCAAATTATTGTAGCATGTTTCCCTTAAGGAAACTCAAAATTAAATAAATAATTTTTTATTAAATCACCTCCCCCTAAATGTTGAGATCCCCCCGATGCCTCTGACCGCCGGCGGTCTTAGGCATCGGGGGGATTTCTTTTTTAACTTTTGGATGACCTTGACCCATATTTGTGTGTGAATAAAATAATATTTTGTTCCACATGATATGTAGGTCAACCATGACTTAGGCGGATTTTTGCCTGAGTTCTGAGGACTCCTCAGGACTTAGAGCGAGATGCGACTAAGTGTTGGCTGTCCACACTGTGGCGGAACAAAATATTATTTGATGTTGACACATGAGTAAGGGTAGCAGGTATTCAAGAGTTAAAGTCCTAGGGGTAGGTGACCCCCCCCCGAGCCCCGGACGGCAAGTGAGCCCCCCCCCCAAAATTTTTTTTTTGGGATTTTGACCTTGACCAAAAATTTTTTGCTCCGTACGAAAACTGCGCGCCCCCCCCCCCGAAATTTTTTTTTGGGATTTTGACCTTGACCAAAAATTTTTTGCTCCGGACGAAAACTGCGCCCCCCCCCGAATTTTTTTTTTTGGGGGATTTTGACCTTGACCAAAAATTTTTTGCTCCGGACGAAAACTGCGCCCCCCCCCGAAATTTTTTTTTTGGGGGATTTTGACCTTGACCAAAAATTTTTTGCTCCGGACGAAAACTGCGCCCCCCCCCTCCGTTTTAAACTGTGAAATTTTTAAGGATGGAAAAAATATTTGTAATTATTTAAAATATAGGTAGCACCGTTTTAGTGCTACCTGAAATATAAATTTTAAAGATCTGGATTTTGAAATATTTTATGCTGGTATTAATTCTGTATTGTGTTTGAGCTAAATTGAATATGCATGTAACACTTTGGTATTTTTTTTTTTTTTTTTTTTTTTTTTGTGGAAACAGTCTTAATTCTGTACATTTTTTTAGTGTTGCCATATGTGTTAAAAAAGCATCTGATGAAACAAATATATTTAAAAGTATTAAATTTGTTTCAGTTTGTTGGTCTCTGACAAGTTTTAAACTGTGAAATTTTAAGGATGGAAAATATTTGTAATTATTTAAAATATAGGTAGCACCGTTTTAGTGCTACCTTAAATTTACATAAATATCTTAGGACACCTTGGGCGTGGTCACCCGGTGGGGATATAAGGCGGCTGGGTTGCGCGCACTTCTCATTTTAGCTCCAGCTCTCGTGCCGACTGGTTCTAAAAATGTCTTGTCGTATACCTTATGATCCTTCGTACTATAATCTGCTTGGTATTAATAGTATTACAGACAATGAGCAGAAATTGTATAAAAAATTTTGTTGTTTACTTAATAGAACGCACAAACTACCGCCAAATACTTTTACCTACAAGCTACCCCTGATAGACAAGGATGATGTAAGCAAACTAACAACAATCCAAGTGAAATTTCTGGAAGAAAAAATTCTTGTTTGTGTAAGAGAAGTGTTTCATAATGAATATTCAAAAAGATTGGCTTTTGACTTTATTAAGGAACATGCAGGACATGAAAAAGAACAGTATCCAGGATTATATTATTTATATCTTTTTGAAAATGGAGCAAGTGTAACGGTAGAAATAAGTATCAAACTAATGTAATTCTCCCAACCAAGTGTTAAACTAGGACTTGAACTTTAACTTGATTGAGGTTTTGCAGAACAGAGTGGGAAAAATTATTCCTTCACCCTTTTGAAATAAAGATCAGAACACCCCTCAAGTAGGAGCTATATTGGACAGAATGTCGTTGTGTAAAAGACTTGTATTTTGTAGTAGAAGATTATTTTTGGAGAGTAGTGATGACGAGGATAGCAGTGATGAAGTTTCACCTTTGTAAATAACTTTTTTGTAAATAATTTTTTGTTTTGCATTTTACAAAAATCCATAAAAATTATAAAACTGTAAAAAGAAGAAAAAGAATATGAGCGGGGGATAGAGCAGCAGATGCTCTATCCTCCGCTCAAAATAATAATTTCCGATGGCCTTGACCCACTTTTGAGAATTGATTGTGGTGGGGGAGAGCATTAGTGGTGGGGGAAACGTCATATATACGGGTAGTCAAGCCTCAGTGTCATTTGGTAAGAAAGAGGGAACGCTGGATCGGAGGTGATGGTAAGATTGACTCAATAGCGAATACTTTAACACTGCAATATATTAACAGGTTGTCAATGGTTAGGAAATACTTTTATTTTTATATTCGCTAGTTTGTTTAAGCTTAAAATTTTAAATATATTTTGTTTTGGTCAAATGCTTTTGCCAGACTTCCTACACACTAAGACTCATATAAAGTACAGGATTTAAGCTGATCTCTCGGGGAAATACTATGTAGCCACCTCACACTGGTTGTCCGACTCAAATAGTATTGGTGATTTATACAACATAAAATATTTTCAATATGTTATATATCACCAATTCTTATTTGAGTCAGATAACCAATGTTAGGTAGCACATCAGTATTTCCCCGCGAGATCAGTCTTAATTCTGTACATTTTTTGAGTTTTGGCGTGTGGTAAGTGTGCCAAAAGCATTTGCTCAAACAAATATATTTAAAAGTTTTAATTTTAAACAATTTGGTATATAAAATTAAAAAATATTTAACTTTTGCACCTGTTGATATATTATTGAAAGTATTTGTTAGAAAGTCAATCTTACTACCATCTCTTATCCAGTGTTCCCTCTTTTTTACCAGATTTAAGGTGGCCTTGACCTATATATTTGTCCTAAATAGCAAATTTTAAATAAATATAATACATTTTGTTCTGCGCATGTGCAGATTTGTTCTGCGCATGCGCAGAACGGGTCTTTCCCAAAGATCACCCCCCACCACCCGCTATAAAAGGAGGTCGGTCAAGAGCGTCTCTCATTCTTTGGTGAACTTTTGTGGAGTTAACATCCAAAGACGCTCTTGGTAATAAGTGTTAAAAAATGCTTCTTTGCCATATTTGTGGGGAATTTTTCCCAGACGATGTTATTCTGGAGATCCATCAAGAATTGCACACAGTGGAGGAGACGGGGGATGTTCAAGTCAGCGAAGGAGATTTGGACTCGATTGACCAATTTTTAGCCGAACACCATCGAAGGCTGGACTACTGGGAGAGCGAGCTTCAAATGATGCAAAGGAGACGGATGGACCTGGACATGGACAGCGAACCGGAACTAGAGATGGACACCGAACCGGAAGGAGAAGATGGAACAACGCAGCTACGAACTACAGCTCTGCCTGGACAGAAGGTAGTTCACTTTAAAATAAATAATTTGCAACTGGAATTGGACAATTTCTTAGCACAAGCGAAATTACTAATTGAACAAACACTACAACAAGAATTGATCAGACTAAATTTTATTAAATTTGGATTAGTTTTAGATGCAACTTTTACAAACACTGATGGGGAAACCACTTTAAGATTGTTTATAACTAAAAACCGTACCCTAATGTTCACCTCAGATATAAAAAATATAATTGATGAATGTTTAGAGGAGTTAATAATAAAATTGCAAGAACACCAAGGCCGAGGGTCGGGATGGAGGTTGGTGTCAATAGAAGGTTTAGATCTGAGAGTTCAAAAACACGGATACGGTATGAGAGGAAGCAGTTAAATCCCTCTACCCAAGAAAATTGAACAAACTAAAAGTTGTATAAATGTACAGAACCAAGATCAAGAATGTTTTAAATATGCCATGCTTTGTAAATATATTTTGCCAGAGCAGCGCCCTTCTAGAGTAAGTAGACACTATGTAAATATAAATAATAGATATAATTTTCAAGGAATGTCATACCCTGTAAATATTAAAGATGTTTGTAAATTTGAAAAAAGAAATGTAGGTGTTAGTGTAAATATTTTTGGTTTGGATGATTCTAACACGGTGTATCCAATTAAGGTTGTAAAAACAGAATTAAGGAATCACACTGATTTATTGTTAATTACGAAAGGGGAAATTTCCCACTATGTATATATAAAAGACTTTGAAAGACTTGTAGTTGCACAACTAACAAAAAACGAGCATAAAATTACAGTTTGTAAGCGTTGCTTCTGTTTTGTAAATAGTGATTTAAGAAAAGGTGGACGTCAGTGGCTACAGGAACACCAGAGGCTTTGTAATGACAATTATGAATGTAAAATTAGTTTACCACCACCGAACCGTACCATTGTAAAATTTGAAAAGATTAGCCATCAATATAGGGTACCATTTGTAATTTATGCAGACTTTGAGTCCACACTGGTACCCCAAGAACATCCAGAATCGGAAATTGTCAGTAGGACAAAATATCAGCAGCATAAACCTAACAGTTTTTGTTTAATTGTAAAATCTACCTTGACTGAGGAACATTTACAAGATTATGGACTTTCATCAACACCTGTATTATACCGAGGTGAAAACGCACCAAAGATTTTTCTTGACAAATTATATGAGATTGCTTTGAAAGTGCAAGCTATGTTTGACAATATTGTACCGATGACACCATTGGATTACAAAGAGGAGGAACAACATGACTTGGCAAGAATTTGTTATTTGTGCAAGAACCAGTTTACAGATGACAACCATAAAGTTAAAGACCACGATCATTTGACTGGGCAGTACAGAGGTGCAGCGTGTAATAGATGCAATGTAAATTACAAGTTACCAAAATTTATTCCAGTGGTCTTACACAACCTTAGCGGGTACGATTCACATTTCATCATACCTGAATTAGGTAGAGATGATGGGAAAATAGAGGTATTGGCAGAAACGACAGAAAAATTTATTAGTTTTTCAAAAACTGTAGATAAAAAAATTAAACTCCGATTTGTTGATTCATTTAGATTTATGCCTTCTAGTCTAAGTAAACTGACTGATAACCTAAGGAGACACGATCTAAGGGAAACAAGTAAAATTGTTCCGCAGGACAAGATGAATTTGGTTCTACGGAAAGGGGTGTTCCCCTATGACTATATCGACAGCTCGGAACGTTACGAAGAAAGAAGACTACCGCCGAGGGAAGCATTTACCAGTAAATTGACTGGATGTGAAATCACTAACGAAGACTACGAACATGCCTGCAATGTGTGGAATGAATTAGGCATGCAAAATCTTGGTGAATATTCTGATTTCTACATGAAACTGGATGTGACACTTCTCTGCGACATAATGGAAGAATTTCGCAACACTTGCTTCGACGCCTATGGACTGGACCCCCTTCATTCGTTTACATCTCCCGGCTTAGCATGGCAGGCCATGTTAAAATCCACCGAGTGCAAGTTGGAGCTGTTAACCGACATCGATATGGTTTTGATGATTGAATCAGGTGTACGCGGTGGATTAACTCAGGCCGTTACAAGACATGTCAAAGCTAATAATAAATTTCTACCAAATTATGATGAAACTAAAGATTCGATTTTTCTTGGCTATTTTGATGCGAATAATTTGTACGGTTGGGCCATGTCTAAACCGCTACCTCATGGAGACTTCAAATGGATAAACCCAGATTCAATTGGAAATATTATGGATATTCCCAAAGAAGGTGACACTGGATATATTTTAGATTGCGATTTTCAATACCCGCAAACACTCCACGATCATCATTATGACTTGCCGCTGTTGGCAAAAACTGAAGTATCACCAACAGGTAAATGGCCCAAACTTATGATGACATTAAACAACAAAAATCGTTATGTGGCGCACTACTGGGTTGTACAACAAGCGTTGGAGTTAGGACTGAAAATAACAAAAATTCACCGAGTATTACAATTCTCTCAATCATGCTGGCTAAAATCTTACATCGACGGAAACACCGCAAGAAGAGCTAGAGCAACATCAGCATTTCAAAAAGACTTTTTTAAATTGATGAACAATGCCATATTTGGAAAAACATTGGAGAACAAAAGGAAACACAAGATTGTAAAATTAGTTTCAGACCCTGCAAAATTGGAAAAACTAGTGCAGAAACCAAACTTCGGATCGACAATGATAATAAATGAAAACCTCGTAGCCGTCAGCATGAAGAAAACCAAAATTGTTATGGATCGACCGTTGTATGCAGGAATGTGCATATTGGATATTTCAAAAACCCATATGTACGATTTCCATTATAACAAGATGGTTGACTACTATGGCCGTGACAACATAGGAATAGCATACATGGACACTGATGCATTTGTGTATTGGATAAAAACTTTAGACATGTATGAAGATCTTCGGACGTTCATACACAAAAATGATTTTGATTTCTCAGACTACCCCCGGAATCACCCAAACTATAATGAAAATAATAAGAAAGTTTTAGGCAAGTTCAAAGATGAATGTAACGCGTCGATAATGGAAGAAATTGTAGCACTAATGTCCAAATTATATTCTTTTAAAGTATATAAAGGACACCAAGAAGAAACATCAACCACCAAAAAAGCAAAAGGTGTGAAGACAAGTTATTTGAAGAAAAATGTAAACTTTGAACACTACAAAAACTGTTTATTTCAAGACAAAACGTTGACTGCGAAATTTAACACCATCAGAAGCGAGAAACATGAAGTTTTCAGTGTGACTGAAGTGAAAAAGGCCCTCTCGAACCAAGATGACAAACGTCACATTATGGATAATTAAATTAACACTCTTCCTTTTGGCCACTACTCTCTCAACCCTATCGACAACTAACCTATTCTTCGTCCCTCTTCGTCCTTCTTCGACCTAAATTCCTTTTCCTTCCGTAAAAAAATGGGGAACACGGCAAGTCCAACGCCGTGTTCCCCATTTTTTTACATCAATTTGAATGACCTTGACCCAGTTAAATATGGGTATAATGTAATAAAAAATTTATTTTTACTTCATCCATGAATGAGGAAGGATAAAATTATGGATTTGAAACAAAAAATTGTTCATGAACTTCATAAACCGGCTAGGAGAAAATTTCCCCGAAGAAATACTGTTATAAAAGGAATGAATGATCTATATCAAGCGGATTTAATTGAAATGATTCCTTATAGTAAACAAAACAAAGGATTTAAATATATATTGACTATTATCAATTGTTTTACAAAAATGGCAGATGCTTTACCGCTAAAAGATAAAACTGGCAAGAGTGTAACAAAAGCCATGGAAACTGCGATACAGAGAGACAAAAATACCATAAAACATTTACAAACCGATGATGGTAAAGAATATTTCAATAAAGAATTTTCAAATTTAATGAAAAAACACGACATAAACCATTATTCGACTAATTCAGAGGTAAAAGCATCAATCATAGAAAGATTCAATCGAACTTTAAAAGGTGCGATGTACAAGATGTTTTCAAACAGAGGATCGCACGTATGGATTGATATGTTACCAAAACTAATAAAAGATTACAATAACAAGTTCCATAGAACAATTGGTATGAAACCAAACCAAGTGACTAGTAAAAATGAAAAACTCGTATTAAAACGTATAAAAATGAATACTAAACCAAAAGTTGAAAAACTAAAGCCTAAAGTGTTTAATGTTGGTGATAAAGTGCGAATAAGCAAATACAAAGGTGTATTCAGTAAAAGATATCTGCCAAATTGGACAAATGAGGTCTTTACCGCATTTAAGGTGCAACCTACAGTACCAGAAACTTACATTTTAAAAGATAATAAAGGACAATTGCTCGAAGGAGGGTTTTATGGACATGAAATGTTAAAATCCACAGTAGGTGATGTGTATCTAGTTGAAAAGGTGTTGCAACGGAAAAAAGATAAAGTAAAAGTGCGATGGTTAGGATTTAATAAGAGTGAAGATTCTTGGATACCTAAAAAGGATCTCATATAATGATGGACCATCATTTTAGTTTGAACCTTTACAAAGGATGGAGATAATACCGCAAAAGGATAGTTTTCCTATTAATAATATTGATGAACTCACGGTGGACAATTCGGAATTAAACAGCGGCAAACATGGTGTTCTGTTACCAAACACGGTGCGTTGTCTTGTAACTGGTCCATCCAATTGTGGTAAAACAAATGTAGTATTCAATTTGATTACAAACCCAAAAGGATTGCGTTTCAATAACTTGTATGTCTTTTCCAAATCATTACATCAACCCAAATACCAATTATTAGAAAAAATATTTAATAATGTGCCAGAAGTGAATTATTACAAGTTTGATGCAAGTGAAAGCGTAATGCAACCGCATGAAGCTAAACCATTTTCAGTTTTTATATTTGATGACGTATCTTGTGAAAACCCAAACACTATCAGGAGCTATTTCGCTATGGGGCGACATAACAATATAGATAGCATTTACATAGGTCAGACTTATAGTAAAATACCAAAACAACTGATAAGAGACAATGCAAATGTAATAATTGTATTCAAACAGGATGAAACTAACTTAAAACACATATATTACGATCATGTCAATGCGGATATGTCATATGAACGGTTTAAAGACATATGTGGTAAGGCTTGGGCTGAAAATTATGGATTTTTGACAATTATGAAGGAACAACCACTAAATAACGGCCGATACAGGATAGGTTTCGATAAATTTATATTAATTCACTAACCATTATATCACGCAATCATTCTTGTACAGCACGTCTTGCTACAAACATGGTTAACCAAGAAAAGTTAGTAAAGGAAATTAAATCACTTAGTGATTTTATTCGGGCTAAAAACAGAGCGTTAAAGTTAGATATCGGCGAAAGGGAGAAATTTCTTGAATCTACTTTTAAACCTATTACAGAGCCTTTGAAACAATTGAACAAAAAATTTACTAAACCTTCTTTTCAAGGTGATATTATTGCTCCGATAACACAATATGAAAGGGAAAGTGTAATATCAGAAGATATTAGCGATGAAGACCCGGAAGCTTCCATATTTAGTGATACAACGGCAGAAAGAGAAGATGTATATGCTGGTAGTGAAGAAGAAGCGGTATCTATAGCGAGTGAAGAAGAAAAAACAGAAGGAGAACCATCAAACATAAGCTTATTGGGTGAAAATATTCATACAAAAGGACCTTTAGGAAGAAAATACTTGTTAAAACTGTTAATTGGAACTGATTCTACTAAAAAATACCACAGTTATGGAGCAAGAATGTCCAAAGAAGGTGTAATGATTGGTAATAGCAAATTAGATGTCGATGAACATGATAATATTCACGTAGGTGATCAAATATATAAGGGAACAAGGGGACTATTTGAATTATTATTTGAAAATAAACCTTTAAAAGCATTAGTAAAAAATGATGATATGGAAGTGTATAGCAAAATTTTGGATCAAACTAATGCATATAAAAGAAATTATTTACCTGAAGCACCCATATATAGAAATAAATCTGTAAAATATAAAGATTTTGTTTCCAAATTAATACCAATTATAAGAAGAAAACCTGTAAAAAGAAGATTAGTAGCATCCACTTTAGATTTAAGTTCCCCAGAACCGAGAAAAAGAAGCAAATCAGTCACCGGTAAAGGATTGATAAAGAAACTATACAATACAAACGTAATTTATTACAATAATATCAATAAATTGGTGGATAGAATGAAACTAATACATGAAGCCAAAGAAGCGGGTCATACTGGATTGGAAAACGAATGGGTGGCTTTAGTGGATGAACTTAGAAACCGCGGGGTAATCTCATAAAAATGCGTTACTCCCTAAAATGCTATTCAGTTGCACCATGAGTGTCGACAAGTTCGGACGGTATTCCTCGGATGGATTATATTACGCGAATAACTTAAAAAGAGGTGCTGGTTTACCACAAACATCTGAAGGAGATTATGATATTAGTAATAAAAGGTTAAAAAACATAAAAGATCCCACGGACGAAAACGATGCAGTAAATTTAAAAATAGTAAAGGAAAAGCTATCACCAACATTAAGACTACACAATAACACATATGATGCAGAAAATCATAGAATTATCAACGTTGGTAAACCAAATCAAAACGGTGATGCAATAAACAAAGGTTATTTGTCATCTGAATTAAAAAAATACGTTAAAATTCAATGGAAAAACGTATAGTGCTAACAATAAACGTATATCCAACGTAGATGACCCTAAAGATGAAAAAGACAGCGTGAATAGACGCTATTTACATTCCTTGATACCTGAAAAGACAAAAGATGGATTTTCTTTTTATAAATTTGTTATTAATGATATAGGTTATCCAAAAACTGAAAACGATGCTGTAAATCTAAAATATATTAAAGATCATTGTATCATACGTGATGTAGGGGTTATAGATTGTTTTAATAATTGTTTAGCAAATGTTAAAGATGGTTCGGCGCCATCAGATGGTGCAACAGTGGGTCAAATAATGGAAACCTTAAAACAAGAAACAACCTCTTTTGTAAAACAAAATCAAGTAGTATCGAAGCAAGGGGATGAATTCATTCAAGGTAATGAAAAATTTAATTTATTAACATACAAAAATAATGCTTGGGATTGCATGGATAAAAAGTTATCAAATGTGTCATGGGGTCATGAGGATCATGATGCAGCTGCTTTATCACAAACCGTACATTTAGATCCAAATTTACACTTTGCAGTTTTTACATGTAATAATAACAATATTACAAACTTGAGAGCAGGAAGACACCCAAATGATGCTGCAACTGTAGGACAGACCATCACAACATCATTAAAGGATAGTAAAGTGTATACTTGTAATAATAAACTTATAACAGAGCTTAGAGACCCTGAACATGTAGATGATGCCGTCACTGTTAATTTTCTTGTAAAAGTTTTAGGTAATGCGATATTTGATTTACACAATCATTTCACACCGGAAGTTCTTCGAGGAGGACCAGGTCATAAAATTTGGGATGAAGCCGCGAGAGGTGGTTGGATTAAACGGGAAATTTTTAAAAAATACTTTATTCACCCTAATACACAACAGTTTAGATCATCAAATTGGGGTGATATTGATATTTAATAAAAGAACACAATAAATGACTTCATTTATGTGCAACCTGTCATAGAGGTAACACATAGGTTACGCTTTTCGAATATAAAAGACAATCATGGCGTTTCATTACACCAGTCCATATCGAGACACTATACGGAAAGGAGGCGGTATCACGTCCACAGCGGTTTCACTGTTAAGTAAAGCTTTAAATCGAATTCCAGTAGGATCTGTTGTAAATAGAGCAATAGACGCTTTACCATACGAATTTCATATACCAGGAGGTTATCAATATTGCGGACCAGGAACGAAATTGAAAAAACGGTTAGAAAGAGGTGATCCAGGCATAAATAAGTTAGATCAAGCTTGTAAAGAACACGATATAGCATATTCCACATTTAGCGATACAAAAAATAGATCGATAGCTGATAAAAAGCTCGCGGATATAGCTTGGCAACGAGTAAAGTCTAGTGACGCTAGTATTGCAGAAAAAGCGGCGGCTTTAGCGGTAACAGCAGGTATGAAGGCTAAAACAGCAGTAGGAGGTGGAAAAAGGAGGAGTAGGGGTAAAAAAAGTTTAAATAAGACGAAACATGGAGGAAATATTAGAAGAAAACGACGTTCCACCAGAAAGGGTAATAAAAAACCAACAGTATGGTCAATGGTAAAAAACGGGGCAGGTCTATACCTAAGACCATATCGTGCATATTAAATAAAAGAAATCAATTAGTAATACCACATAAAGCGTTAACAAATATCGAATTATTTAAATACATTTCATGTTTAAAAATACCTTTTTTTCGCGGTGTCTTTATGAAAGATGATTTACCAGTTAAAATGTGGAAAAACGAAACCGGTATTGTAAATTTAGACAATTCTGAAGGTCCTGGCACTCATTGGGTTTGTTATAAGAAATTAGGTGATAATATATATTACTTTGATAGTTTTGGCAATTTACCACCACCTAAATAGACCATGAGCCGCCAATATGAAACCCTCCCCCCCCCCCGTGGGAATTTATGACTTATACTTTTTTTGTTGGTATTACCTACTAGATTAAGAATTCGGTTGTTTGCCGTTTTTAAATTACAGCATATTCCAGAAAACCAAGAAAAGACGGCCTACGAGGAGTCAGACAAAATTTTTAAGCAGCAGCATAGGTCGAGTTTGGTATCAAATTAAAGGTCTCACATAGCAGAGTACAATGCCGCAAACTAGACTTCAAATGGATGACCGAAACGGAAATGGCAGGCAAACAAAGTTTCCATTAAAATATATGGGCAAAACTTTAAAATGCAATAACTTTCTTTATACCCAACCTTATTAACGTCGGGTTTGCGGCATTGTACTCTGCTAATTGGGACCTTTAATTTGATACCAAATTTGACCTATGCTGCTATTTAAGAATTTTGTCTGACTCCTCATGGGCCATCCCCCTTAAGGGGTAAAAAAGTGATAATGCCTTAAAAGAGTAGACAATTATGGCCATTATTCATATACCCAGTCTTGTAACTTTATCTATATTGGTAAAAAATATATTTCACTGTTCCGGGACTTTTCAACCACACTGTATATAAAACAAGTTATTTCACTTTTTCACCATAAATCTTAAAAAATTCATAATTATTTGGAAATATTTAAGTAGATAGCCTTATAACGACCCATTAATTAATAAAATTGGCCAAGAAAACTGTTAGTGTTTTCTGTCAAAAGATTTTTGAAACTGAATCATTTTAATGGTGATAGTAGATTTTATATTTTTCATGGTTTTTTCGTATTTTTCGGGATATGCTGTAATTTTTAAGTGGCAAACACCTAAAACCATAAAGTACATGTCAATACCAACACAAAAATGTATATGTCGAAAATTCCCACGGGGGGGGGAGCATATGTTCACATCAGCCTCTGCTCTAAAAGAACTTGAGCGTTACTTTAAATCTGCTAAAAACATATATTACAACTATAAAAGAGAACAACCTGATAACACTTTAATATGCGGCCATTTATGTTTGGAATTCCTAGCTAAAAGTATCAGTCACCATTGACATGTCATCCTATACGGTATCATTAACAGGAAAATCGTCCACTTTACGAAGTATCCTTTTTCCAGCGTTACGCTTGCAAAAAGGAAGGTTTTGGGAGGCGGCACTGTTGGATTTTACAACTTACAACTCTATTCCCAATGTTACGGAAGATAAAAACAACTTATTGCATTATTATAAGGGAAAAGATGCCAGTGGGAAGTTTACAGACTTAGAAGTTTGCACTCTACCCACAGGTTCTTATGAAATTGATCATATTAATGAATTTTTGCAAAATAAAATGGGAAAAGACAATATAACATTAAAAGGTAATAACAATACGATGAAAGCTGAAATTAACTCCAAATATTATATAGATTTTACTCAGGAACATTCAATCGGTGAATTGTTAGGATTTCCCAAAGATGGGCAAATTTTAGAACCAAATCAAACACATTCCGGTAAACAAACTGTAACTATACTAAAAGTCAATAGTATAGATATAACTTGTAACATTATACAAGGAGCTTACAGAGATGGAGCAAATACTCATATAATACATACTTTTTACCCGAGTGTACCTCCAGGATTTAAAATTGTTGAAAAGCCACAAAACCTAGTATATCTGCCGTTGAACACCACTTTCATTTCAGACATCGTGTTGAACGTATTGGATCAAGACGGTAACTTGATAGATTTCCGAGAAGAGCCAATTACAGTTAGATTACATTTAAAATCGACACTTTAATACAAAAATCATGGGTTTATCATTTAAAAGTGGACAACCTATAGGAAACCGCATTAGTAGCTCTTCGTGGAGGAGTTAACACGCGAGAACATTCGTTTCTTAGAAAAGATTGGTTTAAAATTAACCGATTATGGATATACTGGATATAGCGCAGGGTCCAACATTCGACGAAACCCTATGGGAAAAAGAATATCACACCCACAACCCTTACACTTCATCAAAATTGAACAATAACGATGAAATTCGTATTCCTATACAACATCAAGACATTTACACACTACCATGTGAAAGTTACTTGTATATTGAAGGGAAAGTAACAAAAAAGGACAATAGTGTAGGTACAGTAGTTCCATTTATAAATAACGCAATGGCTTTCTTGTTTGATGAAATCAGATATGAAATATCAGGTGTTACAGTAGATTCCACTAAAAAAGTAGGTATTGCAACAACTTTAAAAGGATTAACATCTATATCACCGACTGATACCAATTTATTAATACCCGCCGGATGGGTTGAACCTACAATTGATACAATCACCCCAAATTCAAAGGGATTCTTTGATTTCTACATTCCATTACGTTTATTGCTTGGTTTCGCTGAAGATTATAGGAAAATAATATTAAATGTTAAACAAGAATTAGTTTTATTGAGATCTTCAAATGATAAAGATATTATTAAAGCTGCGAGTGGTACAACAGATGCGACTTTAGAATGGAAATTAACGTTGGACAAAATCGTATGGAGAGTTCCACATGTTAAATTAGCTGACGAGCATCGAATGCTACTATTAAGAAAGTTAAAGGCTGACCGTGATATTGTAATTCCATTTAGAAGTTGGGAATTCCATGAACATCCCAGTTTACCTACTACGGATCGACACACTTGGACTGTTAAAACATCAAATTATGTGGAACGGGCCAGATATATTATATTTGGTTTACAAACAGCTAGGAGAGACGATATTACTAAACATGCGGGCCAATTTGATCATTGTGATTTGAAAAATATTAAAGTGTATTTAAATTCACAATTTTTCCCATATGACAATTTAAATGTATCGTTTGCAGATAAAAAATTCAGCATACTATACGATATGTATGCGAGATTTCAAAATTCATATTACGGTAAAACAAATACGCCTTTGCTTTCACCAGAAAAATATTTAGATAACTACCCAATAGTAGTAATCGATTGTTCTAAACAAAATGAATCGGTAAAGTCATCAAGTGTGGATATAAAAATAGAAATGGAATTTGCCAAAGCGATACCAGCAAATACTACAGCATATTGTTTAATTTTACACGATAAAATTGTCACTTACACACCTTTGACAGGAATTGTTAAAAATGTTTTATAAAAACTCGTTTTTGTAAAATTTCAATCACCGGCGAGATTATAAAAGGGGAGCGCACAGACCGCTCCTGATCAGTTTGTTGCCTGACATCGTATGGGTAGCATCATCTTCAATATGGCTTCTACTAGTGGTACAACGGAATGCGATATAGAGAAAGAAATTTCAGAATTTTTGGACATGAATGAACAGCAACACGGCACAGATCAAGAAGGAGAAGAAAAAGGTAAAAAGAAGAAATATTTGTCCAAGAGGAAGAGAAATGTGGAAGAAAATATTTCACCAAATATTTTGATGGAGGTATTTTTACGAATTTTTTATCCAATCTCTTCAAGTTTGGATAAAAGTGTTTTAATTGGAGTTATGAAATCAACCGACTATTCACCTACAGTAATTTTAACTCACGGAACAAAAATGATTTTGTTTACAGCCAATGCTTGGGAATCTTTTATGAAACACCTCCATTTGTTGGAATGTTACTTTAATAGCAACATGTTTGGCAGAAAAACAAAAGTAGGACTATTGGATTCAGACTTGGAAATTGATATTATTAAGCACCGAGGTGAACATCAAATGAGATTCAGAGATACAACCAAACATGACATAAAAATTCAACTTAACAGAGAAGAATTTTTTATTTTAACATGTGCAACTGAACCAATAACAAGATATTTAAGACAGCTAGTATTCTCCAGTTCAATTATTAAAGATTATTTAACAGACACTTTGGACAAACAACCGGATGCACCAATTTTGTATGGACCTGTGGACACTTCAATATTCAACAGAATTCCTCATGAAGTTCAAATGTGGAGACAATTGGAACAATATGTGCAAGAAAAAAATAATTTTGTAAAATCGGATGAAGAAACACATTTCAGTGATGAAAAGGATCAAAGTGATGAGAATGACTACAACAAAAATGACCAGATGGAAAGTTAAATAAAGTTTTAAAATTTTTCACAACACTTTACACTTGAATTGGCAAATTTTCAATAAAAAATTCAAAATTTTGTGGGTGTAGGCCTACCGGGGATGGTGCCCACGTTAAATATACACCAACGCGCCTTCAACTGTACGGCCTGGCATAAATACATGCCTACCGTGGTGTGGAAAACAGTTGACCTTCCAACACCGTGATGGATAGACGGGTGACCTTTCAAATGGACATGGAAGAAGAAATCAAGTCCAAACCGGGTATTATTGAATTTCAGACGTTTCGTGGTAACGATGATCGGTTCATAATTAAAGAACTTGTATTTTACGATATAGATAAAAATATTCCTTACACATTTTTATTCAAACCACCATGCTCTTTTTCTTCACTAACCAGCAAAGCCGCAACAACAAACCGATGGACTTGGAAATATTTTCATCACATCGATTGGTATGACGGTTTTACCAGTTATTCAGACTTGTATCATATTATGCATCAATTTTCAAACAGATTTACTAATATTTACACAAAAGGACTTGAAAAGAAAAGATGGATAGAACAATTTACATCTACTCCAGTTAAAGATGTGCAAATTAATAAAAACTTTAAATTTATTGCTGAAAACATTTGTATTTGCACACAAAGTGTGGAACATGAAAGGGACAGGCACTGTGCGTTAAAAAACGCTTTAAAATTAGCAACTTACCTGCAAGATGGAGAAATCGGTGATGGTGGTGGGGGTAACGGCGATTATAAAAGCGAGGAGCAGACCGAGACCTGGCACGAGTATTACTCGAGATTCCGAGACGACAACATCTCAGAGCAAGAAGACAGCGAGGACCTCTAGAACAACCATGGCATCCAACCAGTTTCTGCAGACTTTGGTGGAACAGTTCAACGCCCACTCCAAGTCTACAATTTTGCCGGTAAAAAAATGTTCAGAGCTGAAGGATGAAAAACATTATATTATACATACCATGAAGAAGATGGAAACTACAGTCGGCGAGGCAATCTGTTGCAGCTTGAGCGAAGCCCCATACACTCCGGGAGATGAGCCGAAATTCCAAATTTACCTGCCCAAAAGATTTGTACACCTACTCCAAAACGAAGATCTCCGCTCCATACAACCAGGATGTCTCTACTTGGTGTCCCACGGATGCAGCGGCAGCAACTCCACCGAGCTTACCATCCACATCGCAGACAAGCAGCAGTGTTAAAAAAATAATTTTTTTCTTTCTTGTATCTGTTTGTATTTTTTAACTATATATATTTTTGTCATGTAATCTTGTTTGTACTGTTTTAAATAAAGATAAAAAACCAAAAAAAAAAAAAAAAAAAAAAAAAAAAACACACACACAAAAAAGGCAACATATCAATATGTGAAACAAAAAAAAAATTTTCACATATTGATATGTTGCCTTTTTTTTTAAAGCTCTGGGGTGACCTTGACCTTTGACCTTTGCACAAATTAAACATAAATTTTTTTTTCAAACAGCAATATGTGTGTGTGTGTGTGTGTGTGTGTGTGTGTGTGTGTGTGTGTGTGTGTGTGTGTGTGTGTGTGTGTGTGTGTGTGTGTGTGTGTGTGTGTGTGTGTGTGTTTCCCCCACCATTTCAGGTTACCAGCATACAGACTGTAAAGAAGTTCAGTTTGATTGCAACTGTCAAACGATGAGCACCCTATTTGAGCTTTGTGTAAGAAAAATTATTGAAGATCAACAGCTATTTAGCCATACTTTACGATCCAACGCTCCTCAACAAATTAAAATTTTTATCAAACAGTACAAGCTAGACAACAGAGGTTACAACACTTTTGGTTGGTACAAGTTTGGTGATGGTACAAAATTTTGTCGAAGTTGTGGAAGGACCGCTGTATCCAACCCGGCACAATTCCTACAAGATGATGGATGTTTACAATATGGTCATGTGGCTCCAGTTTTAAGTTACCATACACCTAAAGAACTTTGCGCCATTTGTTCAATCAATATGTTTAGTTGGCAAAAATTTAACCACCTCTCATCAGACAGCGTGTAAACAACTTCCCCCCACCACTATTTCATACTACCTTCAAACGACCATGCTAATATTCATTCCGCCTTTGGACATCATACAGAAAACATCAAGATGGCTCTGACTGTAAAATGTGCAAATTATGAAGAAGTATTTGTAAGAAATCTGCAAGAATTAAACGAAATTGTTCAAGAATTTAAATCACTAATCGAACAGGGATACCGATTGAACATGCAAATTTTTGCTTGCAACACAAAATGCCCTCATGTCCCCAGGGATGACGAGCCGCCTAGGTCACCATCATCAACTTCTTCAGCCTACTCCTCCAGATCATCCATGAAGACTCAAGCCAGTCCAAACTTGGAATATTTCTCCTGACTAATATTTATATTTTGTATCCTCATTGTACTTCAATATGCATATTTTTGTATTGTAATAAAGGAATGATAAAATAAAAACAAAATAAAAAAACCTATCTTGCTACAGTATTGTAGCAAGATAAAATTTTTTTAAAACACAAATTGGATGACCTTGAACATGTTCTAACATGTTCAGGTTTTCCCCTACCACTTTTCCTCTTGGAGACCTGAGATGCGGCACCAATGTGTTTCATTACATCTTCATCTTTTGAGCTGCAAACGTGGATGTTCCACCACCAATATATGAGACCAATGAAGCGGAAAGCCTGGGGAGGAGGAGATGCCAGCATGTGGATCTAGTGGAGATGATGGAAAAAAGGATGGAAGAAAGACGGATCAGGAAGGACCATATGCTAATTCAGAAAATTTTAAAATTAGATCTCTTCATAATCTTGGTCTTATTAATTGCAATCTTCTTCTACTTGGTATACGCAGTTGTATACTGCCTAAAATGCATCGAGTGTTCAGATAAAGCAGCCAAATTGCCAGTTTTCAACATTACTCTGTAAATAAAATTTTCTTTTTTAAAACTTCAAATGGTTGACCTTGAACGTGTTTCAACCTGTCTGGTTGTATCAATTACCCCCACCACCACAATTCCAAAAGACCAATCCTACATGCAAGTCTGGCTTCATTTCCAACTCAGCTACGCTAAAGGTTACACTACACACAATGAAGTGGGAATTACTTGTTGACAGCCTTCAATACCTAAAAGAAATCTATGAAAAATTGCACATGCGGCTTCTTCAAAATCCAGGGATGATAATAAAAATGAACTTGGAATACGACTGTCCACTCATCGACGACAGTATGGATGAAGCGGAAGGGGTAGTCCAAAATACACAAGGAACATGTTGCTGTGAAGAAAATTCTTCTACAACATCAAGCACAAGTCCGGACAGCACATATGGGGATGAAGGAGGATTTTTGTAAATAAAATAAAAAAAAATAATTTTTTTTAAACTTCAAATGGTTGACCTTGAACACGTTTCAACATGTTGAGCAATGTGGATAAAAATTTTTTTTTTCTTTCTTATGCCTATTGCTGAATAACAAACTCAGTTGTATAGTTTGCAAAAAAAAAAAAAAAAAATTTTCATTTCATCTGACCACTTTACCCCCACCATCTCCTTATCCCCACCACCCTGCCGAGTACCTCAGATACACGGAGAGACTTGCTAAGTTGCTGTTCAACTCTTGTGGTGTGCACATCTCACTTTTTGCACTCAATTTACTTATATTGAGTTTAAATTTAAATATTTAACCAAATATCAAACATTTCTTAATTTTTCGGCAAAGTTTCAAATAAGAAAAAAAATTTTTTTTCACTTTTGGTTTGATTGAAATTTCACAAGTTCCAAGATCACCTGAGAAAGAATAAAAATAAATATTTCTCAGGAAATATTTCCAATCCGAGTTACGGAGGTCCGGTAAAGGACCGGCTGGGACGAGTTGTTTAAAAAAAAAATTTTTTTTCTTCCTTCTGACCACTTTACCCCCACCACCTCCTTATCCCCACCACTGGGCCGGGTACCTGGGGAACCGCCTGCGCCCAAGTCAGTACGTCTTCGGACGCGGTGCTGTTCGGATCGCGTGTCGTTTGTCGCACTGTGGGGTGTTTGAAGAAATTATTCTTCGGCTCTCAGTCTCTCGGTGGGTAAGTCAAATATAAAATTTTTTTTTAATTTGCCGGTTCTGGGTTAAGGTCAATGACCCCTGATGGATATATTAGGTCAAGAGTCTGATCGCTAGGGAATAAAAAAAATTATTTTTTTGCACTTTTGTGATTCCTCGAGAAATTTCAAATTCTCGCCGTATTTTGAGGAATCGCAAAAGTGCAAAAAAATTTTTTTTTTGTATTCTTGCGTGACCTTGACCTAATTAACGTCAGTGACATCATCATGATGACGTCAGCGGTAATGACGTCACCATGACGTCATAGGTGTGACGTCATGTGACGTCATAGGTGTGACGTCATGTGACGTCATTGATGACGTCATCACTGCTGACGTCATCGTGATGATGTCACGTCCCAGAACCGGCAATTTGCCACTACTTATACGGCTTTTAATGCAAAACATGGTATTTGATTCCCCTGTTTCGGACGCCGTTTTTCAACCGATTTTCTTTAAACTTGGTAAGTGTTTAGTTGAGTAGTTATATTAGGTCCCTCATTCCTCGAAATTTTGAAAATTCAACAAATATTACTAAGGAAAATCGAGTTACTTTGCGACGTCACACAGAGTAATATTTGTTAAATTTTCAAAATTTCGAGGTATGAGGGACCTAATATAACTATTCAACTAAACACTTACCAAGTTTAAAGAAAATCGGTTGAAAAACGGCGTTCGAAGCAGGGAAATCAAATACCGTACCATGTTTTGCATTAAAAGCCGTATAGTTAAAATTGCCGACTGCTCAACAATGGGCTACCGGCCCAGGGGTGAAGATGACTCTTAACCTGGACCAATAAACGAAGACTTTCAGGGTGTACATTCCTTTTTTATTTTTCCCCACAAATATATCAGGCTTCTCACTTTGAGAGGAGGAGCAGAAGTATCGTCTTACGTACCGTATCGTCAGTATCGTCCCGGGGGCGGCCTCCGTGCCAGGATCGCAGTTTCGGCGTCTGTCTGGGGTCGCCCTTGGGGTAAGGATCGCAGTTTCGGCGTCTACCTGGGTTTTGGATCGCAGTTTCGGTGCGCCCGAATAAAATGCTCACTCCGCGATGTGTGTATTCCTCATTGTCTACGTCGCGGAGTGGGTAAAAATTTCGAAATTTCGAGCACTGTCCGAATTCGGCGTACGGTGTCCGAATTCGGCAATTGAGGGTAACATATATTGCTATAATGTAACCAGCTAAAAAGTTTTAATAATAATATAATTAATTCTGCGGTGCAAAACACCTAAGTAAAAGACCTCAATCGGACAAAAGAAGAATTTAAATGAACTATCTCCACTATGACGAAAAAATAAATATTATATACATGTCTTTACACTATCGGAACATGTTCCGTTGAGTGATAATGATGGTTCAATATAGTAGTGTTGATTGATCGAATGCAACGATATGAAAAAAATAAACTCTGAAATAAAATAGTTGAATTCTATTATAAAGCTAAATCAACTGGGAGGATGTCCGCAGAGGTGGTAGTTGGGAACTCAGTCTGGGGTAGGTAATCATGGGTGGGGAGCTGTGGAGAATTTAAGATCTTAGTATATTTCCTAACCAATGCATCCCATTGTCTTAATTCAGGTGAAGCGATATCACACGGGGCCAGGAGCCATAGTAGAGAAGTTACCATGAGTGTACCACTAAAGCCTAACATGCTCACTGTTTAACCACACGGGAGCACAGTAATCAACAGTTGAGAAAACCAGAGATATTTCATAATGAAACAACCTAATGCAAATGTATCTCATGAAGGAAGTGTTACTAAGCGATGTAATGTTTCATTCCAAACAAAATATAATTAGACATCAAAAAGTGAACTCGTTAAGGTAAAGATTGCAAAACGTTGTGAGATAGATTTGTGTAAAATGTTGTATGTTTGCTCCTCTGATCCGCGCGCTTCGCTGTGGACGTTGTTACTCGGCTGCACGGTAAATTCCACGTTTACATTCCCCCGCTTCCCAGCTGCCTGGCTCTGATCCGCGTGCTTCGCTGTGGACGTTGTTACTCGGCTGCATGGTTAATTCCACGTTTACATTTATCCGCTTCCCAGCTGCCTGGCTCTGATCCGCGCGCTTCGCTGTGGACGTTGTTACTCGGCTGCACGGTTAATTCCACGTTTACATTCCCCCACTTCCCAGCTGCCTGGCTCTGATCCGCGCGCTTCGCTGTGGACGTTGTTACTCGGCTGCACAGTTAATTCCACGTTTACATTCCCCCACTTCCCACCTGCCTGGCTCTGATCCGCGCGCTGCGCTGTGGACGTTGTTACTCGGCTGTACGGTTAATTCCACGTTTACATTCCCCCGCTTCCCAGCTGCCTGGCTCTGATCCGCGCGCTTCGCTGTGGACGTTGTTACTCGGCTGCACGGTTAATTCCACGTTTACAATACCCCACTTCCCAACTGCCTGGCTCTGATCCGCGCGCTTCGCTGTGGACGTTGTTACTCGGCTGCACGGTTAATTCCACGTTTACATTCCCCCACTTCCCAGCTGCCTGGCTCTGATCCGCGCGCTTCGCTGTGGACGTTGTTACTCGGCTGTACGGTTAATCCCACGTTTACATTCCCCCACTTCCCATCTGCCTGGCTCTGATCCGCGCGCTTCGCTGTGGACGTTGTTACTCGGCTGCACGGTTAATCCCACGTTTACATTTCCCCGCTTCCCAGCTGCCTGGCTCTGATCCGCTCGTTTCGCTGTGGACGTTGTTACTCAGCTGCACAGCTAATACCACGTTTACATTCCCCCACTTCCCAGCTGCCTGGCTCTGATCCGCGCGCTTCGCTGTGGACGTTGTTACTCGGCTGTACGGTTAATTCCACGTTTACATTCCCCCGCTTCCCAGCTGCCTGGCTCTGATCCGCGCGCTTCGCTGTGGACGTTGTTACTCGGCTGTACGGTTAATTCCACGTTTACATTCCCCCGCTTCCCAGCTGCCTGGCTCTGATCCGCGCGCTGCGCTGTGGACGTTGTTACTCGGCTGTACGGTTAATTCCACGTTTATATTCCAACGCTTCCCAGCTGCCTGGCTCTGATCCGCGCGCTGCGCTGTGGGCGTTGTTACTCGGCTGTACGGTTAATTCCACGTTTATATTCCAACGCTTCCCAGCTGCCTGGCTCTGATCGACGCGATTCGGTCTGACGTTGTTACTCGGCTGCATGGTTAATTCCATGTTTACATTCCCCCGCATCCCAGCTGCCTAGCTCTGATCCGCGCGCTTCGCTGTGGACGTTGTTACTCGGCTGCACGGTTAATCCCACGTTTACATTTCCCCGCTTCCCAGCTGCCTGGCTCTGATCCGCTCGTTTCGCTGTGGACGTTGTTACTCAGCTGCACGGCTAATACCACGTTTTCATTCCCCCACTTCCCAGCTGCCTGGCTCTGATCCGCGCGCTTCGCTGTGGACGTTGTTACTCGGCTGTACGGTTAATTCCACGTTTACATTCCCCCGCTTCCCAGCTGCCTGGCTCTGATCCGCGCGCTTCGCTGTGGACGTTGTTACTCGGCTGTACGGTTAATTCCACGTTTACATTCCCCCGCTTCCCAGCTGCCTGGCTCTGATCCGCGCGCTTCGCTGTGGACGTTGTTACTCGGCTGTACGGTTAATTCCACGTTTACATTCCCCCGCTTCCCAGCTGCCTGGCTCTGATCCGCGCGCTTCGCTGTGGACGTTGTTACTCGGCTGTATGGTTAATTCCACGTTTACATTCCCCCGCTTCCCAGCTGCCTGGCTCTGATCGACGCGATTCGGTCTGACGTTGTTACTCGGCTGCACGGTTAATTCCATGTTTACATTCCCCCGCATCCCAGCTGCCTAGCTCTGATCCGCGCGCTTCGCTGTGGACGTTGTTACTCGGCTGCACGGTTAATCCCACGTTTACATTTCCCCGCTTCCCAGCTGCCTGGCTCTGATCCGCTCGTTTCGCTGTGGACGTTGTTACTCAGCTGCACGGCTAATACCACGTTTTCATTCCCCCACTTCCCAGCTGCCTGGCTCTGATCCGCGCGCTTCGCTGTGGACGTTGTTACTCGGCTGTACGGTTAATTCCACGTTTACAATCCCCCACTTCCCAACTGCCTGGCTCTGATCCGCGCGCTTCGCTGTGGACGTTGTTACTCGGCTGTACGGTTAATTCCACGTTTATATTCCAACGCTTCCCAGCTGCCTGGCTCTGATCCGCGCGCTGCGCTGTGGACGTTGTTACTCGGCTGTACGGTTAATTCCACGTTTACATTCCCCCGCTTCCCAGCTGCCTGGCTCTGATCCGCGCGCTTCGCTGTGGACGTTGTTACTCGGCTGTACGGTTAATTCCACGTTTACATTCCCCCGCTTCCCAGCTGCCTGGCTCTGATCCGCGCGCTTCGCTGTGGACGTTGTTACTCGGCTGTACGGTTAATTCCACGTTTACATTCCCCCGCTTCCCAGCTGCCTGGCTCTGATCCGCGCGCTTCGCTGTGGACGTTGTTACTCGGCTGTATGGTTAATTCCACGTTTACATTCCCCCGCTTCCCAGCTGCCTGGCTCTGATCGACGCGATTCGGTGTGACGTTGTTACTCTGCTGCACGGTTATTTCCACGCTTACCCCGCTTCCCAGCTGCCATGAAGCATAATCCGGAGCCTATAAAATTTCTGGGGTTCACACTAGTTGCAAACCTTACATGGAACGACCATATCAGAGGTGTCTGCACAAAACTATCACGGATGACCTATCTTCTGCGTAGATTGAAGACAATGATCTCTAAGGCCTATCTGATACAAATTTATCACGTACTTTTTTACAGCCATATTACTCGTACGTACGGTCTATGTCTCTGGGACCATGCATCTGCGTGTGACACTGTACTGATCCTCCAGAAGAAGGCGCTAAGAATTATCCACTCTGGAAAACCTCGGGATCATTGTAGGCCTATTTTCAGAGAGTATACAGCAACAGAGGGTATTCTAACAGTGTACAGCCATTATGTTTTGATTAGCCTACTGTACATTAAGGAAAACTTGGAAGAGTTCACTAGGCGTAAAGAGGTGCATGCGCACAACACACGCAGGAAACAGAAACTCGACCTGCCCTTCTGCCGTCTCAATAAGAAAAAGAACTGCTTCCCGGTACTGGCTATCAAACTTTACAATGCCCTCCCTGATAGGATCAGTAGCCTTGATAACCATGCTTTTAAGCAGCAAATGGAGGGATGGCTCAAGTATAATCCCCTCTATAGTATCGAGGAGTTCTTGCAGGCTGACTGGGACACAGTCTAATTGTCTAACCGCCGCCATCAAAATCAAAAGTTATAAATATTGGTTAACAAGTCATAAGTTGTATATATTAGTTAAGTTAGTTATATTCAAGACGCAGTCTATCCAGCAGTGATGGCCATTGACGAAGTGGAAGGTATCAAGGTATCAAGGTGCCTGGCTCGCCATTTAGCATATCCGAATGTAACGAAGCTAAAATACTTTGTCCGTCCGACTAGAGTTGTATTTAAGTAATGAACAATAACGACTTAGTATTTTGTTTCAAACTTAATGGTGAAACAACTTTGTTATGTTTTACTACATATTTTTTTATTTGTAAGTAATCCTATAGTTGATTTGGTGTTCACACGACTGGAAGGCACCATTAATTGGTGCTTCTGGTCCAATTATATATGTCATTTATAACAACTATCTATTTATCGACATAAGTCATTTTAACTGTCAGTCAGACTCAGAGGAAATATTATATTCCGTCCTACCCCAATTTTGTTAAAAGTGCAACAACTGGGAAAAAAGCGTGTTCTTTTACACAATTTGAATAATCTCTTACTATGATTGTTTACAAAATACTTATAACAATGGCTATACGTAATTTTAAAATTTTACGAAATTCATCTACAAGGAGACATTTAAGTCTAGTGTTGTATACACATGATGCATATGTAACGAACGAGCTACGTTTTTTACTTGGATGATGAAATCATTTTCGTTCAAATAAAGTTAGTTAACGATTGAAAACCTTTATTTATGTTGTTTTTAAGGCTGTCATATCTTTGCTTAGGAAACAGGTTATAACCTCGAGAGAAAAAGGTAAACAATTTAGTGTAAGAGTAGTATGTAGGGTTGTAGAAAAGTGGTTTATTTAATAACATTTATTTATTTTTTTGACAATTTTATATTTTATATAATATTATAAATATTATTATATATATTATATTATTATATAATATTATATTAAGGATGTTTGTATGTTGGTGGTAACTACAAACTCATTGAATACTTCATCTTTTTAATTTAAAATCACCTTTTATTTGTAAAACTAATTTTAAAACGATGGAGACTTTCATTGGAAAATGCTGTCGACCTTTAAGATATGCTTTAGAATGTCCAAAAACGTAAACTAAAATAAGTAAAATTGTCTAGGCATAGCTTCACAAACCCACACTTATCAATAACCATGCATCGAGTGTTTAGAAACAATTACCATCCACACAAAGGCATTATTACGTAATATAAAGACAAAATTGATGGTGCAGGAAAGTCTTTAATCAATTTAGCACCGACGCTGAGTCAGCATTTATATTTTGCTTGTTCGCGCGTTAAGGATATTGAACTTGATGACAAACAAGAAATTCTATTTTGTAAACTGCCATGCGATGAGGGTGAAGGAAATATTGCCACACGTCTTGATGCTTACAGCAACTCACATGTCAAACATCGATTGATGGATAATGGAAAGACGTTCATATTGCAATCGTTGTGTTAAGGTTAACTAATAAATTGCTGTACTAATAACCTAGCAATTTAGCCCAAAATGGCAATACGTATATTGTTGATTAATTTTACATCTTAACATAAATTTAACTCAGAAATATGAATATGGTTGTAATGCTGGCCTTGTATGTAAAATGCTTATAATGCACAGGAGTATGTGGAAGATTTAGTGGGTGCTAAATAAGTACTTAATAAAACTTAAAGGACTTCTAAAACTATATTTGCAAAATATATTTACATAGGCCTACTGGTTAATTTCTGTTCAAAAAATACTAACAACTATATATTTATCGATATAAATAATAATATGTAGTAAGTAGTAGGATATACTGGTTGATAATGATTATCATTATGAAAGGTATAATCATTGTTTGATTGTTTTTTCATAATAATTAGTTAGTTTCTTCATAAATCAGTTTAACAGTTTTAACAACATCCGAGGGTATCGCTGGTTCGGTCATTCTAGAGAAATATTAAACTCGCGGTTTTTTTGTGTATTCCCGTATTTGGGTAACCGGATCGAATACCCGATAGGCGTTTCCAAGCAAGTACCTAAGAGGCGAGACTACCTGTGTTCAAAGTTTTAAGTAAATCCGTTCGGTAGTTCCTGGGATTTCGTGATGAGCCACTCAGTGAGTGGTATTTCGCTTTTGTATATACAAATAAGAATGTGGCGTTCATTAAAAGTGATAATTTGCCTAAATTTCACTACAAAGTTAAATATACTATTTTGATCTGAGTACTTAAATAATCAGTAGTTAAAAAGGACAAGGAAACAGCTAAACAGGTGATGAGTACCCAATGATTGGGCGGCAAATGATTGAATTTTTATGGTACCTACACTAATGTCTATAGTATTATTTGACAGGTTAAATTACATTATTTTTATAGTAAAGTCCCGTTAAATACAGTTAGTGCTACAATAATTGTTGAGTAACATAATTGAGTATATACTAAGCCTGGAAGGGTGGAGGAGTTTAGTCTGTTTCTTTATACAAAGCAGGACATTTATTCCGAGCTTAAATAACAGTGAGCTTCCGACAGTTACATCCTTACAAATTACTCCACTTGTTTAATTACTCCGACAAAGGCTGCTTTGCTGGGCTCAGACTCGAGTGAGCGGCTCGGATCATTTCAGCTTTCTTTGACCTCCCGCTTAACCGCACGTTGAACCCTGGAGTAGCGCAAATCCGTCCTGCATTTCCCAGCCCCAGAGTTAAATGATAAATTGTAATTGTATCATTAATTATTGTAATAGGCTAAAGGTCTAGATTAATTGATTACACTAGCAACAGTAATGTACACCTTGCATTTGTCTAATAATAATTAAATTAAAATCTAAATGAAGATTTCTCGGATAAAATGAATACGTAAATCATATTTGCAAAAATGTATTTACAGAACCAGGAACAACTTGCTAACAGAAACATTTACTCTAGATGTAAAAGTTACCTAATTTTACTATATAGAATTTAATTAGTACCTACTTGAAACTGCAACATTATGGCAATATTTTTCCAGACATCCCCCGTCTAAAAATACATTTTAGATTCTTCACAAATGTTTTACATAGTGTTGGATTTGCGTACAAGATAATCCAGTTGACCTAAGTCTATATTTTCGTCTACATCAATAAAAGGCGATTTTCGAAAGCATAAATAAAATATGGAGTGATGCATCACTCGCTAAATGAAGTGGAAGCACATTTGCCAGCGAAATCGCGTGAAAGACTTTATGGCTTAGTCTCCAAAATTAACTGCTCCTTCTCCTCAAGTGCACCTTAAAATCTCACCTGTATCTTGCACTTTTTTAATCCTTTCGCTTAAATATTCATTTTTTTAAAGTAATCATTCCAGAGGCTTACAGTACTAAAATACGTAACCTTAACAGTGGCAATTGTAAACTCCATAGTAAAAAATAATAAACAAAATTAAAATACATTAAACAAATTTATACCTCTTACTTTTATACCTTGCTTCATATAGTATGAACACAACTGTTCACAGAGGAAGAGCAACATAATTTCCTAGAATGATAATAAAGTTCCTAACGTTAAACTCTTAAATGGGACACTTTACATATCGCCGACTAAGCGTCTGGAGCTCTTCCGATCTTAGATATGGACTTGCTTAAGCGTTTTAAGGAAAAGCTCATGACTACACTGCTGAGGTTTTGGTAATGGTTAGTTTTAATGAACTAATAAATTGATAAACTCTTTAATCCTGATATATTGATTAATTTTTATACTACAAGTGTTGCAAAAGTTTTGGGTGTACTGCGCACCGTATCAAAGTGTAAACAGAAAGTTAGTTTTAGATTTTTACACTTAAATTGAGTTTCTAAAGCTTAAACAACAGTCCATGTAGTATTACGTGTAACAAAAAACCGAGTTACATACTAATTTCTAAACAGATATTAAATAATATTCATGAAATTTTAATAAACCAACCCCACAACTACTTTACGTATAATACAATGAACTGGGTACTACTTTAATGCCAATGTTAATAATTGAACTGGACATGAATGAGTTTTATTTTAGTTTAAATGACGAATCCGAAATTTTTGTATGAACCAAGAAGCAAGAATGGTAATAGATAGTTTGTTGATTTGGCGAAATTATTCATTCCTATACCTGAATCAACTCGCATAGTACTTTCATACTAATATTAATTACTAGTTACTTAAAACTGGTATAAGTGAAAGAATAATTACTGTAAAAACAAATTGGTAGGGCTGATTGATTTACTTGTAGTAGGATTTCTGTAATTAGTACGATCGTTTCGTTGGAGTGAGAAGTATCATTCATCATTTTAGAAAATCTATAAATGTACCATTTTATAGATTGTCTAAGTCTATGAATCATTTTAAAGAGTTAGGTTTAAAGATGTTTGATAAATTAACATCAGAAGAAAATGCATTGAAATTAAAAATATATAAAAGAAAATAAATTGTGCAGATTTAACAATTTCTTTTATTATGCCTGAAAATTTGACTGAAGCAAAGTCCTATTCCATGATAAATTGTTCCATGGTCTTTAAAATAATTATGCCTTCACGTGTATATAGTAAGTTAAGTTTGGATTGTAGTTCTGCCATTCATATTCCTGAAACTGTTCAATGACACTAACATTTTATTGAATTATTTATTCGTATGATTTAAACCCCATATCGCGACACAGAGTTGTGCATTAAAGCAGCCGCCCTCGGCCCCCTCCGGCCTTGGTTCACCCTCGGGCTAAATTGGAGCTACATTTTTAATAAACCTCTCACTCCACTCTTCACTCCTCTCTCCACCTTTGTCTTTACGCCACATGATGGATTCAGAATTATGGCTTAGACACATACCAACCGCATCACATCATATTTTCTATGATTTATTTTAGCAGAGTTTTAAAGGAAGTTTGAAAAATTTATGTTATTCTTTAATAAAATTTAAACTTCAGTTCAGTCCTTTAAATTAAGACAAATAGTATAATTTATGACTGAATTTAAGATCTTACCTCTTAGTGAGAATTAAAAAAATGGAAGTTAGCCTATGAACTCGACTTATGCATGCGATCTGATTTCACAACGGAATCGAATCGATTGATTTCACACATCAAAACAAAGACCCAAGATCCAGTTTAATCTCAAGTTATGAAGGCATTAGATGATATCAGCCGATTGCAGGCGTACCCGTCCTTATGGTCCATTTGGCCCTCATATGTGGTTAATTTTCTTCTTTCTTCGTTAGTCTTCAATATACTACTATTGTAATGAACTGTGTTAAAGGATTCTTTGTAAAATTGTTGACGGTATTGTCGTACTTATATTACAGAAAAAAATAGTTTTTTTAAATATCTGAAATATTGATGAAAAACTTAAATAATCCCAGAGGGCAAATACTCCAAGGCCAATTAGAGGTTCACAAGAATTTAAAAGAATGCTTAAAATCACTTTTGTGTTTAACGATTGTATACAGCCTGGTAACATCTTTCAATGAATGCTTTAACAGTTAAAAAGACCGAGTGCTGTTGGGTTTTATTATACGGGGTGTTCAGAAACTCTCCTCCGAAACTCCGTGTGGTGATTCCTTGGATAAAAATGACCAAAAATATCATAGCAACATATGTCCTAAAATGCTTCGTTAAACCGCTAGCCGCCATTCTGATTTTTTACACTTAATAATTTTTACACTAAATAACGGATAGATGTATTAATTTTTAATTTTTCATGAACCTTTAACACATCAATATTCATTTTCAGGAATCGGATGATTTTTTCTCAATGTGCATTTTCAAAAGGGCAACCATTGTAAGTTTTTAAATTCGAATATTTAAAAACCAGAAAAAGTTATCGAAACTGTACAATTAACAAAATGTTGACGGATTACAATATCTAACCATTGATACCAAGTTCGTAAGGATCTGACAACAAATTACGGAGCTATTGCCATTTTACTCCAGAAAAACATTGATTTTGCATGATAAATAAAATGATGTTATTTTAATAGAAAAATAGCAATAACTCCATTATGTGTAGTCAGATCCTTACAACCGTGGTATCGTTAAAAAATTTAATTTGTCAACTTTTTTGTCACTTGTACAAATTTGATAAAATTTACCGTTTATACGATATTTGAGTTTAATAAATTAAAATGAAAATACGAATAGGGGAAAATAAATATTTTCGTGGAAATGAACATCGGTGTGATAAAGGTTGATGCTAAATTTAAACTTAATATATTCATCCGTTACGTAAATAAAGTACAAAACACAAAATGGTGGCTAGTGGCTAAACAAAACATTTTAGGACAAATTTTCTCATGAACTTTTTTGTTCATTTTGATCTTTGGAATCACCACACAGATTTTCGGTGAAGAGTTTCCGAACACCCTGTAATTACGATTGAAACACATTTCGATTTATTTTAGTGATTTGTGTATTTACAAGTTTCATTAACCTCCAAGCTATATCCCAGATTAGATATCATTCATCTATGTTGTAACTGGTCGAAATGCTATTCGTCTCCAGCGGAACTTTACATGCGTCTTTGGAAAAAGTCATGTATTAATGTACACAATTGTTATACGTACTCATACTTTTTTATAAGTTCAAGATATCAACTTCTCATCCCACAAATCTGATTAAATTGGACCGTAAGCTTTGGCTGCGCAGGGTGTGGGGCCACCACGATACTATGTAGCTGCCACTTGTGCTGTGTCGCTGTAGGCACAATAGAGGCAGCCAGGGGGATGTGACTCAAGTATCTTTGTCTCCCCCCGCATTTAATTACATACTCAGCGCCCTTATGGAAGCGATTAAAGTGATTATCTCAATCACCCAGATATTACACTTTGAAAATGTAAATTTGAACGAAATATAAGGAATACCGCAAATCATAATAATAATCATAGACTAAAACTATAACATAAAAACATTCATTTGATTTAAAATTAATAACACCTTTAAAATTAGCTTTAGAATTTTAAGCCAGTTACATTAGCAAGGAATGAAATGTTAGATACCTGATTTTTTAAATTCTGAATAGAAAAAAGGGTTTGGGCTCAAAATTCCCACTTTTTGTTATTTTAAAAGAATATGTCATTATTCCCATAAATACATATTAATTTGTATGTACTCATGAAATACAACAACAATGCACATTTAATGTAGGTACAATCGTCAGTATTGTCAGTTGTCTACAATAATGTGATAATCATCATTTGATTATTTTTTTCTATATACAATAAGTTCAATTTTAAGTTCTTAATATATTTGTTATATTTAATGAAATAAAAGTGTTTTATACTCTGAAAATATTTCATTTTTTTAATTGGTTCATTAGTTCATTTTATGTGTCATCGTCAACGACACGACGCCAAGATGACCGGTGCAGCGCCAAAGACGCGTCAGACGATATACAGCCTCACGCCGCCTCTCCACTCTCCCCCAGGCGAAATTGCCATCGTCAACGACGCGACACCCAGATGACAGCAGCGATCTCTATAACTACAACTGGATCGCGCGCTGTAATGCTCAAAACTAGGCTCGTATCGGTCCGGCGCTCCCCCCACCACCTAACGGGTGAGCCGCACCGCTGCGGCCATACGATTCATACGGGGCTAACGTGTTTTCATTGATATTGACTTACGTAACTTTGTTGATACTTACTCAATTTTAATGCGGGTTTTAACATTGTACTCGTCATGGAATTGCGGAGGTCTTGGCGTAGTTTTACGTTATTACAAATACCACTGCAACAATACAAATGGAAGAAAAAGGTCTGACTTGGTATTTGTTCTAGTTTGATGTTTGTGAAATACAGTATTACAAGTTTATCTGAAACTTTTACGCTAATAAACAATTATTTTTGGGCCTAATTTATGCGTGTGAGGAGAACAAAAACTAGATTTCGTTAGCAGCACTGGAGTTTCTTTTAAAGAATGGACATCCAGATTTTGTTGGTTGCGAACCTCTCATACGCGATTTCTACGAACCATAGACAGATTGTTTGATTTTTTAAAACACAAGAAACCCTTTTGGCAAGAACTTCAAAGAACCTATCAAACCATCTAACAAAGTATACAATGACAAATTTCTCAAAGAATCGTACAATTATCTCAAAACACTAAAAGTTAAAAACATTTTATTGTGTAGACACCTCTGAAAAACCTTCTTACTTGCATTCCTGACTAATATAAATACTCTTCTGAAAATTGAGGACAGATTGCTAAACGAAGAACACTTTAAATACATCCTAACTTATAAAATGTTAAAATATCACTTGGAAATATTTTTTTCGTGTATAAGATCCATGGGCGGCCATAACGACAACCCTAGTGTCAGACAGTTCCAGTATGCCCTAAGGAAGTTAATGTTTAGAAACAGCATTCAGGCTAGTGACAAATCAAATTGTTTAAATTTTGACCCATATGGCCAGGAGTCGGCATTGACTTTAGTGGAGAACTTGTCAATGCAAAATGTCAATGATGACGAAGTGGACGATGAAGATTTAAACATAGGACTGTGTTTAACCACTTCTTACTACCAGAAAAATGTGCTGTACTACATTTCTGGCTTTATAGCGAAAAAAAATAAAAGAGAAAAAAAGTGTGAGGACTGTTTAAATGTTTTAATGAAACAAGATTCCACAAAACTCCAGCCAAACATGGATTTTATGGCTTCAGTAAATATGGGTGGTTTGTTTTACCCTGCAAAAGACTTATTTAACTTGGTTAAGTTTTTTTCACTCCCATTTAAATGACAATATAACTAAGGAAGGAATGGTTGACCTTGTTGTGAATATGGCATGTCAGAACTTCGCCAAAACTGTTTTTAGAGGCCATAAAAATTTAATGCAGGAAAAACCCCACACGAAGTAAAGTTAATCAAAATGATTGGATATTTGTTCTTTAAAATCAATCTACACCACCAATCAAAATTGAGAACAAGTCAAAACCCAAGTTCGGCTGGCCTTCGACAAAAACTACACAAGTTGGTATTGTTTAAGAATATACATAGAACCATTAAGTGAACACAATGTTACGAAAATATAAATTTGTGTCGAATAAATAGTTTGATTAGCTTATTTCATGCTTATTTTTTTACCTATTCCAAGCCTTTCAGCGCTCATTTAATACTTGAACCAAACAAATATATTTAATCACCAGGGTCACGCTTTTTGTATGTATTTTATTGGTAAAATAATTACTATACCTTTTAAAACTGAATAACCAAATTTTTATAGCTTCATACTCTAAGCACTATGAACCACTATTGAACCACTTCATAATGCATAAGGTAAATTTAATCAATAAAATATTAGCGAAGACAGCAGCTTTCGAAATAAAAATAATATGCTGACGAATATTGTTTATAACCAAATTATTTTGATACAAAATTTATATCATAATCTTCGCAGTTTCATGCAGATTGCATCGGTGTAAATTAGTTGAAAATCAAGCAACTATGAGCGAAGTTATAGTGGTTTTTGTGAGCGCGAACACGATAACACCGTAAGATGTAATGTATAAGGGAGCGAAAGTTCACCCGTTAAGTGGTGGGGGGAGAGCCGAGCGGCCGGACCGAAAACCCAGCACAGAGCGCGCGATCCAGTTGTAGTTATAGAGATCGCTGGATGACAGGTGCAGCACCACAGACGCCCAGACGATACATAGCCTTTCGCTGCCTCTCCGGTCTCCCCCCCCCCCCCCACCAGGGGGACAATTTGTCATTGTCAACGTCGCGACACCCAGATGACAGGTGCAGCACCACAGACGCCCAGACGATACACAGCCTCTCGCCAAATCTCCCGTCTCCCCAGGGGGGCTAATTTGCCATCGTCAACGTCGCGATACCCAGATGACAGGTGGAGCACCACAGACGCCCAGACGATACACAGCCTCTCGCCAAATCTCCCGTCTCCCCAGGGGGGCTAATTTGCCATCGTCAACGTCGCGACACCCAGATGACAGGTGCAGCACCACAGACGCCCAGACGATACACAGCCTCTCGCCAAATCTCCCGTCTCCCCAGGGGGGCTAATTTGCCATCGTCAACGTCGCGACACCCAGATGACAGGTGCAGCACCACAGACGCCCAGACGATACACAGCCTCTCGCCAAATCTCCCGTCTCCCCAGGGGGGCTAATTTTTCATCGTCAACGTCGCGACATCCAGATGACAGGTGCAGCACCACAGACGCCCAGACGAAACACAGCCTCTCGCCGCCTCTCCGGTCTCCCCAGGGGGGCTAATTTGCCATCGTCAACGACGCGACGAACAGATGACAGCTGCAGCATTACAGACGCCCAGACGATACACAGCCTCTCGCCACAGCCTCCTTTACTTTATACTTTTATACTTTATTTTGAAACACCGACGCCCTCTGTGGTGCGTATTTTAAGGTGAGTATGACTGAAGGGGTGAGTGTGATGATTGTGATGGATCAGATGAGGTGTAGCTTTGTTACTGACAAATATCAGCTGTTTTATTTGTCAGGATCATTAATTAATAGCCCAATGACCAAAGGCAGCTGGGTCCAGTATCGAACCATCAAAAAGCACTAACTTTTCTCAGGATCGAACCGGCTACCTTCAGATTCAAAGGCGAGCTCTTTAACCACTCAGCTACCCAGCCAGTCTCTCCGGTCTCCCCCCCCCCCCTCAACGGGGACAATTTGTCATTGTCAACGACGCGACACGCGAGATGACAGGTGCAGCCCCACAGACGCCCAGACGATACACAGCCTCTCGCCTAATCTCCCGTCTCCCCAGGGGGGCGAATGTGCCATCGTCAACGACGCGACGAACAGATGACAGCTGCAGCATTACAGACGCCCAGACGATACACAGCCTCTCGCCACCTCTCCGGTCTCCCCGGGGGGGGGGGGGGCTAATTTGCCATCGTCAACGACGCGACACCCACATGACATGTGCAGCACCACAGACACCCAGACGATACACAGACTCTCGCCGCCTCTCCCGTCTCCCCAGGTTGGCTAATTTGCCATCGTCAACGACGGGACGCCCAGATGACAGGTGCAGCATTACAGGCGCCCAGACGATACACAGCCTCTCGCCGCCTCTCCAGTCTCCCCGGGTGGGGGGGGGGCTAAATTGCCATCGTCAACGACGCGACACCCACATGACAGGTGCAGCACCACAGACGCCCAGACGATACACAGCCTCACGCCGTCTCTCCGGTCTCCCCCGGGCTAAATTGGAGCTGAATTTTTAATAAACTCGCTTTTCTCGTTGTAAGCCAGCTGCTGCTGTGGTTGATAAAAAGTTAGCGAAATTTATTGAAGTTATATTCACAATGGGTACTTAAATTTTTATTTTAAAACTCCACTTATCAATTTTATTTTAACTAGTATATGTGTTGCTCGAAATCGAGCAATTTATTTTTGTATAACACAAATTTTACTTTTAGTTCTAAATCAATGACATCCAACCAATCCTATATTGTGAATATCTTTAACCATCAAAACTACACGTATTTACAGCTGATTATTAACAGATGTTTAAAATGCTTTATTCAATCCCAATGTTATTTAAATGCGAAATTTTGAGATTTCAATGGGGGATAGTGCCTTTATTTTCAGTCCGATTCTCATCAGTTTTTGGCGGAAACAACTACAGGCCAAACCCTATCCAACGACAATAAAAACTTGAAAATCGGTTAAAAATTGTAGGAGGAGTTCTCAAGACAAAAAAACCCTTAGCGTATTAAATAAGTACTAGTATACGTGTTGCTCTAAATCGAGCAATTTACTTTATACAGTACACATTTACATTAGTTACTTTAGTTCTAAATCAATGATATCCGACCAATCCTATAATGTGAATAGAATCACCAATAACTACACGTATTTACAGCTGATTATTAACAGATTTTTAAAATGCTTTATTCAATCCCAATGTTATTTTAATGGGAAATTTTGAAATTTCAATGGTGCCTTTATTTTCAGTCTGATTCTTATCAGTTTTTGGCGGAAACAACTACAGACCAAGCCCTATCGAACGACACCAAAAACTTGAAAATCGGTTGAAAATTGTAGGAGGAGTTCTCAAGACAAAAAAACCCTTAGCGTATTAAATAAGTATAGATAGGTGTAGTTAGAAATCGTCAATGTTTAAACTCTTGTCACGGAGGCTTAGTTTAAACGCAAATACTACCTAAATATAAACACTGTCAGAAAGAGAAAATTGTAAATCAATATAGGTGGGTGGTTTTATAAATACTTCGGAAAGTAACTGACTAATTTTGTTTGATATTTATGTAACAATTTCTACAATTAAAAAGTTTAGTAATGAATTTTAAAAATTAATAGAAAAGCTAATGATATATAAGTTGATACCATTATTATTAGTTTAAAAGATCAGCTTATATCAAATTTTCATTGATTATTTTACACAATGGCTGGCAAATAGGAGATTTTGGTGTGCGGGCAAAGTCTGCATCATTATTCAATGTTTGGAAGTAAATTGAACAATTTCAACGAGACAGAGATCAGAAAATGACTGTAGTTCTTAAACTCATTCTAAATGCGATGAAAAACTGTCATTAAACTTATTAAGTTCAGTCAGTATTTCAGAAACATTATAAATCTTTTAAATTTCAAAGAGAACCCAAATTTGAAGAAAGCTAATTTTAAACTAATCTCTCACCAGCTACTCCTATGATAACACGACTAGTTTCCATTGTTTAACAGAAATAAAAATTATCAGTTACGTTTCAAATACCTCGTAGATTATCATCTTAGTTTGTAGCTTCATACAGGCTTCTTTCTAATTAATTATCTAATAGAGGTTTAAAATTAACAATGTTATTCAATCAGTAAGAAAAGGTTCACTCGGCAAATGTAAAGCTAAGAAGCTCATTTAAACACATTAAGGCTGGACCGTAATTATAATAAAGCTCGTGAAAGATTTTTACCTATGATGAATCAGATGGATTGTCTTTATCATCACATATTACCGGTCAATCGTGATAGTTAATTTACCCTAACTATAAGCCAGGAGAAAGAAAGATTTGTATCGACACAAGACTTGCATATGAACCTTCTCCCGGCCAGACGGTAGGCCAGCTCAAGCTAATCTCAAGTTATGAAGGCATTAAAGGATTCAGCCCATCGTAGGAGATTCTCTGCTCTTCTATGTTGAATTGTTACGCTATTAAAAACGTTATGTGCGTGCATTTCAATTAGGGAAAGAAGCCTAACCCCATGTTAACTTTAATTTGTATTATTATATATTATAGTTTATTACTATCCCTATTTATATTATTATACTTTCTCTGTTGACCATGGGACCTTTTTTCAAAGAAAGAATCATCCGAGTCACAATTAAGCTTAAGTTTTTTTTAGCCATATTCTAAAAGAAATAAAACCTCACTTAAACCCTTTATATTGTTCAGACATGAACGCTTTTGAAGATGGAATTCAAATAAGTTGTTTAGAAGATATATCTGGAATACTGTTGTGGCTAATGACCAAAGAGGAGTGTATCATCTCTACACAAACACCGTTTAAAAAGAAAAAAATACACCTTAGTTAATGACAGTTAGTTTACAAACGTTTGGATGCATTACCCCCTATATTTTGCAATAAGTTATTTAGAAAATAAATACATTCCGAGTGAAAGTATGGTAAACCTTTACTCATCCATGTGTTATATATTACATTGAGAAGACGGCCCACTAGGAGTAAAAAAATCTACAACGTAAAAACAGGCTGAAGTGTACATCGAATTAAAGGACTTACGTAATAGAGTTGCAATCTGTTATCAAGTCAATGACCGGGTCGATTTTCCAACATTCAACTCTAAATTCAGTAAACTTGAAAATTGTGCGCGAAATTAATAAAACCTTCAAGTGTTACAAACATTTTATTAAGACCTCCCTTAAGGTCGTCACCAAAGTAAGTTTTGGGGACAATTTTAAACTATTTGTAAATACATTTAAATTCAGAGAAACATGCCACAATCCCAATCTCAAAACTTCGAATTTGTTGGAACTTTTGATAATATAATTTAAATGCAAAGTTAGATTATCTGCAAATCTGGCTTTAGTAATTGAACAGAAATAAAAACAATTTACAAGTTTGAATATTTGTACTTATTGCAATAAACTGCATACGTTTGATCGGCGACATTGTGTCACACCCCGGCCCCGACGTGAATATTCATGCTCACATTGTTGCGGCAAAGATCCCTGCCGGGATAACTCTGTAAACGGCTTAGTTTAAGAGTGTTAATAGCGGCGATATTTTTATCATTTTTGTTGATACCGTACATCTAACTGACTCATCTTTATGAGAAATCATTTTTAGACAGCCGCATTGCACAGAAACAATTGACAAGAAAATGTATTGATGTACTTGTAAAATAATGGTAAATATCCATATGTCTCCATAACATCACACGATGGCAAATTTTTTATATTTTGTGTGTTTCCAAGCCAGTAACATTTTTTTACCTTTTGATGGAGAACGGTCCAAATCCCAGTCTTGTTACTATCGACCAGTCGTTATAAAGCATCATTAATTAAAAGCCCAATAACAAATGGCAACTGGGTACGAAATCAAACGTTTGAAAAGCATCAAACTTTTTTCAGAATCGAACCGACAACATAATTTATACATATCGGCCTATGTAAAACTCAGAATGTAGCTTGGCTTTTAAGCTCGTGATCGTAAAACAATGCCATCCATTATAACAAATTCTCCTGTCGTATTACTTTTCACAAGCATTGTTGTTCGTTTATTGTATACAAAAAATGTTAATAATTCGAGTACAGCCCTTGCATGAAAAACTCATTGTATTTGAGAAATTTGTTATGACTGTATCTTTTATAAATTGTTGTTTGTTTTGTATAACGTAAATGTAAAAATTAGAATAATGGGAATTAATATTTAAAAAAGTAATGCGGAAAAAATGAATTATTATTGTAGAATATGCGGTCACATATACTTGCATGCAACATGATTCTTAGCTTTTTAGTAAGTTAATTTTAGTTTATTTTACATATGTGTATATTATAAACTAAATATGATGCTTGTTTATAAATCTTTGTTATATATAAGATATTTTAGGCATGTTGTAAAACATACGCTATGAAAGGGTAAATTTATCACGCACCAAGGAAAGTGGAGTTTTACAAAACTAAAACCATTAGTGTTTGACATTATCTAATGATGTAAATGCAACACAATTAGTCTTTACTCAGATTTATACTTAACAAGAGGGTTCAGAAAGGGGAAATGAAAGATTTAAGTCCTGAACCAGGAAAGTTTTGTTTTGCATATTTATCTTATCAGCCTTCTCCAGCCTTCCTCTAAGCGTTCGTGATTAGAAAACCTAATTCTCACATTCTAAGTTTTTGAATGTCTTAGTAGGACTTTTCATATGATTATTTGAATAATTTTACTAAGCCTATCAATTAAAACACTGTACTTGAATTAAACCCCACGATTTAGACCGAACAGGCCGTCCTTAAAAAGTTCAGTATTTTTAGCCGGAGACATTCAATTTTAATTTCACTCATAAATTAACAAATATACTATGGACTCTCCCTGAAACGCTAATATAATTATCAAAGATACAAATAGCCAAATGGCCCAGTATAAGTATTAATCAAACTCAAAGAAATCACAAACTAACTTATATAGATCGATCCCCATATAAAGTTACCTCATACAAAGGAAAACTACTGTAAAAAATTTCCACTCTCTTTTAAATATTTTTCAAATTATCGACTGGACCTGTTTAAAGTAATTTCTCAAACAATAGATAGCTAAAATGTGTATACGCTAGCACATTATAACTTTGTAGTAAATAAAATGTAGAGAATTACATATGGCATATTTTTATATACATGCTGTATTGGAAGTTGCATTTAACAAAAATTATATTACTCCTTTTAAAGCTACTTTGATTGGGGGAAAACTAAGGGAATTTCCCCTATTGTGAAAATACCGTAACTGTAGTAGTAAAGGTTGGAGTTAAACCTGAAATCATGTTAACTTTATGCTTCGGGGTCCACAGATAATAATCCATTCATTTTAATGTATATACAATATATATATATTCTTATCTAGGAACATACATAAATATGTTCTTAAATTATGAACAAAGTAATTTTTATGTAACGTCAGATTTATTAAATTGGACGGTCAGGACTACTTCAATTTTCAATAGTTATGTCAACTGGGATTATCAGCTAATGGGAGTGGAGTATGAGTTTATAGAGCTTTATACTTGTCTAAAATTAGTTACAAATCGGGTTTAGTGCTAATTTTATACGAATTTCAACCCACATAAAAACCTTGCTCCCACAGTCTGATCACAGCAGTCTATATACACCAATGAAACTAAACCTTGTCCCCCACCTTCATGCCACATTTTATCAAAATCTAACGTTTTATTCATCATAAGTTACTGCGTCACTTAATTGACGTACACATGTGTACCTAGATAATTAAGTACTGTATAAAGAGTGCATAAATTAAACAAAATCAAAATAATGGGGGTTTTGGGATCTTGGGCCCTCGTAGCAAAAAATTAGAATGGAATGGTTTTAGATTTAGGTCTAACCTTCACTACTGTCTACCTAACGTCTGTATCTCGCGTAATAGAAAAAATCGCATTAAAAGTAGCTTTAAAGAGGAGAGCCATGTGACATGTAAGTACTAGTACTTAATTTATACTCAAAAGTGCATAATTTCATTTTAAAGAACTTACTGATTTGAAAAAGATCTGTCATAATAGACACAAGCAGCCCCTAAGAGAGGTAGACTTTTCATCTACGTATTCCTGAGTTAATTTTTACATAGAAATCGATCAAACATTGAGATTACAATTCTATTTGAACTAGACCAAATCGCGACGCTAGCGGCCGTTGGTAAGATAAGGTTTATTGTGTCGGTTTTCCAACAGTTATTGGCCCCGATCCAATCCCGCTACTTTTCGATAATGTTATCATTTACCTTTAATAAGTAAGGTGCTATTTCCAGTTATGACCTCTGATCATGATTTTAAGTCGAGTTTTAACTTCACTTCTTAAAGTCATTCTAGACAATATTTAGATATTTTTACGTAAACAATTTGCCTAGGTCGTTTTTCAGTACCTACTTTATATCATTATGTATTCAAGGAACTAGCTACTTTTCGATCCATATGGAGCCTTTAGATGCGTATTTAACTTATATATCTTGCCCTTATACCCTAAGAAAATAAGCTAAATAAATATTTTAATCTTTTCCTTCCAGGTTCCTTGAAATACCATGCACACAGGAGCAAAAAGGTATTGTTTATCATAATAAATAAATAAATATATATGTATATATAAAGTGCATTTTATCAAGTTTAATACAAATTTTTATAACATAATATACGGTATCGTTTATAACTCGTCACCTATGTCTCATTTGGGGGCTCCATTCTCCATTTTCTACGCTCGGCTTCCCCTGTCACGTAAAACATAGCTGGCTGGCTCCATAATTCGCCACATTCCAAACAAGAATTTAAATTTAAGCTAATTTTAGACATGTGATAAATATAGGTACACTTGTTCATTAGACTGAAAGTGTCAGCAATTGTTAAAATTTTATCACAGATGTGTGTAAATTATTTATCCATGACCGTTGCAATACGCACTAATTAAGATGGTTCACGTAATACCATAAAGAGATACATTATTAATCGAAATTCAAACCTGTAATTGCTAAGTGATGTCTCAAACGCTCAAGAATAATAATATTAAATTTCAGGTTCTAGACCAACGAGTGCTCGGCATTTGACAAATGTATTGTTGTAATAGAAATAACATAATTGCAAATCAGTTGATTGATCTATTACTATTCATGTTTTAGTTTCTTTACGTGTTTAACTTAAGCGTCATCTGTGTGACTAAGTTTTAGGTGGGTGGCTACCTTTTACCTATTAAATTTCAACCTATTTACTACAGTAATTTACCAAATTTAAGTTGGTCGTAGTTAAATTAGTGTATGCATCGCTTGTATTCAGCCGTTAATCTACTCGTGAGATATTTAGAACACTCGTTTCGATCGAGTTCTATCTTACATCACACTCGTGACTTAAAGGCCTTCATAATATAATCAGAAGCAGTTAACTAACAAAAATTAATGATTTTGGAAAACGTTCAAGTACGATTTTGTGATATTGAAATTACATTCTTTTTATGCTTTCAACATAATTTTAAATGACATATTTGTATAGAATTTGCTATTGTGTAAATTGTTATTTTAGTTTATACCACACGAATGTAAACAACAATGTATGGTATGATAAATAAATAAAATAGATACAGTACAAAATCCAGAGTTATTACATAATCCTCAGTTGAATACAACAAAATAATTACGTCAGAAAATACAATAATGTCTGTTAAGCTAAGACAAAACCAATTTAAATGCAAACGGAATTCCGGAATGCGCGTGATTCTAAGTTAAGTTGCAACTAACGACTTTAAATAAATTGAGGAAAATAAAGTTTAAATCTCTTAGGACGGATATATAAATGAATATACTCGAGATATATATATATATATATAATTACAAGAAGATAGAATAAATGAAATGAAAAAATTGTTGCTAATTTTCGTGTTTAATACAAACGTTATATTCATTTAGTTCCTACAACGAATCAAGGAACCGTTTTATAGGTAAATTAAAATATGTTCATACCCTGTTTACTTTTCTATTACAAAGGTATTTTAACTTCGTTAAAATATTACCATATATGCTTATAGGCTAGGAGAACTAAGATCTTAGAAATTAAAATGTATGTTAGTTTAGATGAAGTTATTAAAAGCCTTAAAATAATTTAAAGTGATGTCAAAATATGGAAGTTACTCTACATTTGCCTTATATGGAAAAATCACCAAACAACCAAACAATTGGTTGGTTTATTCACTCAACATAGTACTATTAAATAAATTGACTATACACTAGCACTAGAATTATTCCCCTATATAATTATTATTTCTATTGTACTTCGAAAGTTATCTAGATCAATCAACGATATCTGCAAGTTTAAGGTGCACATTCTGTAATTACTTGAAGAACATGCAAGTTCGATAACTTGTGAATGTAAAGATGAGCGAGACTCCTGAGACCTGAACACTAACTTGCGATGACAAGACAGACTGATAGCACACTGAAGACCCATAAGCGGTGACGAGGGAACTTGCACCAGTTGAAGGGAAAGTGACCCGTGAAAGAATATTATTTTTAAATAAAAGAAAATAAAAATATGGCCCTTGTAAAAGAATTGTGCACTCAACCACTTGCCAGTGTTATTCGGCTATTTCTTCAACATTTTCTTAAATCTCGAACAGAAGGGGAGAGAGTTATATGTGGCTCATGTGGTCAACGAGATGTTAGCAAATATTTGTCATTCTAGGAAAGGTTTATTATGTTTATCATTCTAATATCGAGATAAACCCCAGCCCCCCCCCACCCAGTTCCGGTAAGTTTTTTTTATTTCCTACTAGTGGTGCATAATAGGTGTTATGAATATAAAAAATATGGTATTCATTTATTTCTCATGTGTCAAACATAGAATTTTACTTAAATTATTTTTGCAATCAAATATACAATGTTAATGATCTAAAGTGCATTTAGCATAATTTTTCGTTTTTATGAGCTCTTTTAAACCCGGTTAAGAATCAGTGTATTTTAATAACTAAGGTGAAATTTTTAAATTCGGATTTTCGGCTCCTCTGCGTTTATTGCCCGAGTGAGAAATGGTCTAGCCCAAAAATCACCACTGGACATCTTTAAATATAACCACCATAGAAACATATAGAACTTAAACATATAGAAATAAACTTCTAATGAATAGAAATAAATATTCTATAAACATATAGATAGCCCATGACTAAAGATAATCTTTTACTTAACTCTATAACATTTGTTTATATTAACTTTTTTGTAACAAATATTTTTACATAATGAGGACAATAATACAAATACTATTAAATTAAATTAAAAACCAATAATTCGTAAATTGAAATCGCTAGCGAAAGTTAGTTTGTGGACCAATACGTGATATTTCAGCCGCGGAACAGAGCACCCTTGGTGCCAAAGTTGTAATGAATGCTCGCCACAGACTCTGGTTTCTTGATTAAAAAAGCGTCAGTTTTAATTACACTTTCCTCCAAATAATCCGGTTATATTATTTTCAAATTGTTTCCAATTGGAATATTAAATTCACAATCGACAATATTGTTCGTTTTCAAATCGAATTAATAGGAAAACTACCATCTATGAATTATAAATTTACATGTCAAAAATTGTTCACACCATTACTGGTAATGCGGTAAAACTTGTTTTTCATTGAAATATTTTGAATAACTAAATAGCTTTATACTGAACTGAAAAAGATTTCAGTAAAATATTCAGAGCATTAGAGTGATATTTACAGTACGTGTCATAAAATTTATAGAATTTTAATAGCACTTTTATGAAAAAATCTAATTGACAATTTTATCTTTTAAGTGTACAAATACTGTATTTATTGATTTATCTAGTGTAAAAATAAATCTTTGATTTCTCTTAAGTAATCCAAAAACATAAGTTTTCAAACGATTCTAATACTAATAAAAATAAATGAGATTATGATAAGAGATAAGTTGTCGCTATCAAAAGTAAATCTCACACTGGATCCATTCAAGTGATCTTATAGGTATAAAGTAGAATAATGACCATTAGATTAGTAAATCATGAAGTAAAACTGTTTTCAGCATCTGAAGAGCGAGCAAAGATTAAAATCTTAATAGCTTTGAGGTTATTGAATTTCTGGTCGTTTATCATAATTCCATTTGAAAGTTTCTGGGGCGTTGGTAATCTAAAGAAATAAGAACTTTAAATGTAATAGATGAGGACAGTAATGTCAACTTGTATCACAAACGGTCCGCATGAAAAATGCTATGTGTTGACATCAATAGTTTAAAACTTACGGACTAAAAAAAAAATTAAATCATTTTAATTTCTGAGGCGTGTTTGTTTACTGATAAAGGTAAATATTGATGTATTACATATTAACATAAAATAAAACGAATCGTGATTAAAATTAGTGCAATAAGAATGTACAAACATTTTAAACCCGGTCTATCAAAATTTACGTTAATATAAATTATTCCATTAATTTTTTTGTACAACTTTATGAATTCATCCAAATGGTCTACTACAAATGAAACTGCTTGATTTTTGAATTGTAATACTACATATTGTTAGTAGAACTCTACAGCCCGAAATGTATTTTTATCTAACTCTCACTCGTTTTTTGAAAAGAAGACGATTTGAAGACATATTTTTAGCCAAATATAAGTGAACGATGAGTGTATTGATGCAAGTCTCGAGTATCTTTGAGACAAAACCCAACTGATTTGTCAAGATCGTTGATGCTCAATGATCGACTTCAAATCTTACAATACAATCACATGATGTGTACATAGTACTTTTTCTATAGTACTATTTTTATTTTGTAACAACAGTTAGATTAAAATTTGAAACTCATAGGAATGTCCTAAATTAGAAATGGACGGTTGCAGTATCGGCATATCAAGTGTTAAAACTAGTAAATATTAACACTTAATATTTGAGAAAGCATTTATAGAATTCAATTTGTCTTATGTCAAAAATATTTTTGATAAAAGGTTGCCTGTACAATTAAGGTTGTTAATATAGTAATGCAATTGCGATGATCGTCCCTTACATCTAATAGTTACGTAGCATACATCGTCAAGCGTAGTAAACGAACGGTATGCAGATATTTCAAAATATGTGACAGAGCTCTGCCGTGTTATGTGTATTCAACTGTTCTGTAAATACACGAACCGAGAACTGTATTCTCCAATTCTGAGTTCAGTCCAATTCTTATTATTTAACGTGGTTTCCTTAATTAAACGTAAATATTCCTAAGAATAATAACGGATTTATTCTATATTGTAAAACTAAAGAGAAAATTCAAAGCACACCCAATATCAGAACTAAATATTAGACAATCCCTCCTTGCTCTATATTTTCATCATACTTACAACACTCCTGACCTTTAAAGAATTCCTTCCGTTTCCTAGAGGGAAACTGTATTGTATGATAAATCTTGTAAGAGTCTTTTCCTTCAATGGTAAAATACTAATTTGTATGTTACATCACTTGGTTGTATTGGTATACACACGAAATGCTTGAGTTACTTAGAAATAAAATACTGTAATTTAATTCAAATTAAAAAGTTACTTCTTTTTAAAAGTTATGCTGTTAAGTTAGTTTTAGGTTTTTAATTGATTATAAAAATTTATAAATACGACTTGAGATAATGTTTTATTATTTGAACAATATGGCAAGTTTCATTATTTCTTGGTTAAGGTGATATGGAAAACACTCAGCGGTGTTAATATGAAGATCAATAAACGTTTAAGATAAACGTTTAAGACAATATTATACGAAACGAGAGGGTTCATCCTGGTTTATGATTTTTAAATTTTATGTGTTAAAATGATATTATTATTTTACTAAGATTTACAGAATTTTTATTAGTAGTTCAAATGTTTTTATATAAGCATACATTTACAAAATTACTTGCGGAACCACGTTAAGAACAATCTAAAAAATGTAATAAGTTATGGAACATATTAGAATCTGAGGTAGGAAATAATGAAAGGAAATTATTGGGAAGACTTAACTTTAGAATATTGTAAAAAAAGATTAAAAACAAATTAGTTATCCCAAAATAATAATAAAAAATACAGATTACAAATGTTAAGAAGACAAATGAATACTTTCTTTTATTATTTTGAATATGATGAAAACTTCTGAGGAATTCGCCTGATTGAAGGATGTATACAAGACAAATACTTTTCTCTCTTTGAATTTTGCAAAATCTCTGAAAGAGATATCAAAGTAGTATTATCTCAACTAAAAGGATTAAACTGGAATATTCCCAAAAAGAAAAAAAATCAATAATCATTGGTTAAAAAATACATAAATTTTTATTTTTTAATGTCCAAAATTTAGATTTGGAGATCTAAAATTTTATTAAAGTTTCTAATATTTTTGAGTGGTTGATTAACAATAATGTTTAAGTAAATAACTTAAAACAAAATTTATGTAATTTAATAAAGAATAGAATGTACATACAATTTCCTTCTATAATAAGTGCAGTTTTACCCTAATAAGTCCTCTTAAATCCATATAAAATCCACTTGAAAAGAAAATTTTGGAAAATCGAGAAAAAAAGGCACTAAAACTTGCTGAAGAAAATTTGTTTATACTTCATGTTACAAACCGTCAATTTTAACCAAAACATTCCCACATTCTACTCTTTAAAATGATATACTGTACGGCCTGGCCCTAGGCTGGAGGATTCAAGGTAATATAGAACGAAGGACCAAACTCACTATTCTGAGTCAAAAGGAAATAATGTGTTAAAATAATTCATTCAATGATGAAAAGTGGTGAAAGCATTAATGGAAACAATACTTAGAATTTTTAATTTTACACACAATTACACTTGATCACTTACTTGTCCGTTAGTTTACCTTCCTTTCTTTGTTTTGTTCTTGAATACTTCTTCTTTAGGACTTTTCGTGTTTTCTTTCACAATGGAGAATCGTTTATTGTTTATTTAAACTATCACTGGTTTTGGTCATATGCGGGATATAACATAAAATATCAGTTGAAAGTTTTTGGAATGGAATGCAAATTGAGGTGGAAAGAAAGATTATAACAGTTAACACAAATCTATGCGGTTTGAATGCAAAAGAGGGAAGATTTGATGTAAAAATGCAACATTATTTATTTGGTAATTGAAAATGGAAAAAAATTCATGATGATTTGTGAAACTGAAAGAGAACAAAGAATGAATAATTGTAAACGGTAATAAATAAAAAACATTTGGTTAGAAATAATACAGATAATTAAAAGAATATGAAATGGTATGGTAGGGAAATCAAGATATGTAAAAAGGAAGTTGTCATGATGACCAGCACCCAACATACCGGCCTCCTTGAAGTACTCTTGTACTTCAACGAATTGTCTTCATTGGATGGAAGAAGGCACAGTTGTGACGCTGGTCGAACATTGGCCCCATTGTGTGTCTAGAACTTGAGTCTTCGAGGAAGTAAGTTTTGTTGTATCCTGCAGGTATTGGGTTTTCTTGACTGTAGAATTCATAGTAGTAATTATTGTCGAATTGTGCGGTTGTACCATATGGACGTAGATTTGAATTAGGGTTATTGATATGAAGACGAACAATGTATCGGCAGCTGTCCTCTAACGATTGTTTATAGTAGTGCAAAAGTAGGGGAGCTGGGCCAGTTCAAGGTCACCCGAGCGATGACGTCATCGAGGTCAATGACCTCACCGATGACGTCATCGATGACGTCATCGATGACGCAATCGATGACGTCATCACCAATGACGTCACATCCATGACGTCACACCCATGACGTCACAGAAATGACGTGCTGATGACGTCATCACCCCTTACATCACCAAGATGACGTCATCGATGTCACAAAGGTCAAGGTCACGCTGAAACCTAAAATTTTTTGGCACTTTTGCTGTTTCTCGCACTACGCTCCGAGTTTCAGTCACAGTTACCATGACCTTGACAACTTGGAGCGAATTTGCGATGAGAAACAGCAAAAGTGCTGAGGAAACTTGAAGTTTGCAACGTGACTCTGCCTAAACCGTCATGTGACACCGCTCGGGTGACCTCGAACAGACTCAGCCCCCCTACTTTAACCATTACTAAAACCGCGATGTGCACCCTACGACAGACACCGAGCGACTGAATGTCCAGCTCCGCGCACTCTAGGTATATGGGAAGTGGTGGGGGAATTGCGATGACTCTGGGAAAGTTAAAAATGCCAAGTCAGGTAGCACTGTTTCGGTGCTACCTTAAATTTACATGTTAAAGTGTGATGACCTTGAGGTTGACTGTAAACTTAGGACTTAGGATTGTTTTTAAGGATGTATCTAAAGAATCTTCAGATTTGACTCAACACTTAGAAAAATTTACTCTTAGTACAACTGTTTAATGTGTATTTGCCAGAGTTTAAGTGTAGTGATTTTGAACTACCCCAAATTGTCAGGAATTGGAGTAGCAACCGCGACGTGCACCCTACGACAGTCACCGAGCGACTGACTGTCAGGCCCCGCACACTCTAGGTATATTGGAAGTGGTGGGGGGAACTGTGATGACCTTGGGAAACTTTTAAATTTCAAGCAAGGGAGCACCGTTTTGGTGCTACCTTAATTGTACATGTTTATTAGTTGGAGTTAAAGTGTGATGACCTTGAGACTGTTTCAAAGATTTATCCAAAGTACCTCCAGGTTTGAGCCAACACTTAGAAAAATTACTTTTTGTACAACAACTTGATGTTGTTTCCATAGTTTAAGTGTGTTGACCTTGAACTGGTTAAAATGAAAACTTTAATAATTGAAAACCGCACAGTGGAGTGCATGATACAGATGCGCACCCCATGACAGTCGGCGAGCGACTGACTCTCAGACCTTGCGTACTCTAGGCATATGGGAAGTGGTGGGGGAAATCTCAAGGTCATACAAACGGAGTTTTAAAAAGTCAAAGAGTAGATAGACTACTCTACTCTTCAGAGTTAAAGTTGTCTTGGTACAACAATTCGATGTTGTCCCAGAGTTAAAGTGTGGCGACCTTAGCATAAGAGTTAAAGTTTTCTTTGTAAGACAATTCGATATCGTCCCAGAGTTAAAGTGTGACCCTGAGGAACTTGAAAAAGGCAAGCCAGGTGGCACCGTTTTGGTGCTACCAGAAATGTACATGTTAAGGTGTGATGACCTTGAGGTTGACTGTGAACTTGGGACTTATGATTGATTTCAGTGGTGGAGGAAATCTCAAGGTCATCCAAATTGTGTTTTAAAAAAATAAGAAACTCTAAACCCCATGGTCCTTTTCTTTCCTTTCCATCTCGTCCGTAGGATATATGGATGACAATGGTAAATTTGACAAATACTGTGGTGATTGTTGACCTCCATTGTGATCTGATTCTTGATTGTCTTGCTGCATTTTAATTTCAGACCAATCATAATCTAAATTGACCTTGAGCTTTATTCCCGGGTTGTCAAGGAGAATAGACTTCATCCAATCGCAGATGGTTTCTAAATAATGCACGTTGTCGATTGTCAATTTCCAACTTGTAGTAGGTACATCTTCGGTGGAAGACATGGCATCGCAAGGAAGTGTGTCCACCATGGTTGTTGGAGGAGGAATGACACCTGTTGCAGACGGCAATGCTGGTATAGCAGAGTATTGGGGAAATCTCAAGGTCATCCAAATCATGTTTTAAAAAAGATGGATAGTAGTCCGTGGTGGGGGTAACTGTGAAATGCAAAGGTCAAAGGTCAAGGTCACCCGCGAAGTTTAAAAAAAAAATGCAACATATCAATATGTGACAAACTTCACATATTGATATGTTGCATTTTTTATTCTTTTATTTTTTTTTTTGTTTTTTTTTAATCATTTATTTATAAAACATTACAATAACATATGTACAACAGTAAAACTTAAATCTAACACTGCTGCTTGTCGGCGATGTGGATGGTCAACTCGGTGGAATTGCTACCCGTGCAACCGTGGGAAACCAGGTAGAGACATCCGGGTTGGATGGAGCGCAGATCCTCGTTCTGGAGGAGATGGACGAACCGTTTCGGCAGGTAGACTTGGAACTTGGGCTCATCCCCCGGAGTGAATGGTGCCTCGCTAAGACTGCAGCAGATGGCCTCTCCAACTGTAGTCTCCATCTTCTTCATGGCGTGGATAATGTAGTGCTTCTCGTCTTTAAGTTCGGAACACTTCTTGACGGGTAGTATGGTAGATTTGGAGTGAGCATTGAACTGCTCAACCAAAGTTTGCAGGAACTGGTGAGATGCCATGGTCGAGTTATAGATCGTCTTCTTGCTGGGAGATGTTGTCGTCTCGGAATCTCGAGTAATACTCATGCCAGGTCCCGGTCTGCTCCTCACTTATATAACCCCCGTTACCCCCACCACTCCCCATTTCCCCACTTTGAAGGTAAGATGCGAGTTTATAGGCGTTTTTTAAAGCGCAATGTCTATCTTTTTCATGTTCTGGACTTTTAGTACAAATACAAACATTTTCCATTGTATACTTGTAATTTTTATCCAATTCCACATCATTAACCGGAACATGAGTAAATTCTTCGATCCATCTCTTCTTTTCCAGTCCTTTTGTGTAAATATCGGTAAACCTGTTTGAAAACTGATGCATGATGTGATACAAGTCCGTGTAACTTGCAAAACCATCATACCAATCGATATGATGGAAATATTTTGAAATCCACCTGTTGGTAGTAGCGGCTTTGCTAGTTAAAGATGAATAAGAACATGGTGGTTTGAACAAAAATGTATATATGGAACACTTGTATTGATGTCGAAAAACACAAGTTCTTTTATGATAAATCTATCATCATTACCCCGAAACGCTTGGAACTCAATTATACCAGGTTTGGACTTTACTTGTTCTTCTTCCTTGTCCATTGCGAAGATCACTCGTCTGCTCATGACGAAGTCCAAAGGCCAACTGATTTCCACACCACGGTAGGTACGACTTTTATACCAGGCCGTACAGTTGTTGGCGCGTTGGTGTATATTTAACGTGGGCACCGTCCCCGGTAGGCCTAACCCCACAAAGTGTTTGATATTGTTTTAAAAATTAACCATTGCTGTGCAGTTGATTGTCATTTAAGTTTCCATCTTTACATTTTCCTTGTTTTCAATTTCATCACTAACACTTGATTCTTCTCCTCCTTCTTCCTCTTCTTCTTGTATTACTGATGTTTTATGTAGTTGAGCGTATTTTTCCAATTGTCTCCACATTTGTACTTCATGAGGAACCCTATTGAATATAGAAGTATCCACAGGTCCGTATAATATAGGTGCGTCTGGTTGTTTGTCCAAAGTGTCTTCCAGATAATCTTTAATAATCGAACTTGAAAATACCAGTTGTCTCAAGTATCTTGTTATAGGTTCGGTTGCACAAGTTAAAATGAAAAACTCCTCTCGACTAAGTTGAATCTTGTTATCATGTCTTGTTGTGTCTCTAAACCGCAGCTGATGATCACCACGATGTTTAACAATATCGATTTCCACATTTGAATCCAAAAGTCCTACTCTTGTCTTTCTTCCAAACATGTTACTACTTAAATAGCATTCTAGAAGATGCAAGTGTTTCATAAACGATTCCCAAGCACTATCCGTAAACAAAATCATTTTGGGTCCATGAGTTAAAATCACAGTAGGGGAATAACCTGTTGATTTCATAACACCGATTAAAACACTTTTGTCCAAACTGGATGAGATTGGATAAAATATTCGTAAGAATACTTCACTCAATATGTTTGGAGAAATATTATCTTCAATATCCCTTTTCCTCTTTTGCGCATTCCTTTTTCTTTTACCTTTTTCTTCAACATTATTACTGGCGTGAAGTTGTCCGCAAACGTTGTGTTCATCTCCTTCCCGTTGACCTTGAAGATCTAAAAACTCGGATATCTCCTTCTCAATATCTACCACATTTTCAGGTGTACCACTAGGAGAAGCCATATTGAATACGACGCTACCCATACAACAACAGGCAACAAACTGATGAGGAGCGAGCTGAACGCTCTGCTTTTATACTCGCGGAATGCATTGGAATGTAACAAAACCGGTTTTTTACAATACATTTTTAACAATTCCAGTTAAAGGTGTGTATGTTACGATTTTATCATGTAGAATTAAACAGTATGCAGTTGTATTAGCCGGTATAGGCGCGTTGAATTCCATTTCTATTTTTATATCCACACTTGATGATTTTACCGATTCATTTTGTTTAGAACAATCGATTACAACTATAGGGTAACCATCTAAGTATTTTTCTGGTGATAGTAAAGGTGCATTCGTTTTACCATAATATGAACTTTGGAATCTTGCATACATATCGTACAATATGCTGTACTTTTTATTAGCGAATGACACATTTAAATTATCGTATGGAAAAAATTGTGAATTTAAATAAACTTTAATATTTTTCAAGTTGCAATGATCAAATTGGCCTGCATGTTTGGTGATGGTGTCTCTTCTGCCTGTTTGTAAACCAAATATAATATACCTGGCTCGTTCCACATAATTAGATGTTTTAACAGTCCAAGTGTGACGATCCGTAGTTGGCAAGCTGGGATGTTCATGAAATTCCCAACTTCTAAAAGGAATTACAATATCACGATCAGCCTTTAACTTTCTTAATAGTAGCATTCTATGCTCATCAGCTAATTTAACATGTGGAACTCGCCATACAATTTTGTCTAATGTTAATTTCCATTCCAAAGTTGCATCCGTTGTACCGTCTGCAGCTTTAATAATGTCTTTATCGTTTGAAGATCTCAACAAAACTAATTCTTGTTTAACATTTAATATAATTTTTCTATAGTCTTCAGCAAAACCAAGCAACAAACGTAATGGAATATGAAAATCAAAATTTCCATTTGTATCTGGAGTGATTGTGTCTTTTTCAGGTAAAACCCATCCTGCAGGTTGTATTAAATTGGTTTCATTAGGTGATATAGATGTTAATCCCTTTAAAGTTGTTGCAATACCTACTTTTTTAGTGGAATCAACTGTTACACCTGATATTTCATATCTAATTTCATCAAACAGGAAAGCCATTGGATTATTTATAAATGGAACTGTTGTACCAGTAGTAGTACCGTCCTTTTTAGTAACTTTTCCTTCAATATACAAGTAACTTTCACATGGTAGTGTGTAAATGTCTTGATTTTGTATGGGAATACGAATTTCATCGTTATTGTTTAATTTTGATGAAGTGTAAGGGTTGTGGGTGTGATATTCTTTTTCCCATAGGGTTTCGTCGAATGTTGGACCCTGAGCTATATCCAGTATATCCATTATCGGTTACTTTTAATCCAATTCTCTCTAAGAAACGAATGTTCTCGCGTGTTAACTCCTCCACAGCTGAAGAGCTACTAATGCGGATTCCCGTAGGTTGTTCGCTTTTAAATGTTAAACCCATGATTTTGTATTAAAGTGTCGATTTTAAATGTAATCTAACCGTAATAGGCTCTTCTCGGAAATCTATCAAGTTACCGTCTTGATCCAATACGTTCAACACGATGTCTGAAATGAAAGTGGTGTTCAACGGTAGATATACCAGGTTTTGTGGCTTTTCAACAATTTTAAATCCAGGCGGTACACTGGGGTAAAAAGTATGTATTATATGAGTATTTGCTCCATCTCTGTAAGCTCCTTGTATAATGTTACAAGTTATGTCTATACTATTGACTTTTAATATTGTTACAGTTTGTTTACCGGAATGTGTTTTATTTGGTTCTAAAATTGCTCCATCTTTGGGAAATCCTAATAAATCACCAATTGAGTTTGGCTTAGTGAAATCTATATAATATTTTGAAGTAAGCTCAGCTTTCATTGTATTGTTATTACCTTTTAGCGATATATTGTCTTTTCCCATTTTATTTTGCAAAAATTCATTAATATGATCAATTTCATAAGAACCTGTGGGTAAACTGCACTCTTCTAAGTCTGTGAACTTCCCATTAGCATCTTTTCCTTTATAATAATGCAATAAGTTATTTTTACCTTCCGTAACATTGGGAATAGAGTTGTAAGTTGTAAAATCCAACAGTGCTGCCTCCCAAAATCTTCCTTTTTGCAAGCGTAACGCTGGAAAAAGGACACTTCGTAAAGTGGACGATTTTCCTGTTAATGATACCGTATAGGAAGACATCTCAATAGTGACTGATACTTTTAGCTAGGAATTCCAAACATAAATGGCCGCATATTGAAGTATTATCAGGTTGTTCTCTTTTATAGTTGTAATATATGTTTTTAGCAGATTTAAAGTAACGTTCAAGTTCTTTAGGTGGTGGCAAATTTTAAAAACTATCAAAATAATATACATTGCTATTTAGTTTCTTATAACACACCCAATGGGTGCCGGGCCCTTCAGTATTATCCAAATTTACGATTCCAGTCTCATTTTTCCATATTTTGTTTGGTAAACTGTCCTTCATGAATACTCCACGAAAAAATGGTATTTTTAAACAGGAAATATATCTAAATAATTCAACATTAGTCAACGCTTTATGTGGTATAACTAATTGATTTCTTTTATTTAATATGCACGATACGGTCTTAGGTATAGACCTGCCCCGTTTTTTACCATTGACCATATTGTCGGTTTTTTATTATTTTTCTTCATAGAACGTCTTTTTAGTCTAATATTACCACCATGTTTCCTCATGACTGATCCTTTTTTATTCTTACCCCTCCTTTTACCACCTCCTACCGCCGTTTTAGCCTTCATACCTGCTGTTACCGCTAAAGCTGCTGCTTTTTCTGCAATACTAGCGTCACTAGACTTTACTCGTTGCCAAGCTATGTCCGCAAGCTTTCTGTCTGCTATCGATCTATTTTTTGAATCGGCAAACGTGGAATATGCGATATCGTGTTCTTTACAAGCCTGATCTAACTTATTTATGCCTGGATCGCCTCTTTCCAGTCGTTTTTTCAATTTAGTTCCTGGTCCGCAATACTGATAACCTCCCGGTATATGAAATTCGTATGGTAATGCGTCTATTGCTCTATTTACTATGGATCCTACTGGAATTTGTTTTAAAGCTTTACTTAACAGAGAAACCGCTGTGGATGTAATCCCACCTCCTCTCCTTACAGTGTCTCGATATGGACTGATATATTGAAATGTCATAATGCACTTTTATAATTGAAATTCGCAACTTATGTGTTACCTCTACGACAAGTTAAACATTAATGACGTTATTTATGATTTTGATCAATTATATACTAAAAGGACCCCAAAATGTGGATCCTAGAATTTGTGTTGTTTTATTAAAAAAATACTTATAAAGGATTTCTTGTTTTATCCATGAATTTCTCATTTTTTCATCAACATGTTTATATTGTCCGCTTGCAATATAATTATGCACATCAAACATTATATTACCTATCACTTTAACAAGGAAATTAACATTTACAGCGTTATCTACATAATCAGGGTCTGCAACTCTTGTTAATCGTTTGTTATTGCAATTCCACCATCTATGTCCACCTGGCTCTAATTGTATTATCTGTTCAAAAGTAACAACATTACCAGGCAATGACGCGGGAGCTATATTTATCAATTGTTTTCCTTTACCATCCCAAACATTATTCCTTAATACATGTCCATCAAGAACTTCATTCTTTTCTTCAAGTAATGTAAACTTTTCATTTCCTTGTACAAACACATCCCCCTGCCGTGATACCACTTGGTCTTGTTTTACAAATCCAGATGTCTCTTGTTTTAAAGTCTCTTTCATTTGACCAACTGTTGCACCATCTGATGGTGCTGAACCATCTTTTACATTTGCCAAACAATTACCAAGACAATCGATAACTCCCACATCACGTGTGACACAATGATCTTTTATATATTTGAGATTTACAGCATCATTTTCATTTTTTGGATAACCTATATCGTTAATAACAAATTTATAAAATGAAAAGCCATCTTTTGTCTTTTCAGGTATTATAGAATGTAAATAACGTCTATTTACGCTGTCTTTTTCATCTTTAGGGACATCTACGTTGGATATACGTTTATTGTTGGCACTATACGTTTTTCCATTGAATTTTAACGTATTTTTTAGTTCAGATGACAAATAACCTCTGTTTATTGCATCACCGTTTTGATTTGGTTTACCGACGTTGATAATTCTATGATTTTCTGCGTCATATGTGTTATTGTGTAGTCTTAATGTTGGTGATATCTTTTCCTTCAATATTTTTAAATTTATTGCATCATTCTCATCCGTGGGATCTTTTATGTTTTTTAACCTCTTATTAGTAATATCATAATCTCCATCAGGTGTTTGTGGTAAACCAGCACTTCTTTTTAAACTATTTGCATAATATAACCCATCCGAGGAGTAACGTCCGAACTTGTCGACACTCATGGTGCAACTGAATAGTAATCTAGGGAGTAACGCATTTTTATGAGATTACCCCACGGTTTCGGAGTTCATCCACTAAAGCCACCCATTCGTTTTCCAATCCAGTATGACCCGCTTCTTTAGCTTCATGTATTAGTTTCATTCTATCCACCAATTTATTGATATTATTGTAATAAATCACATTTGTGTTATATAGTTTCTTCATTAAACCTGTACCTGTAACAGATTTGTTTCTTTTTCTTGGTTCTGCAGCACTTATATCCAAAGTGGATGACACAAACCTTCGTTTTACAGATTTTCTTGGCATTATCGGCATTGGTTGTCTTCTCGTTGTTGGTATTAACTTGGATACAAATTCTCTATATTTTAAAGACCTAGATCTAAAAACTGGTTGGTCAGCTAAATATTTTCTCCTGTATGCATTGGTGTGTTCCAAAATCTGTTTATATGCTTCCATGTCTTCTTCTTTAACTAACAATTCTAAAGGCTTTTTTTCAAATAATAATTCAAATAATCCTCTTGTGCCCTTATATCTTTGATTACCAACAATAATATTATCATGTTCATCAATGTTTACCGGGCTATTACCAACCATTAAACCTTCTTCTGTTAATCTTACTCCATAACTATGGTAGTTTTTATTAGGATTTATTCCAGCTAACATTTTTATCATGTATTTCCTTCCTAAAGGTCCTTTGTTATGAATGTTTTCACCCAACAAGCTTATGTTTGACGGATCTTCCCTTGCTTCTTCTTCTTTTTCCTCTTCACTAGCAGTTGATACATCTTCATGTCCTCTTTTAGCTTTTACTTCATATAATTCTCTTATACCACTATAGTCTGGTGATTCTAGCTCTCTTTCGGGTTCTCCGCCGGTAAAACCACTATATGTAGAGGATTCCGGGTCTTCATCACTAAAATCTTCTGATTTTACATTTTCTCTTTCAAACTTTGTAATAGGTGCAATTGCATCTCCTTCCAAAACGGGTTTAGCAAATTTTTTGTTTAATTGTTTCAAGGGTTCAGTAATAGGTTTAAAAGTAGATTCAAGAAATTTCTCCCTTTCGCTAATACCTAATTTTAATGCTCTGTTTTTATCCCGAATAGAATCACTGAGTGATTTTATTTCCTTTATTAACTTTTCTTGGTTAACCATGTTTGTAGCAAGACGTGTTGTACAACAATGAATGTTTTACATCATGATCAGTGTATTAGTATAAATTTATCAAATCCTATCCTGTATCGACCATTGTTTAGCGGTTGTTCCTTTATAATTGTTAAAAACCCATACTTTTCACCCCAAGCCTTTCCACACAACTCTTTAAATCGTTCAAATGGCATATCCGCACTGACATGGTCATAATATATGTGTTTTAGGTTGGTTTCATCCTGTTTAAATACAATTAACATGTTTGCATTGTCTCTAATGAGCTGTTTCGGTATTTTGCTGTAAGTTTGACCAATATAAATGCTATCTATGTTGTTATGTCGACCCATGGCGAAGTAATCCTTTATTGTATTTTGATTTTCACAAGATACATCGTCAAATATGAATACTGAGAATGGTTTAGCCTCTTGCGGTTGCATGACACTCTCGCTTGCATTAAATTTAAAATATTTAACTTCAGACACATTATTGAGTATTTGTTCCAATAACTGATATTTTGGTTGTTGTAGTGACTTTGAAAATACATATAAATTATTAAAACGTAATCCTTTAGGGTTTGTAATCAAATTGAATACTACATTTGTTTTTCCACAATTGGAAGGACCGGTAACCAGACAACGCACCGTGTTTGGCAACAAAACACCGTGTTTCCCAGTGTTAAATTGAGAACCATCCACTGTGAGTTCATCTATATTATTAATAGTAAAATTGTCTTTTTGCGGTATTATCTCCATCCTTTGTAATGGTTCAACCCAAAATGATTCTCTATCGTTATATTAGATCCTTTTTAGGTATCCAAGAATCTTCCGTTTTATTAAATCCTAACCATCGTACTTTAACCTTATCTTTTTTCCGTTGCAACACCTTTTCAACTAGATATACATCACCTACTGTTGATTTTAACATTTCATGTCCATAAAACCCTCCTTCAAGCAATTGTCCTTTATTATCTTTTAAAATGTAAGTTTCTGGTACTGTAGGTTGCACCTTAAATACGGTAAATACCTCATTTGTCCAGTTTGGAAGATATCTTTTACTGAATACACCTTTGTATTTGCTTATTCGCACTTTATCACCAACATTAAACCTTTTAGGCTTTAGTTTTTCAACTTTTGGTTTAGTATTCATTTTTATACGTTTTAATACAAGTTTTTCATTTTTATTAGTCACCTGGCTTGGTTTCATACCAATAGTTCTATGAAACTTGTTATTGTAATCGTTTATAAGTTTTGGTAACATATCAATCCATACGTGCGATCCTTTGTTGGAAAACATCTTATACATCGCACCTTTTAAAGTTCTGTTAAATCTTTCAATTATTGATGCTTTTACCTCTGAATTGGTTGAGTAATGGTTAATGTTGTGTTTTTTCATTAAATTTGCAAATTCCTTATTAAAATATTCTTTTCCATCATCAGTTTGTAAATGTTTTATAGTATGTTTGTCTCTTTGTATAGCTGTTTCCATTGCTTTTGTAACACTTTTACCACTTTTATCTTTTAGTGGTAAAGCATCCGCCATTTTTGTAAAACAGTTAATAATAGTCAATATGTATTTAAATCCTCTATTTTGTTTACTATAAGGAATCATTTCGATTAAATCCGCTTGATATAAATCATTTATTCCTTTTATCACTGTATTTCTTCGTGGAAACTTTCTTCTTGCAGGTTTATGAAGTTCGTTGACAATTTCTTGCTTCAAGTCCTTCATATTGCAGGTTTGAATGTTTCTTGTATCACATGTATAGTCACAATGAATGCTGTCTTTAATATTCACATCATTTATATATAGGTCAAGGTCATTCAAACTTGTGTAAAAAAATGGGGAACACGGCATTGGACTTGCCGTGTTCCCCATTTTTTTACGGAAGGAGAAAGGAATAAGGGCGAAGTTTCAGAAGGACGAAGAATAGGTTACTAGTCGATAGGGTTTAGAGAGTAGTGACCAAAAGGAAGAGTGTGAATTTTGTCAGGCATAATGTGTCTTTTATCATCCCGAGCTGATAGTGCTCTTTTAACTTCAGTGACACTGTAGACCTCATGTTTAAAGCTTCTGATAGTGTTAAACGTTGCAGACATTGTAGAATCTTCAAACAAGCAGGTCTTGTAATGGTCAAATGTCACATGTTTCTTCAAGTACGTTGTTTTGACTCCTTTAGCTTTCTTCACTGTCGGTATGTCATTTTCCTTATACATCTTGAAGGAATATAATTTAGACATCAGCGCAACTATTTCCTCCAAAGGCATTCCATTTGCTTCATCTTTAAATTTTCCAATTACTTTTTTATTCTTTTCATTGTAATTTGGATGGTTCTTCGGATAGTCAGAAAAGTCGAAATCTTCTTTGTATGGAAAAGTCCTTAGGTCTTCATACATGTCCAAAGTCTTTATCCAGTAGATAAATGCGTCAGTATCCATGTATGCGACTCCAATGTTGTCCCTTCCGTAGTGTTTAACCATTTTGTTATAATGGAAATCATACATCAGGGTTTTACTTATATCCAAAATCGACATACCGATGTATAACGGACGATCCATGACTATTGTTGTTTTATTCATACTGACAGCAACTAGATTTTCGTTTATAATCATGGATGTTCCGAAATTTGGTTTTTGCACTAATTTTTCCAATTTCCTAGGATCACTCACTAATTTTACATTTTTGTGTTTTCTCTTGTTCTCCAAGGTCTTCCCAAAGATGGCGTTGTTCATTAATTTGTAGAAGTCCTTTTCAAATGCTGTTGTCGCTGCAGCTCTTCTTGTAGTGTTGGAATCGATATATGGTTTCAACCAACAAGACTGGGTGAATTCAATTGCTCTGTGAATTTTCACTATACGTAGGCCCAATTCAAGTGCTTGTTGAACTACCCAGTAGTGTGCCACATATCGACTCTTATTCTCCAAGGTCATCATCAGCTTGGGCCATCTTCCTGTCGGTGAAACTTCAGTCTTGGCTAGGAGAGGCAGGTCGTAATGATGGTCGTGAAGGTGTTCCGGATATTCAAAATCACAGTCCAAAATATATCCTGTTTGACCATCTTTTGGAATCCGTGATATGTCACCGATGGTGGCCGGGTCAATCCACTTGAAGTCTGCGTAGGGAAGTGGATTTGACATCGCCCAACCATAGAGGTTGTTCGCATCAAAATATCCAAGGTAGAGTGATGGTTGTTGCTCGTCGAAGTTGGGGATATACTTGTTGTTGGCCTTAACATGTCTGGTCACAGCTTGAGTCAAACCAACTCGTACACCTGATTCGATCATGAGGACCATATCAATGTCTGTGAGAAGCTCCAATCGACAGTTAGTTGACTTCAGCATAGCTTGCCATGCTAATCCTGGAGATGTGTACGAGTGTAAAGGGTCCAGTCCATAGGCGGAGAAGCAGGTGTTCCGAAATTCTTCCATCACATCGCACAGCAGAGTTACATCCAATTTTATATAAAAGTCGGAATATTCCCCTAAGGTTTGAATGTTTAGTTGGTTCCAAACATTACAAGCATGATTGTAGTCTTCAACGGTGATTGCACTTTCATTTAACTTGCTATTGAAGGCTTCAATCGGTGGCAGACTGGTTTCTTCAAATTTTTCTGCAGAAGTTATGTAATCATAGGGGAACACTTCTTTACGCATTACTAAGTCCAATTTATCTTCAGGTACAATTTTGCTGGTTTCTTTTAGATCTTCTCTTCTTAGGTTCTCAGACAATTTGCTCAAACTAGATGACATAAATCTATAAGAGTCTACGAAGCGAAGTTTAATTTTACCTACTGTTTTTGAGAAACTGATGTACTTCTCCAATGTTTCAGCTAATACTTCGATTTTTCCATCATCTCGTCCTAACTCTGGGATAATGAAGTGGGAGTCATAGCCGCTAAGATTGTGTAACACGACAGGGATAAAGTTTGGCAGTTTGTAATTTATATTGCATGAATTACAAGCAGGTCCTCTGTATAACCCTGTGAGGTGATCATGATCTCTTACTTTTTGATTTTCTTCACTGAAGCTCTTCTTGCATAGATAACATCTTGTTGCTGAAATGAATTCTTCTTGTTGATTTTCGTTCAAAGGTTCCATGGGTAAAACATTACCGTATAAGCGTTCCGCCTTTTCAGCAATGTCATACAACTGGTCTACAAAATACTTAGCAGCTTCTTCCCCACGGTAGAGTATCGGAGTGGATGTTAAGCCATAGTCTTGCAATTGTTCTTCAGGTAAAGTAGATTTCACCAATAAGCAAAAACTGTTAGGTTGATGCAATTGATATTTGGTTCTTCTAGTTACTTCACCATCCGGAAGTTCCTGCGGTACTAACGTGGATTCAAAGTCAGCATAGATAACTAGTGGAATCCGGTATTGGTGAACTGTTTTATTGAACTGGACAAATGCTCTAGATGGTGGTGGCAGACTAATCTTCACTTCATAGTTGTCATTGCAAAGCCGCTGGTGTTCCGACAACCACTCCGATCCTCCACGTCTCAATTCTTTATATGTGAAACAAAAACATCTCTTGCACACTGTTACCCTAACATTCATTTTAGTCACTTGTCGTACAACCAAAGATTCAAAGTTCTTGATATAGACATAATGTGAAATCTCACCTTTGGTTAATAGTAACAAATCTGTATGATTTGAACATTCAGTTTTTGTTACTCGTAACGGATATATATTCTTTGATTCGTCTAGGCCAAACACATTAACTGAAACTCCTGGGTTTTGCCTTTCAAATTTAGCAATATCATTAACATTAACCGGATACGACATACCTCGAAAGTTATAGCGGTGTTGAACAGCTTCGTATGCTATGCTAGGTCTACAGGGATGGTCTTCCACATATTTTGCTAACATTGCATACCGGAAACATTCATTATCCTCATTTTTCACATTAATACATGATTTAGTATTTTGGATCACCTTTGGTAGAGGGATAAAGCTGCTTCCTCTCATACCATATCCATGCTTGTGAACCCTCACATCCATACCTTCAATTGATGATAGCGTCCAGCCGGATCCTCTTCCTTCATGTTCTTGAAGTTTCACTAGCAGTTCAACCAAACATTCTTCTAAAATTTCGTTGATATCAGATGTGGTTGTAAGGGTTCGGTTTTTAGCAATGAATGCTCTTGGTGAATTTTCACCATCGGTATTAGTAAACATAGCCTCCAACACCAATCCAAATTTAATAAAGTTCAATCTTGCCAATTCTTCCATCAATGTTTTTACAACTAGTTTTTTAGCTTGTGTTATAAAATTTTCCAATTCTAATTGCACGTTATTAATTTTGAAATGAGTTACAACTGGTCCTGGCAAGGCTGTGGTGCGCAGTTGTCTTATATCTTCCACTTCTTCTGTATCCTCTTCTTCCATATCCTCTTCTTGGGTACGCAGTTGTCTTACATCTTCCACTTCTTCTTCTTCCGTATCTTCTTCTTCTTCCATTTCCTCTTCTTGAATAAATCCTCCAGCTGTAGATGGTCCAGCTCCGGCAAATTGAATAACACTTGGTCTTCTTCTTTGCATTAACTGTAGATAGCTAGCCCAGTCGTCCGTCTGCTTCTGAGGGTTTTCCAAAAACCGATCAATCGCATCCAAGTCTTCTTCACTTACTATAATCTCTTCTTTTCTGTCCTCTTCATGATGCAATTCTCGGTGTAACTGTAGATAGCTATCCCAGTCGTCCATCTGCTTCTGGTGGTTTTCCAAAAACCAATCAATCGCATTCAAGTCTTCTTCACTTTCTACAATCTCTTCTTTTCTGTCCTCTTCATGATGCAATTCTCGGTGTAAAACAAAGATATCTTCGTCTTGGAAAAACTCACCACAAATATCGCAAAGGGCCATTTTTACAGTTTGGCTTTGAGTGTGCACTCGGTGAATGTCCACGAAATAATGAGCGGCACACTTGGCCGCGCCCTTTTATAACGGCAATGGAGAGGTGGGGGAAAAGTGGACTATAGGTCAAGGTCACCGTTGGAAAACATTGGATTAAGATAGATTTAAACAAACACTTTAAATAAATATATCAACAAGCGTTAAGTTAGATAAATAAGGTTTATATTCCATAAATTGTTAAAAGATCAGGTTTTAAACACAATTTATTTAATAAATGGTTTCTGGAATACTGACTGCACTGTAATATTCATAAAACATGTAGTATTATGAATAGTGTCACGGAATTATCATGTTTTTTTACAACCTGTGATGGTTTTAATAAGAAATGCAATCTGTACTGCAACCATTGCGGGTTTTATTCGTACCCACACGATTACTTCTTGTCTCACTCCAAGGTCACCCTCTACTTCAACTTCTAGGTCAGCGGACTTAAACTCTAGCGAACCATCGAACTGCTATACCAATATACCAACAGTAAAGTTTTCTAAGTGTTGGCTCAAACCTGTAGGTACTTCATTTACATCTACGGAAATATTCTAAGTCCAGAGGGGCGGGGGCGGATGCGGGGGGGGGGGGTCCGCCCCCAACAAAATGGAGACGGGGGGGGGTCCGCCCCCAACAAAATGGAGTCGGGGGGGGGGGGGGGTCCGCCCCTCAGGGGTGGTTCACCGACTACACTTCTACTCTAAGTCTGAGTGTCTCAGATAAAAGTAAAATTTTCTAAGTGTTGGCTCAAACCTGGAGGTACTTCATTTACATCTACGAAAATATTCTAAGTCCAGAGGGGCGGGGGCGGGGCTCGCCCCGGGGGGGGGTTCGCCCCTCAGGGGTGGTTCACAGACTACACTTCTACTCTAAGTCTGAGTCTCCCCCTAAAAATGGAGACGAGGCTTTACTATATTTAGGTCAAGGTCACTAAAAAACTTTAAAAAAATAAAGCCCCACCTGGGGCATTTAGGTTGCCATCGCTGTAGCCTCCGAAGAGACCCAACTATGGACAACAGCAGACTTGTATGTTAGTAATACCTAACCATTAGAAGTTTTGAAAACTACTGTATTTAGGTCAAGGTCATTAAAAAAATAAAGCCCCACCTGGGGCATCTAGGTTGTCATCGCTGAAGCCTCCAAAGAGACCCAACTATGACAACAGAAAACATCCAATGTTGTCTGACCTTCACCACGCAAGAGTTTTAAGCATTTACTGCATTGCTAACAAATAACTTTTTCAATAGCTAACAAAAGTCATTTACATAATTTTGAGAGAGGTTGAGGACAGCCCTAGTGGCTTACGTCCTCGGTCCGAGTGCAGAGGCCGCCGCAATTTTGCCTGCCAGCGTACAAACAGACCGGTTCCCAACCCAGCCGCAATTTTGCATGCCTGAGAGGACCCATGCTAACGTTGGTATAAAATGATTTTACACGGGGGCCTACTCCCGTTCCCTATTTTTAATATTTAAGTTTAGCAATGCAATAAATTTTTTATAACTCGTTACTAGGTCAAGGTCACACGAACATTAAAAAATTTCGGCCCCCGTACATCCATGGCGAACCATGAATGTTCGGGGGCCTTGGGGACAAAAACACAAATATCTAACAAAAATTCATTTACATAATTTTGAGTTTCCAGAAGGGAAACAGAGGTTGAGGACAGCCCTAGTGGCTTACGTCCTCTGTCCGAGTGCAGAGGCCATCGGCTCATTACCCCCGTATAAGCGTACAAACGGACCAACTCCCATTTCACAGCCGCATTGAAGCATGCATGGAGGAGTATACTAACGTTGGAATAAAATAATTTTACACGGGGGCCTACTCCCGTTCCCTCACTTTAAAATTTAATTTGAGCTGTGAAAAAGCTCAAGGGGGAGTGCTAAAACAAGCGTATACACATTAAATAAATATAACACACAGAATAAGTTAATAAATAAACACATAAAGAATTATTATTACAGAATAAGTTTGGGGACAAAAACTCAAATAGCTAACAAAGTTTCATTTACATAATTTTGAGAGAGGTTGAGGACAGCCCTAGTGGCTTACGTCCTCGGTCCGAGTGCAGAGGCCATCGGCTCATTACCCCCGTATAAGCGTACAAACGGACCAACTCCCATTTCACAGCCGCATTGAAGCATGCATGGAGGAGTATACTAACGTTGGAATAAAATAATTTTACACGGGGGCCTACTCCCGTTCCCTCACTTTAAAATTTAATTTGAGCTGTGAAAAAGCTCAAGGGGGAGTGCTAAAACAAGCGTATACACATTAAATAAATATAACACACAGAATAAGTTAATAAATAAACACATAAAGAATTATTATTACAGAATAAGTTTGGGGACAAAAACTCAAATAGCTAACAAAGTTTCATTTACATAATTTTGAGAGAGGTTGAGGACAGCCCTAGTGGCTTACGTCCTCGGTCCGAGTGCAGAGGCCATCGGCTCATTACCCCCGTATAAGCGTACAAACGGACCAACTCCCATTTCACAGCCGCATTGAAGCATGCATGGAGGAGTATACTAACGTTGGAATAAAATAATTTTACACGGGGGCCTACTCCCGTTCCCTCACTTTAAAATTTAATTTGAGCTGTGAAAAAGCTCAAGGGGAGTGCTTATTCTGTAATAACATTCTGTAGTATAACACACTTACGGAATAAGTTGAGCTCAACATGGTAAATGCTGGAACAAGCTTATACACATTAAACACATATGACATAAAGATATAACACATACCATACATAGGATACAAATAAAAAACACTGAAGTATAAAACTATTCCCAACACCAGAACGCAAGCGCAATATCTTAAAAATAATAAAAGTCTTAAAACTAATACAAGTCTTAAACCTAATACAAGTCTTAAAACTAATACAAGTCTTAAAGTTACATTAGACTTCGCTAAACAGTGAAGGCGCCTTTCAGTGTTTAGTGATGCCCATGGCGGTCCGTCCCGATCGTTCACGTTCAACGCTCGGGAGCGGACTGCGAGGCGGCTGTGGCCGGGCCGCCTTATATCCCCACCGGTCGCCCCGCGTCACTACGTCATGGGGCGGAGGCGGCCAGCATGGGGCGGGGGCAGGGTTCGCCCCTCGGGGGGGGGGGGGTCGCCCCTCGGGGGGGGGGTCCGCCCCCCAAAAACGGAGACGGGGGGGGGTCCGCCCCCAACAAAATGGAGACGGGGGGGGGGGTCGCCCCTCGGGGGTGGTTCAAGGTCTACGACTACACTTCTACTCTAAGTCTGGTTCAAAGTGACCCACTACACTTATACTCTAAGTCTGAGTGTCTCAGAAAAAGGAGAATGTAAAATTTTCTAAGTGTTGGCTCAAACCTGGAGGTACTTCATTTACATCTACGAAAATATTCTAAGTCCAGAGGGGCGGGGGCGGGGCTCGCCCCTCGGGGATGGTTCAAGGTCACCGACTACACTTCTACTCTAAGTCTGGTTCAAAGTGACCCACTACACTTATACTGTAAGTCTGAGTGTCTCAGAAAAAGTGAAATGTAAAATTTTCTAAGCGTTGGCTCAAACCTGGAGGTACTTCATTTACATCTACGTAAATATTCTAAGTCCAGAGGGGCGGGGGCGGGGCTCGCCCCTCGGGGGGGGGGGGGGTCCGCCCCCCAAAAAATGGCGACGGGGGGGGGGTTCGCCCCTCGGGGGGGGGGGGGTTCGCCCCTCAAAAAATGGAGACGGGGGGGGGGGGTCCACCCCTCAGGGGTGGTTCAAGGTCACCGACTACACTTCTACTCTAAGTCTGGTTCAAAGTGACCCACTACACTTATACTGTAAGTCTGAGTGTCTCAGAAAAAGTGAAATGTAAAATTTTCTAAGTGTTGGCTCAAACCTCTAGGTACTTCATTTACATCTACGTAAATATTCTACGTCCAGAGGGGCGGGGGCGGGGCTCGCCCCTCGGGGGGGGGGTTCGCCCCTCGGGGGGGGGGGGTTCGCCCCTCAAAAAATGGAGACGGGGGGGGGGTCCACCCCTCAGGGGTGGTTCAAGGTCACCGACTACACTTCTACTCTAAGTCTGGTTCAAAGTGACCCACTACACTTATACTGTAAGTCTGAGTGTCTCAGAAAAAGTGAAATGTAAAATTTTCTAAGTGTTGGCTCAAACCTGGAGGTACTTCATTTACATCTACGTAAATATTCTAAGTCCAGAGGGGCGGGGGCGGGGCTCGCCCCTCGGGGGGGGGGGTTCGCCCCTCGGGGGGGGGGGGTTCGCCCCTCGGGGGGGGGGGGGTCCGCCCCCCAAAAAATGGCGTCGGGGGGGGGGGGTCCACCCCTCAGGGGTGGTTCAAGGTTCAAACTTCATTTATCTCTCGGGGTTCCAAACTTCTACTCTAAGTATTGGCAGTACCCCCACCATAGTCGAGTCCCTACGCTACGCTACGGTGCTCAGCCAGTGTGTCTCAGGCTTGCATGCGGTAAGCATCGCTGTTCTCCAACTCTGTACATGTAAGTGTTTTACAAGTTTTTCACTCAAGGTTATTACACTTTACCTTTGGACGAACATGGCTTGGATATTTCTATGTTTTTACTCAAGGTCACCACACTTTAACTCTGGAATGGCATCGACTTGTAGTATTTCTGTGTTTTGACTCAAGGTCATCACACTTAAACTCTGGCAAATACACATTAAGCAGTTGTACTAAGAGTAAATTTTTCTAAGTGTTGACTCAAATCTGAAGATTCTTTGCATACATTTTTAAAGACAATCCTAAGTCCCAAGTTTACAGTCAACCTCAAGGTCATCACACTTTAACTCTGGGACGATATCGAATTGTCTTACAAAGAAAACTTTAACTCTTATGCTAAGGTCGCCACACTTTAACTCTGGGACAACATCGAATTGTCGTACCAAGACAACTTTAACTCTGAAGAGTAGAGTAGTCTCTCTACTCTTTGACTTTTTTAAAACTCCATTTGTATGACCTTGAGATTTCCCCCCACCACTTCCCATATGCCTAGAGTACGCAAGGTCTGAGAGTCAGTCGCTCGCCGACTGTCATGGGGTGCGCATCTGTATCATGCACTCCACTGTGCGGTTTTGAATTAAAGTTTTCATTTTAACCAGTTCAAGGTCAACACACTTAAACTATGGAAACAACATCAAGTTGTTGTACAAAAAGTAATTTTTCTAAGTGTTGGCTCAAACCTGGAGGTACTTTGGATAAATCTTTGAAACAGTCTCAAGGTCATCACACTTTAACTCCAACTAATAAACATGTACAATTAAGGTAGCACCAAAACGGTGCTCCCTTGCTTGAAATTTAAAAGTTTCCCAAGGTCATCACAGTTCCCCCCACCACTTCCAATATACCTAGAGTGTGCGGGGCCTGACAGTCAGTCGCTCGGTGACTGTCGTAGGGTGCACGTCGCGGTTGCTACTCCAATTCCTGACAATTTGGGGTAGTTCAAAATCACTACACTTAAACTCTGGCAAATACACATTAAACAGTTGTACTAAGAGTAAATTTTTCTAAGTGTTGAGTCAAATCTGAAGATTCTTTAGATACATCCTTAAAAACAATCCTAAGTCCTAAGTTTACAGTCAACCTCAAGGTCATCACACTTTAACATGTAAATTTAAGGTAGCACCGAAACAGTGCTACCTGACTTGGCATTTTTAACTTTCCCAGAGTCATCGCAATTCCCCCACCACTTCCCATATACCTAGAGTGCCCGGAGCTGGACATTCAGTCGCTCGGTGTCTGTCGTAGGGTGCACATCGCGGTTTTAGTAATGGTTAAAGTAGGGGGGCTGAGTCTGTTCGAGGTCACCCGAGCGGTGTCACATGACGGTTTAGGCAGAGTCACGTTGCAAACTTCAAGTTTCCTCAGCACTTTTGCTGTTTCTCATCGCAAATTCGCTCCAAGTTGTCAAGGTCATGGTAACTGTGACTGAAACTCGGAGCGTAGTGCGAGAAACAGCAAAAGTGCCAAAAAATTTTAGGTTTCAGCGTGACCTTGACCTTTGTGACATCGATGACGTCATCTTGGTGATGTAAGGGGTGATGACGTCATCAGCACGTCATTTCTGTGACGTCATGGGTGTGACGTCATGGATGTGACGTCATTGGTGATGACGTCATCGGTGAGGTCATTGACCTCGATGACGTCATCGCTCGGGTGACCTTGAACTGGCCCAGCTCCCCTACTTTTGCACTACTGTTTATCATGTGTTGGCACGTCCTTTTGTGCCCAGACTTGTTGAATTGCGCCATGCAAATTATTAGTGGCAGCAGATGAGTGGAGACACACACTATGGGTAGTGGTATGGTGAGATGCGAGGCTGATGTAGGAGCACATTGGTAAGTTTCCAAACTGTCAGGAGGAAAATGCAAAAGCGTGTTGTGGCGTTTGTGGCAAATTTTTGGACGTGGATTGAGATTTGCAAGTTTTTAGCTTGTGCTCGCCTAAGCATGAAACACAAAGTTGGCTCATTTTTATGAGTTTGAACCGTTCTTGGGGACTCTATGACAGGAGTGCAGAACATGCAAACGTTCGATGCTTAGACGAGTCACAGCAACCGCATTTCAATGATTGATTTGAAATGAAAGCCTTTGAAACCACAACATTCTCAAGTTCCGAACCCTGGATTGAGTTACTCTTCTTAATCTGATTGGGTGAAACATGTAGTTCCTGCAAACACGTTCCCAAAGAACAAATTGCGTCTTCATGTTTGTTACATTCGTTATTGAGAAACTCAATAATTTCCTCAATGGTTGGCAAGGTTTGTTTATTAGATTTACTCACATCACGTTTTGTTTCGAGCCTTTTCGTTAATTCTAAGTCCAGTTTACGCAAAAAGAACGGATTATAGCAAGTAACATCACACTTAATTGCTGTTAGTGCCTGAACATTTTCTGTATAGCTATTTACAAAATGCCTAATTCCCTGGATGTTTTTACTGGAGATCTCTGGAAGGTCCAATACTCGATTAATGTGAAGCAACTGCAGTCTGCGATCGTTTTGATAACGATCAATGACGATGTTGTATGCTACATCATAATTTGCGTCTGTCAAGGAAAGGTTTCGCACCAAGTTAAGGGTTTCCTGAGAGAACAGTTAATAAATATAGAAACTTAATAACCTTAGTTAAAGTTGGATTGTCATGAATGGTTGTATTGAATAGGTTAATAAAAGTGGTCCAAGTAGCATAATCGCCACTGAATTTGGACAACTTAAGCTTTGGGAGGCGGGCTGCGCAGTTGCCAACAATACTGGGTGCGGATGCAGAATGAACTGACAGTTCAGTTGCTTTGTCATTTGATTCAGTTATATCCGATATGATCGACATTAAATATTTGTAAGAGTCAGATATTTCCGTTTAATCGGCAGATAACTGATCATCAGGAACGGCGTCATCTTCATCGTAGGAAAGAGCGCGATTGACAATTGATTCGCAATCATCATACCTACGCTGTATTTCAGTTGCATATCCCTTAAGCGTCTTAATTTGTAAACTGGTGACATTATCTGGTTGATCTTGAATTGCTCGTATAAGTGGCTTTAACGCCTCAAATCGTGATCGAGTTAATGATGTTAACCGTTTGTAGGTACTTGGCTTGAAATCCATAGTCCTTGTTTGTGGCATGCTGCTGAAATGTGCTAGGTATGCTAGGTGCGGTCAGACATGAAGGGATAAAAGATAAAATATGGTGAAATGGACAGAAAATGGACAAAAATAAGTTGAGGGCTGTAATTAATAGGCTGTAATTCTATCATCCGGCTCCAGAAGGTACCAAAAAATGTACGGTATGGCCCTAGGCTGGAGGGAAGATTTGATGTAAAAATGCAACATTATTTGGTAATTGAAAATGGGAAAAAATTCATGATGATTTGTGAAACTGAAAGAGATCAACAAAAAATGTATAGTAAAATGATCAACAATTCTCTATTACATATCTCGAATTCAGTTGAAGAAAAAGACAATGACATGTTCCAACCTGGACCATCCACATATGATCCGCATAGAATTCAGTTTCCAAATGGAAGAGATCCACGCTATTTACGACCTGTTTATACTTATGACAATGACAGTGATATAGACAATGATCTGGTTGAAATGTTATCACAAAATCAAGAAGATAGTGTATATACAATCAAAGATAACTCAATGCCTTATCTAGATATTACAGATGAAGAATATAAAGTAAACAACACTAATGGTAGGCCTATAAAAAATTCAAGGGCAAATCAAGGTTCTACCCAGGTATCAAAAAAGTCATTGATTAAATGTCTATTATATGGAGGCTACTACAAAGAAAATGGTTTGAACATTCACCTAGCTAAAGCACATCCTGAAGAGAGTAGAAAACGTATAGTTAAAAAGTATACTACTGAAGATAGGCCTACCTCGTCACAAAGTAATCAACATGATGAAAATATCACCTCAACTTTTACAACAGCCGATTCTCCACTGACTAAAAGAAACAATATGAAGACTGATAATAAAATATCACAAACCGAATTTGAGGCAGACCTTGAAAATTGGGTCAAGGTATTTGCGAATGGTCAGATGTGTGATGAGGATTTTGATAAGAATGTAGAGGGATTACAGCAATTCCTAGCGAGTGCTATTCATAAATTACCTGGGCCAAAACATCCAGCCCAGTTATATTACGAGGCTAGAAGAAAAGGGTTACCAAGGCCTCAAAATAGAAGGTATAAAGAAAATTCGAATCCCATGAGAAAGTCAAAAAAGGAAAAAGAGAAAAGAAAAGCTCAATATGAGTACAAGATGACACAGTTTTTATACTATAATCAAAGAAGGAAAGCTGTGAGAAAAGTCCTAAATGAAGACAAACAAGTTAAGTGTACAATTGATATTAAAGATATTCACCAATACTTCAGTAACAAATTAAGTATAGAAAACTCCTGCACCAGAAGTGATTATGAAGATATTATGACAACTGAACAGAGATTAGATGCAGATTACAATTATAAAAGAATATTTAAGGCTGAAGATATTAAAAATGCTGTAAAGAAAATGAGAATGGATACCGCAGCAGGCCCAGATGGAGTCCTAATGAGATCTATAAAAAATGACAAAGTGGCAGAAATACTTGCAGTAATTTTGAACAGAATGCTGCAAAAGGGACACATTCCAAAGTCTTTAAGAAAAGCTAGAACAGTTTTAATTTACAAGAATGGCGATCCCAATAATTTAGATAATTGGAGGCCAATTTCAATTACATCTGTGATTAGACGAGTTATTGAACGAGTTATTGAGAAAGAAATGCGTCAATATATTAATATAAATGAATACCAGAGAGGTTTCACAAACACACCCGGATGTCAAATTAATATTAAAATAATTGATGAAACGCTTGAAAAGGCAAAAAAAGAAAAACAGGATGTTACAATAATATTCCTTGACATACAAAAAGCATTTGACAGTGTGGGACATAAACATTTAGAAAAAACTATTAAAAACTCTGCTATGCCAAACCCACTCCAGAAGCTCGTTTTAAATTTGGCACTGAACAACGAGACACAGTTTCAAGTCGGTCTCAACAAATCAAAAACAGTTAAAATTGCAAAAGGAGTTTTTCAGGGCTCTCCATTATCCCCACTGTTGTACAACATGTCGGCAGACTTTATTCTCCAAGAACTGTCAGAGCCTGAAGTCGCCAATGCTTTTGGATTCAGACTAGTCGAAAACGAAAATTGTGTTTCCATACTTGGGTTTGCTGACGACACTGTCTTAATTGCTAACAGCAAGTTATCAGCTGAAATGTTGACAGGTATGGCAGTAAGCAGATTTAAAGAAATAGGGCTTAATATAAATTTCAATAAGTCACATGCTATTTGTATAGAAAACGGTCAGATCACAAAAATTAAGTTAACGGTGGATAATGAAGAGATTAAATCAATAGGAAAAGAGGAAAAAGTTAAGTATCTTGGTGTAAATTTATGTGATGAACTCAAATTCGATTCAAATGGAATTCTTCTGAAGCTATCAGATAAATTGAACAACCTAAGTAGAAGCATCCTCCTAAGTGCCGATCAAAAATTAAATATTATTAATCAATATGTAGCACCCACATTAATTTACCCCCTTCAAACAGCAAAGTTAAAGGCAATATCAAAGAAATTCCTTGAAGATGGAGACAAACTTATAAGAAGTACCACTAAAGAAATATTACAATTACCAAGTGACACTCCAAATGGGTTTTTATACTCTGATAGGAAATATAAGGGACTGGGAATAATGAGGATTGCATGGGAAGCATACATCCAGCAATTTAATTCATTGTGTCTTTTAGAAAACTCTAAAGTAAATTTAATTCCAAATTCCTTTGAAAATGAGAAAGTCATAATTTTGAAACAATTAAACATAGAGATTGCAGAATTTGAAACCATAGAGAAATGCACAATAAATGGCAAACACTTAAGAAAACTCTTGAAAGATAAAGAATTTAGTGTATGGGCCAACCATTCTCAAAAAGGGAAAGGAGTAATTCTTTATAAAGAAGTCCCTAATGCGAATTCATGGGTGTATAATAAAAATGGTCTATCTTCCTCGGAATGGCGAGACTGCCTAAAAATGACGTGTAATGTTGCGGCAGTGAGGACTGTGCCTGGCAGAGGACCCAACACAAACCGTTGCAGGCATTGTAACGAGTATGAATCCCTTGCTCATGTGTTGGGTTCCTGCAGGCACAGTGAACTCCTAGTAAATAAAAGGCATCATGAAGTAAGAAGTATAATCGCCAAAGAATTAAAGAAAGAAAACTGGGAAGTTTATGAAGAAGTAAACTGTATTTCGGATAGTGGGAGTACAAGAAGAATAGATATTCTAGCGATCAACAGAAGAAATAATAAAGCATTTATCATTGACCCCACTATCCGATTTGAAACTAATCTTAAACAACCAGAGGAAGTTGATCAAGAAAAAAAGACTATTTACGACCCAACCATACCATATTTTAGGGAAAAATACAAAATCCAAAATATATCTGTTATTGGACTTCTTTTCGGCTCCAGAGGAACACTAAACAAAAACTATTTGAAATTTCGAAGGACTTTCAATCTACCAAAGGCAATGGACAAAATTATAGTTTCAAGTGTTCTGAAAAGTTCAGTTCAAATTCTAAGGAATCATCTTTTCAACCAAAATTCATTGTAAATTTATGTTTTCAATAAAAAAAGTAAGTTAACTTATCATGCATATACCTACAATGATTAAATTAAAAGTTTTTCTATTCTATACAAAATTTCGTAAATATATTTTAAATTACACATATATTTGGCACACTTTGTCGTTTTGGCACACCATATATGCATGGTAAGTTGACATATTTTGTTTCTCTCTCTCAAGAATGAATAATTAATTGTAAACAATAATAAATAAAAACATTTGGTTTGAAATAAAACAGATGATTAAAAGAATATGAAATGGTATGGTAGGGAAATCAAGATATGTAAAAAGGAAGTTGTCATGATGACCCCAACATATACTATAAGTAACCTTTCCTATTTTTTGGTTAAGGGGAAGGAGTTGGCATTAAACATAATTTTGTCCTGTTTTTCATGAAATAATACCAATTCAACCTAGATATCTTCAACAAACTTCTTTCAAGGGTCGTATCCAATGAATTCTTTTAAAAAATTCATTGGGTTTTCTTAGATCATACTAAACATAAAACGCCTTACAATTTAAAGATGTCACAAACCACACCTTAAAGGTCGAACATATCTGAAGATATTGCATAGAGTTTTTGTCATATGATTTATTTAAAAGTTTGATTGCCTGCCATTTCCGACTCGGTCAACCATTTGAAGTGCGGTTTGCGGCATTCAACTCTGTCAAACAAGGCCATTAATTTGAGGTACTTATCAACTTATGCTTATACAGAGTGTCCCGGAACTTTCTGGAACCCTTTTGTATATTTGTTTCTTGGATCGAGATAAGCAAAAAACATCACACAAATAGGGGTCTAAAATGCTTCGTTAAGCCTCTAGCCAACATTTTGTTTTTTATACATAGTAATTTTTATCCACGTAACGGATAGTTGTATTAAGTATGAATCTTTACCAATGTACATTTACAGGAATTTTTTTTCTACTGTATATTTTCGAAATGGCGGCCATTAAAAGTATTCAAGCTCAAATATCTCAAAATCGGTAGATTTCATAAAAACTTTACAAGAAACAAAAAAATTACCAAATTAAATTATGTAACCAATGGTACCAAGTTTGTAAGGATCCGATAACAAATAATGGAGTTATTGCAATTTTTATGTTAAAATGACCTTAATTTGCATTAATTACGTATAATGCAAAATCAATGTTTGTATGGAGGAAAATCACAATAACTCCATTATTTGTTGCCAGATCCGTACAAACTTGTTACTATTGGTTAGATAATTTAATCTGGCAAATATTTTGTGTCTTGTAACGTTTTTATGAAATTTACTGGTTTTGAGATATTTGAGTTGTAAATTTAAATTGGCAGCCATTTTAAAAATATACAGTGGAAAAAAAATAATTTTTTCCTGAAAAAGTACATAGGTATGAGATAAAGATTCATACAAAAAATGAACTGAATTAAGAGTTTCTGTCCTGCCATTCGTTAAGAAAATAAAAAGTTTTATGTTAAAAAAAATGGCGGCTAGCGGATTAACGAAGCATTTTAGCTATTTGTATGATGTTTTTTTTCTTGTCTCGATACCCTGTTAAGATTTTGGACTGACTCCTAGTGGCCGTCCCTTAGGGTGGTCACCCTGAAGGTTGTGTCACAGATAAGTATGTTATTATAATCAGTGATGATTTGTGGAAGTTAGTATTTTATCTGTTGTGACGTAAAAGTTATTAAATGAGTTCCAGATTTAATTGTCGCCCTTTTTAATGTGTGGTCATTTCCAACATGGGGGGTGATGTTGTTCGCGTCCGCAGCATTCCATTAAAGTTGCACGTACTCCCCGGGTGGTGCTAAACGAACAACAACTTTGGCAGCTGAACTGTCACACACAGTGATCTCTCAGCTATGCCAGCTGCCAGACAAAATCCAAACGGCCCTTTCCAGGGCCAATTTAGAAATTTAGGCTGTGTTTTAAATGTTTGTCATTTTAACGTAGAGGGTCTGAGCAAATCTAAAAGTGACTGCCTCAGCAAGGTGCTGCTGGAAAATGAGGTCGATGTCCTCGCACTGCAAGAAACACATGCAGAAGACTTAGAAAACAGTGCGAGGGGCAACATCCCAGGATATAAGCTTGTGGAAGAAATAGGTCACAGGGTCTACGGAGTGGCGACGTACGTTAGACAGGACATAGACGACGTATCAGTCTCCCACAAAAGTTGTGATAACAACACATTTGTTGTTGCTGTCAAGGTGTCTGCGACTACTATTGTAAATGTATACAAACCACCAAACACCCAGTGGTCAGACACAGTTCTCCCAACTTTTGAACATCCAGTGGTATATGTAGGTGACTTCAACAGTCATCATACCCAGTGGGGATACTCGTCCGATGATGACAACGGCACTCGTCTTTCAAGCTGGGCTGAAAATAACAACCTTTTCCTGGTATATAATGCCAAGGACCCACACACCTTCCATTCAGCCCGATGGCGTCGTGGGTACTCTCCAGACTTGTGCTTTTGCTCCCGTGAACCATCAGCGACACCCGTGCCCACTTCCAGGATGGTCCTTGGTGCATTCCCCCACTCTCAGCACAGGCCTGTAATAATATCAGTAGGAATGCAAATTCCTCTCGTAAGATCTTTTCCTCGGCCTAGGTGGAACTTTAATAAAGCTGAGTGGGAGGCCTTCTCATCAAGGCTTGATAGCGGCATCAGGTTCATCCCCTCTAAAATAAAAAACTATGATCGGTTCACTCGCCTTGTCCTGTCTTCCGCTAAGGCGACAATCCCAAGAGGTTTTAGAAAAGAATACATACCAGGATGGAGCAGAGAGTGCGAAGATCTTTACAGTGAGTTTACAGACACTGCTGACAGAGATGTAGCTGACCAACTCCTTAACTCTCTCGACAACTCCAGGAGAGAGAAGTGGGTGAAAACTGTTGAGAACCTGAACTTCACCAAAAGTAGTCGGAAAGCTTGGTCTCTGCTCAGGAAACTCTCCACTGGTAAATCAAGTGAAAAAAACGATGCCTCACAGCCTAGCCCTAGTGAAATTGCAAAACGCCTCTCCGTACTTTCAAAACCTGTGCGTACGTCTGCAGACAGAAATATTAATTTCAAGCTTAATGAGATAAAGGAGAGTCGGCAAGCACCCTTGGAAGTCTCTAGACCCTTCACTTACGACGAGCTGTGTAATGTATTAAGTTGGAAATACGATGTTTTACAATAATTCATATTTCACATGTTGGCAGTACCAAAAATCAGGCCATGTCTACCGATCTTTCGATCGTACGATATTCAAATAAACGAATCTGATTGGCGGAGCGAATTCCAAACATCTCCTCATACAAACCACCAGTCAGTCCAGCTCCAGATTCCAAACCGTACGTCCGCGCTCCGCCGGTCGGTGTTTTACTCGCACAATGTAGTTTTTATTTAGAACCCCGTTCCCGGTAAAAATGATACGCGTGATCCACTCGGATACTTAACATTTTTGGCGACGATAAAATCGCAAATATTTTAATTTTCAATCCGGGAAACGTGAGTGAATTTCAGTGCCGAAAATTACCCGTGAAAAGTGTTTTCTTCAAGTTCTTCAGTTCAAGTTCTTCAATCTTCAATGATCAGTTATTGGTAAAGTAAGGTTTACCAAAACAGTATTTATTGTATGGATAATGTTCATCCATTATTTTTGAACCAACTTTTCGGCGAGAAAATGGCGGGAGTGATCGGCAACATCGGAACATTCGACACGGCCGAGGAAACGTGGAGTTCGTACATAGAACGTTTCGAACTGTTTATCGAATGTAATGACATCAAGGACGAGAAGAAGGTATGTACTTTATTATCAGTAGTAGGAGTGAAAACATACAACTTACTAAAAGACTTGTGCACCCCCGAAAAGCCAGCTTCAAAATCCTACGACGACATAGTGAAACTAATTTCAGAACATTTACATCCTAAACCTAGCTTCATTACAGAGCGGTATAAATTTAGTTTACGTAACCAATTCGACTATGAATCCGTCGCTGAGTACATAGTTCAGTTAAAGAAGATGTCCGCGCATTGTGACTTCAAAGACAAACTCCCGGACCATTTGCGAGACAGACTGGTCAGTGGCTTACGGAGTGAAACTATAAAGAAACGTTTGTTGAGTGAAAAGGACCTAACATACGAATCAGCAGTCACCATCGCCCTGTCACTGGAAGCAGCGGCCAAGGATGCAACGACATTGACGGCGCAGCACAACGGGACTGGCGGCGCGGGGGCGGCATCGCGGCTCCACACCATCCACAGCGGCGGGCGACCCATCCAACCCCAGGGGAACTTCAGGCCCAAGGCGTCCAACTCATCGAGGGGAGAGTGTGCCACGGCAGTTAAGTGTTATTGTTGTGGTAAAGTTCGTCACTTGACCAATCAGTGTAGATTTCGTGGTTACAGCTGCAATTATTGTAAGAAACAAGGTCATTTAGAAGTTGTGTGTAACACTAAGGCTAGGGGTAAGTTGTCTAATTCTCATTCCAATAATAATCCTAAGGCCAAATTCAGTAAAGGGAACAACTCCACAAAACGGCCTGGTAAACAATTTAAGAACTATAGTAAACAACATTTTGTAGGCACGTCTAATGAAACAGAAAATAGTCTAGACACAAACGATGACGTGTACAACCTCTCTAATTTATTTCAGTTACAAGAGGGAGAGTCACAACCACCTCAGATTAAACCAATAGTAGTAAATTTGAAAGTCAATGGTAATGAAATTCCTTTTGAGATCGACAGCGGAGCCTGCTGTAGTGTAATTTCTGAGCAATTCTATAAGGCTAATTTAAGCAACCTTCCGTTGCAGCATACAAACTTAGTGTTGAGCTCCTACACTAATCAAATGATAAAGCCAGTAGGTAAACTTTCTGTGAAAGTCGAGCACGGCTCGCTGGTAAAGAATTTAACATTGTATGTAATCACTAATGGAGCTAATCCTCTCCAAGGCAGAGACTGGATAAGAGATTTAAATTTAACAGTCAGAATTCCTAACAATGAGAGCTTGCATAATACTAATGTACTAGTGCAACGAAACGAAGTTATTGTTAATAACTTATTCAAAGAATTTCCCGAAGTGTTTACAGATAACCTAGGATGTTACAAGGGGGATCCTGTTAAGTTAAAGTTAAAGGAAAATGCCGTGCCCAGGTATTTTTAACCTAGATCCATTCCTTATTCACTGAAAGAAAAGGTAGAAAGTGAAATAGATCGATTGGTTGAAAATGGTATTCTTTCTCCTGTGGATACAAGTTCTTGGTCAACACCATTGGTGCCGATCTTAAAAAGAGATGGTAAAATTAGATTGTGCGGTGATTACAAGGTTTCTTTAAATCCGTATTTAGAAATTGACAGATATCCTATTCCTAAAGTAGAGGATTTATTTGCAACTCTACAGAAGGGTGAAACATTTTCAAGAATCGATCTAAGTCAAGCATATTTACAAATAACTCTAGATGAAGAGTCAAAGAAGTATTGTACGTTGAGCACAACAAAAGGGCTTTATGTCCCAAACCGAATTCCGTACGGAATTTCTTCCGCGCCCGGGATATTCCAGCGCATCATGGAACAAATGCTTTGTGGTATTCCTGGAGTGTCTTGCTTCCTGGACGATGTTTGTATTACAGGGATAAACCAAACTGAACATTTAGAAAGATTGAGGGAAGTATTTTCTAGATTAAAGAAATATGGTCTTACTGTTCAGAAATCTAAATGTAAGTTTTTTTGTAAACAAGTCGAATATCTCGGCTACATCTTGAGTAAAGAGGGACTTCAGACCTCCCCGAGTAAAGTAGAAGCTATTGTTAAGGTTCCTACACCTACTAATGTCACTCAACTTAAATCATTCCTTGGTTTAGTTAATTATTACGGGAAATTTGTTCCAGACCTTTCTATGATTGCCACACCATTGTACGGGCTATTGAAAAAAGATAGTCAGTTTGAATGGGACGCAGCGTGTAAGAAATCGTTTCAGTTAATTAAGCAAAAAATAGTGTCTGCTCCCATACTTGCTCATTACGATCCAGAGCTACCCTTACGTCTAACTACAGGCAGTTCGGCTTATGGTCTTGGCTGCATTCTTAGCCAAATTCAAAAAGATGGTAGTGAAAAACCCATTTGTTTTGGTTCGAGATCGCTTTCCAAAGCGGAGCAAAATTATTCAGTAATTGACAAAGAGGCATTGGCTGTAGTTTTTGGAGTACGTAAGTTTAATCAGTATTTATTTGGAAGGAAATTTACCTTGCTTACCGACCATAAACCGCTCCTGTCTATTTTTGGACCAAAGAAAGGCTTGCCAGCCTACGCTGCTAGTAGACTCCAAAGATACGCATTGTTCATATCAGGTTACGACTTTGACATTCAATATATTAATTCACAGTCTAACAAAGCAGATTGTCTGTCTAGATTGCCCATTTCATTAGATGACGCAATAAGGGACTGTAGTGATGATAATATAAATTATGTTGGTTCCTTTTTACAGTGTTTAAAAGAGAATGAAATACCTTTAAGTTTTACTGATGTTAAACGTGAAACTTTGAAAGATCCTGAACTCAGTAAAGTACTAAGTTATGTTATGTCAGGATGGCCAAATAACTATGAAAGTGAACTAAATGCCTATTTTCAGAGACAAAATGAAATAACTGTTGAGCAGGGAATATTAATGTGGGGTCATAGAGTCATTGTACCTAAAGTTTTACGTAAATTTGTTTAGGGGGAAATCCATTCAGGACATCTCGGAATCGTTAAAATGAAATCACTCGCACGGTCTTACATTTGGTGGCCGTCTATCGATAAAGATATCGAACTTGTGGCCAACAGTTGTTCATTGTGTCTCATGGAACGGCAAAGCCCGGCAAAATACATGCTACATGTTTGGGAGTACCCGAAAAATCCATGGCAAAGGATTCATTTAGATTTTTTAGGACCTATAAATTCTAAACTGTACCTTGTTATTGTTGATGCGCATACTAAGTGGTTGGAGGTCGAAGAAGTAAGCTCTACTTCGGCTAAAAGTACAATAAGTAAATTGAGACCTCTTTTTGCTCGATTTGGGCTCCCTGAGCAAATTGTGTCAGATAACGGACCACCATTCACTTCGAATGAATTTAGTCAGTTTTTGAAAATGAATGGTATTAGACATACTCTCACACCACCCTTTCACCCAGCTAGTAACGGGCAGGCTGAGAACTCAGTAAAAACTGTTAAGAAGAGAATACGATGTGCTATTGCAAATAAGGAAAATGTAGATTTAGCTTTAAATAGGTTTCTGTTAGCGTACAGAAATTCAGTTCATTCAACTACCAATGAGACACCTGCAAAACTTATGTTCAACAGAAACTTAAGATCTAGACTAGACCTAATTAGGCCTTCATTGTCTCAGACTGTGAGCATCAATCAAGAGAAACAAACCCGTAACTACCAGGGTAGTAAGATAAGAATTTTGAATGTGGGAGAGCTAGTGCTTATTAGGGACTACAGAGGCAAGAATAAATGGATTGAGGGAGTTGTAATTAAAATTTTGAGTCCAGTTTCGTATTTGGTAAAATTAGAGGGAGGTATCGTGTGGAAACGACACATTGATCAATTAATTGGCATTCAATCTGGGTTAACAGGTAACGTAAATGAAGAAATAACTCCTCAAGCTTTATTGTTGCCACAATCAGAACCAGTGCGTGAGGTAGGTCGTTCAGCTGATTCCCCTAACCTTGCACACAACAACGGCCCGTCCGGCAGTCCGAGTGTATCCCATTGTCCGTCTCCAAGCGCTTCCCGTTTTAGCCCAAAAATATCCAGTACCCCCACCGGACGCGCAGCGTCATCCATGACGTCACCATCAGCTGTTCGCTCCTCACCACAACAATCGGCTAGGAGATATCCGGTCAGAGATCGGAAGCCTATTGTTAAACTCAACTTGTAAATAGTGTGCTTTGAGTACTGTTTGTTTACTTTTAAAATGTTTTTAAATCCTTTAAATTGTGCTTTTGTTTATTTATGTATTCAATATCTTGTTTTTTGTTTTACTGATGATGAATTTGTATGATTACTCATATTTTATTTTCAACGACTTACACTAAATGTTTATCTTAAATTTCTGTTATTTCATGTTTATAAAATTTACAGCAAATTTGTATTGTTTCCAGTTATGTTTAGTCTTAAAGGGGGAGGAAGTGTAATGTATTAAGCTGGAAATACGATGTTTTACAATAATTCATATTTCACATGTTGGCAGTACCAAAAATCAGGTCATGTCTACCGATCTTTCGATCGTACGATATTCAAATAAACGAATCTGATTGGCGGAGCGAATTCCAAACATCTCCTCATACAAACCACCAGTCAGTCCAGCTCCAGATTCCAAACCGTACGTCCGCGCTCCGCCGGTCGGTGTTTTACTCGCACAATGTAGTTTTTATTTAGAACCCCGTTCCCGGTAAAAATGATACGCGTGATCCACTCAGATACTTAACAAGCTGGAAGTGGCTATTGATGGTATGCCAATTGGCAAAGCAGCAGGTTTGGATGACATTTTCCCGGAGTTTATAAAACACTCGGGTAACAAGGCTAGACAGTGGCTTCTGGAAGTTTTTAACACCACTCTGAAAACCGGCGACATGCCTGGGATATTTAGAAAATCCAAGATCATAGCTATCCTGAAGCCCGGAAAGGATCCAAAACTGCCTGAAAGTTATCGGCCTATAGCTCTTTTAAGTGTTTGTTATAAGCTGCTAGAGAGGTTGATTTATAACAGAATCCTCCCTATTCTCAATGCCAGCATCCCTGTCGAACAAGCTGGATTTAGGCCTGGTCGCAACTGTTGTGATCAGGTTTTAGCTCTGACTTCTTTCATTGAGGATGGGTTTGAGCGAAGACTGAAAACCTCTGTGGCTTTTTTAGATCTGACTGCAGCATATGACACTGTCTGGAGAAAAGGCCTCCTAGTTAAATTTTACGACCTTATTCCTTGCCCTTTTTTGTTGCGTCTCCTCAACTCAATGCTCTCCAATAGGATGATAAAAGTATATCTGGGACGCAGAGAAAGTACGTTTAGGCAACTAAAGGATGGCCTGCCACAAGGGTCAGTGCTCGCCCCACTGCTCTTTAATGTGTATACTGCCGACATTCCTGTAACTCGGTCCCTAAAGTTTATATATGCAGACGATATTGCACTGGCATATCAACACCAGCATTTTCGACAAGCAGAGGAAACACTAACAAATGACCTCACGACCCTCGGTGAATACTTTGAAGCCTGGAAGCTAAATCCAAACCCAACAAAAACTGAGATTGCTTGCTTCCACTTGAATAATAGACTGGCCAACCAAAAACTTAAAATCGTATTCAACGGTGTTGAGCTAAAACATAATGACCACCCACAGTATCTGGGAGTCACTTTAGATCGGTCTCTCACGTTTAAAAGCCACTTACAAAAAACGGCAGCTAAGGTGAGAACCAGGACTAACATTGTCCATCACCTTGCTGGCTCCACATGGGGAGCTAACGCACAAGTTCTGCGAACCACTGCTCTGTCATTGGTATATTCAACTGCTGAGTACTGTGCTCCCGTGTGGTTAAATAGTGTGCACGTTAGAGAGATCGACGTCCAGCTAAACAGGACCATGAGAGCTATTAGTGGTACCCTCATGGCAACCCCTGTACCCTGGCTCCCCGTGCTGTGTAATATCGCTCCTCCTGAAATAAGACGAAGGGATGCACTCATTAGGGAATACACAAAGATCTTATCTGCTCCACAGCTGCCCATCCATGATTACCTACCCCAGAATGCGGGTCGATTGAGGTCCCGAAAACCACCGCTACGAACAGCCTCCCAGTTGATGGAATCGAACTTCACCATCCATACAAACTGGACTTCCTTCTGGGACGCTTTTCAAGGTCGGAACCACTTCTTGATAGATGACCCGACCGTAGCGGTGGGTGGTATGAATCTTTCTCGGAAGCAGTGGACTATACTCAATCGTTTCCGCACTGGAGTGGGAGGATGTAATTATTGGAAGCACAAATGGGGAATGACACAAGACCAGTCATGCGACTGCGGAGCAGAGTATCAAACTATGGAACACATAGTCGAAGAGTGCCCACTGAGTGCCTTCCCCGAAGGATTGGCCGGTCTGCATAGCTCAAGTGAAGCTGGGCTGCAATGGCATTAGCGCCCTGGATTTAGCTCTATAAAGAGAGATCTAATTTTTTAAATTAGTGTTTAGATTTTTACTTATACTGACTCAGGTGCTCTGCACCGCAGAATTTATTTTATTATTCTTAAACCATGGTGGCTGGCTGAATGAGCCATACGATATATATATATATATATATTTCCAACAGTAATATTTTTTATGAAAATTTGGTCAATAATTATGTTTAACGCCAATTGTCACCCCTTAAGCAAATAGAAACTGCCTCTTCATACTTTAAAGCTAAGAATGTCGAGAGTTTTGGTGAAATTTGACAGTGTGTATCTTGAAGCATAAAACAATTATCTTCAGCAAGTTATAGTGCCATTTTTCATAATTTTCCAAAATTTTGTATTCAAGCATATTTTACAAGACTTTAAGATTGCTTAATAGTAACAAAGTGCACTTATTGTAATAGGAAATTTTTTGTAATTCCTAAAAGTGTCATAAAATGTTAAAATAAGTTTGGTAATTGGTGAATAAAATGAGAACTTTTTGGGTAATGTCGAGAAATTTCAAAACATTGAAAAATGACTGTTACTGGAAGGTGGAGTGAGATATAATTGTTTAAATTGCATATTCTTGTTACTTTTTACAAGTATCACAACTCCAAGTACAACCCCTTAAAAAGTTTGACACTGACTACCAAACAACCTGTATTAAGGAAAGAACTTAGAAAGATAATTACAATTATCTTTTATTTAAACCGAGTAGTTTTTCGGTTTTAGTTACGTTTTCATTCTTTGAAAGATTTCAATTAAAACTAATTTTAATATCATTTAGTGAAATGTTAATTTTTTATTTTACAACATCTTTTGGTAGTTTAAAAAGGTTCGAACGAAACTGCCAGCCCTCTAAATAAAGGATATCAATTAAAAAATGTTTGTGATAATTTAAAAACTATGAGAGCAGTAATTTCTTCGTGGCCGTAAATTTAAATCCAACCATGTTGTTCATTGCATTTCATAAGAATTGTTGGATGTCGAGACCTATAAAGCTGGGAATGCAACACAGCTTAGCTCAGTAAGATAAGAGTTGAAGAGCGGGCTGATTAACATTCCAGCGTCTGCTTGTTATAATTTCACAGTCCGTTTTTGTTCCTGTTTTGCCATTATCACGTCTATACCCAGCAAGTCTTGTAGTCGCTATTCCTGAATGTTTTCAGCTGTTAAGTTCCTTTCATGGAGAGTCAAATATATTTTGTATTACTCTGGAATGTCTTGCAGCTTCTCAGCTATAGAAGTTGTAAAACTACTGTTTAAAAATTTGTTATACTCTTGAAATAATGTTTTTGCAAGTGGAATCACTGTAGATGCAATGTTTCCACTGTAGCATATTTAAGTTTACAATGTTGGTATGCGTACATGACTGAGTGGGAGAATGGTTGTAGTGGTCTTCTCACAATCTGAAAGGTTGAACGTTTTACACCGGACGAAGTCAATTCTCGATCCAATAGCTTCACTTTGATAGTAACGAGATCAGGGCTTGGACCGTCCCTTATAAAAGCTTTAAAATATGTCACTGTTATATCAATAAAAAACAACCTTGATTTTTAATTACCTGTATTTATAAAAGGGGATGTATGTATGTATGTATTTATATATAAATTTGTTTGTAATCGATGGTCTCGGAAACCTATGAATCGTTTGCCATGAAACTTGGTATAAATAATATATATATATATATATATATATATATATATGTGTGTGTGTGTGTGTGTGTGTGTGTGTACATATATATATGCAACACTACTTTTGTCAAATGCCGAGGTCATATTGGTCTCAGCCTGAATTTTATTATGAAACCTGAACGTTTAAGACCTCGCTAAGCAACGAGTTTAAATTTAGTTGAATAATCTATCTTCTTATTTCTATAAGGGTTTCGTCTGTTACGTCCCTTTTTCTCTCGACGTACTGAACCGATTTTTAAGATTGAGGTGTCATTTTAAAGCTTAGGATATAACGCGTGGGCGAATCGTAAAGCGTTTCGGGCTTCGCCCCCCTCGCCTTTGATTTATTTCTAGAGGGCGCTTTAAAATGTTGATCAACTTTCATTGTACCATGTTTATAAATCTGAATTGTAACATAACAGCTCATTAAACTTACCTTAAGATGGATTTTAAAGCCAAATAGAAAAAAAAAAATAGATCTCTGTCACGTCATAACCACTATACATGTACTTTAGGTGAGTTCGACTAACATTTTAAATTTTACACGAGGTGGCCCGTGTGCAAATTGCACATTTTAGCGAATTTCCCTATAGGGAATACGCTATTACGGTAGTAGCCATGGTAAGACCTAAGCCCGGGACCACTTTACTTTTTCATTTTGAGGTCCCCAGAAGCCAAAAACACCGTCCGTTCATTTTCATATATATGTATATATATATCTATATATCTATATATATATATATCTATGTGTCCGTGGTACTGATAACTTTTGACAGCGACCTCCGATTTTGATGAAATTTGGTATGAAGGTGTAAGACCAGGTCTATTTTCATGAGTTCGCGAACCAGCGTCATCGGGTTATGGGAACGGGGTTTTATGGGGTTTCAAAGGGGTCAAAAATGGGTTTTTGGCATTTTTGGACCTCAGTTTTCAAAATTTATCAATTTTAACTAAAACCATTTAAAAGAGCTCAAAAAAACAAACAATTTGGTATTTTGAATTTTTATCTTAGCATAACTGGTTACGGGGAAAATCCAAAAATATGTTTTCCATGTTATTCTTATGGGAAATCAAGAAGACCCTATACCTTGCTTAATTATTTACATAACTTAATCAAATTTGGTATGTACATTATCTAGATAGGGTTTAACTTATACTTGCTTTCAAAACCCATATGGCGGCAAACCTACATACTCACCCCCATGGGGTTTATGGGGAAAATAAAAAATTGCCATAGCTTGATACAATTTTGTGTTTACATTCACCAATTATTGATTAACTTAGATTTTCTAACAACACCCCATGGCAGCAAACCAACATACTCGATCCTATGGTGTTTTATGGGGAAAGTAAATAATCTGAAATTCCATGGGAAATTCGCTGAGTACGCAGGTCTGCTGCGACGGGGGTATTATGATTGTGTATGAGAGAAACTCACCTAAAGTACGTGTCTGGTGGTTTTAACGTGACAGAGATCTATTTTTTTTTTTTTTACTATTTGGTGACAACTGTAACAATCGCAGATAAAGTATATTAGATTTCAACTTTTATTTTGCTGCCCATTAGTTGTTAAATTCATAGATAGTGAGTAATTTTCTTAAAAATGTATTGAATTATTTTTTTAATTCTTTAATTCATTGCAAATTAATTTAGAGTTCACTCCATTCTCAATCAACAAAACCAATCCTCTCTCTCTTTAAACATATTGTAAAAGACTCATAGAATATGTGGATGATATATTTTAGGGTATTTTACGAACAAAACCAACCATTTTATATAAAAAAATCATCACGTATTAATAAAAATCATGTTATAAATACCTTAAGTCTTGTAAAGAATTACATTTATACCGTTAAATTATTACATTAATTAAGTCGATTTATGAAAAGATTGTTAATATTCCAACCAAGTTAGTTTAGACCGCCGGTGCGGTGTGTCGGTGTGCCGGGCCGCAAGACATGTGGACGTTCATCCTTGTTTTGTGACGGCGTATTCTGTTTCGCCGCCGAGATTACTGCAAACTATTGTATAAACGGCTTACTTTAAAACTGGGGATTTTCATTTTCAGTATTTTGGAACGCTCTCCAGTTGTAGTGTATACAATTTAAGTTTTATGTCTAAAGCTAAGTTGACAATAGGTTTTAATTTAATACATCTCTGAAAAGTTGCATCTTTTCTCCTTCCAAAACCCCCAAGTTCTTACATTGTTCGTCTCACTCAAAGTAATTGGGTTGTTCAGAGAAACCTTAAGCCGTGTTATAGTAGATTAGATTGCAACTTTTCAGATGAACATGTTAGTATTTTTTTTTTATCTTCATGAAAAGACCAACCAAAGAATCCCGCAGATACAGTTTGAAAGGTAGAGTCTTGTATGGAAGCAGAATTTCATCATAATTCAAATCAATGTTAATCTTAAGGAAGAAGTTTAATTCATGAAATCATTAGCCATCTATTTTAATAACAAATGCTAGCAAATCAGGAAGAAGAGATCTTTTAGTTATAAAATATTTTTTTTAACTAATTGGGTCCAAATCAAGTGAAATTTTGTCCGGAGTTCGACCAGTGGGCGATTTTAAGTTATTATATCTTAGATCTGCTACATGTGAGGAATGATTGATACCTCCCACTATTGTGCATCGTCAGACATCTGGTCGTTACTTGCTATCGTTACGTAATCTTCTATCGGATTGCCTATCTAATCTTACATAACGGTGTTACTTCTTCTTTGTGAAGTCGAACAACACATATGGCAGGCATTGGTACTTTTTTAATCTTATTAACAGAGAAACAGCTTAGAAAGTGTTCTCTTTTGATTGTTGCGGTAATTTTGAATCCTCCTTTTAAAACGTACAGGAAAAAATAAAATCGGTGAAGTAAAGCAATGACAAGCTTTATCAATGTCAGTAAAACGATTAGCTGCTTTCCATCCATATCGAACAAGGATCTCCACAGCTTTGACAGTGCTCGACAACCCAGGTGCTTCAGAAAATCAAATCAGTGGTTCCTGGTGGATAATCCATTCTCTGCTAGTCGTCGAACTGTTCCATTTCCTAATATAGTTTGATTGTTATCTTTATGACGCCTCTTTGTCTATGTGTTTTACCTCGGAATTCACGAAACCTGCAATTTATTTCGCACTTCATTGATTGAGAGAAAATAATAAACAGTAACAAATAAACTTTCTTTCAAAGTGTGAACTAAAGCACTTCTACTACTCCTTTTGATTAAGTAGCTTTTAGCTATTTAATTTTTTACCTTAGTGATCAGTCGATCATTTATTTATATATATAATTTGAACCAAGAACGATGGCGATGTTCAACAGCACGAATAATGTATTCAAATGGTTGATCAAGTACGAGCGATTTCATAATTAATACAATTTACTTTTATACATGGTGTACACTTACTGCACCAAGTGAGGAAGCTTGGGGACCGGGCACACGTGGGTGGGTTCCTGTTGTTTAGCATAGCTGCTGGTATAAAATTACAAGACGATACTGCCTCCAGCTCCTTCTACTTGCATTAACTTGTGACATATTTTTCTAGTGTAATTAAAGCGTCGTAACCTCGTTAGCGATGCTCCAGAGTAAGAGCTAGATTAAATCACTCTCCCCTAGCGCTCGCTAAGTGCTGCATTCTTCGAAAAGTGACACTTTTACCATCAGTAATTAATTACGTTGTAGTGAAAAATACTTTACAATCTTTTAAAACATTGGTCTAGTTTTTAGGTATGTGTGGAAATGAGGATATGTTCGTAGTAAAATTAAATAAATTTATATTTTAATCAACATTTACTTTAAAAATAGCTCTGAGTCTCAATCAGTTTTTGGCTAAAATATTAATTGAAGTAAAGTTACTCGGAATGAACTCACAAAATCTGAGTTATCGTAGGTCTATCCAAATCAAACATTGTTGTTTATAGCTAGAAATAGACTTTATATTCAATGTTAATTCAAGGGCATTTATCTAAAAACGTTAAAGTAACAACGCTTAACATATCAAAATACGGATTAAGTTAATTATTAATCAAACAAGACCTATTTTAGACTTGGCACTTATTTTGACTGGAGTCTGGGACCCAGCACCCAATCTCCCGTAAATATAGGTTAATACGATTCATATTTTTGTGCTCTATGCTCACAGGTTAAACGCCGCAAGGCAATCAAATAGTTAAACCTGTAAGTAGTGAATAATATTGGAACCTTATACATCACATACCACATATTGTATTTAGCATAACTTAAAAAGTAAAGTGTGTGACGTATTTAACATAACATTTATCATCAAAATTAATTGTAATAATAGTATAAATCACCGTAATAAATCTCTAAGATATGAGCTAGTTGTCTCAAATGGCTAGTTATACATACAAGATAATTTAAAACAAATAGACCCAAAATCAAACGGAAGTATGGCATTTACCAATTTCTAGATTTGAATTTTTTTATTGTTTATTTGTTAATCATAAAAATACAATACAAATAATACCAAAATATAATTTATAAAACTGAAACATATCATTAAAAAATGGAAGTAAAAACCACTCTTACATTATTTATAATACAAACTAATTTGTAACAATTTCCGATCGATTGCATAAATCAATATGTTTTATTGAAGATCCTGATGAAGGTTAAGGAAATTATATTTTAATTTATGGGCCTAACCCTATAAGAATGAAGGTGAAAAATTTATTATTGTTTAACAAGATTTAAACAAGCCAAAATGTTCAAGGTCGGGTATCCAATGCCATTCATATGCCTGTTGTTGGTATGACGTATGAAAGACAATGGCTTCCATGTAAAAGTTCATGTTATAACCTGCTGATTAAACATTTGCCCAAGAGAACTAAACAATCATAAAAGGTGGGAAACAAAACTTCTTATAATCTTAACTATAAATTATACGAAAAGTACCATGAAACAAGGGTAAATAAATTTATAAAGCTATTTAAATGACATGGTTAGAAATATTGAATACGTTTAACAGAAATAACTATGTCATTGTGCAAAGTAAATTGAAATAAAGTTATGAATTTTTACATATAGTATCCATATAATCCCTTCTTAACAAATTCCTCCAATTCAAATGCAACGCAGCCATCATTAGACCTTACAATTATGTCTCCTAATAAAACCAATTTTATATAACCCCGTCACAGCAGACCTGCGTACTAAGCGAAATTTTAGTAGAACTTTGTGGCTTCTTATTTTAACAAAAAATATCATATGGGTAAAAGTATGTATGTTTGCTGCGTTTGAGGGTTTACAAGCAAATATAGTTTGATTCTTACCTAGTAAAGGAGCATAAAAAATTGTGTGATTCTTTATGCTCCCTACAGGTGTTGAGTGTTTAGGTAAGGCACCATAAGGGCACATAATACATAATTTATAACTCATAAATGCAATTTAGAGCAATAATCCACAAACCCGACGACAAAAGGTACAGTATTAAGAAAGTTATTGAAGTTTTACTCCTATGATTATAATAGAAAGGTTGATTGCTACCATTACCGTCTCGGTCATCCATTTCAAGTCTAGTTTTCGCCACTGTACTCTCCTAAATGAGACCTTTTATTTGATGTACATATGAACGTATACTTACATTTAATATTTTCTTCTGACCACTGCTGGGCTATGACTCAAATGTTGCAATAATGTAAAAAATATATATACTTTGTGTTACTATTCCCGAAAAGGATATATATTTATCTTTACAAACAAACAAATTAAAGGGGAAGAGGGATTTCTTTTACACACTGTACAAAATCCTATCTTATAATCTCTAAAAGAACAATACGTGTACGCAAACTTTGTTTTCTGTCCATGATTTTTTTTATTTATTTATTTATATAGGGGTTTTGGCCACAAGGAATCGATTGGAGTTGGTCCCAAGGCTGGGAAAAATCTGGTTTTCATCCTAGAGCCCTTCAAAGTTCCCATGCTATCCTTATGGAGGTTTCTTATAGATACTAAATTTATCAAAAAGTTGATAATTGTATAAATAAACCAATGTTTGATATATTTAACCTGTGGTTCAATAAATTTATACCAAACTGAAGCACCCTTTGGCCTCGCGAATGAGCGAAGCGAACGAGCCCATCCTAAAAAGGAGGATTGCGAGTGAGCGGAGCGAACAAGCTTTGTATAGAAAAGGTAAGTGGCACTTAATAATTTCACCGAGCGTAAGGTCGGTCTACCTCGTACTAATCATTAACACTGGCAAGGTTTTCCAAAAAAAATTCACACCTGTGAATATTTTACTAAAAGAGAAATAATCGTGCCAGATATATAAGTGCAATTGAAAATAACATTTTGATGAAAATTAAAAGATGATTCACACAGTCGGTCGCGTCGTCTACTGGATGGTGGCCGTCTTGGGGTCGGAGTTGACCCCGCCAAAGCCGCTCTCCTCGACGCGGACCCAGTAGTATATCGGCTTGCCCTTCAGCGGGAAGTTCTGTCCCTTGCCGCTGTCTCCCTGCCAGACCCAGAAGCCGTCCTTGTAGTACGAGGCGGGGTCGAGGTCTACGGTAGCGATGCCGCCCTGCTGCGGAGCCACGATCTTGTTGTCCAGGTCCATGTGGAGCGAGATCTTAGTGAACAGATCCTTCTCGGCAGCTGAAACACAAGGTCAAGGTCACAACATTTCATGTCACTTGTCGATTCGTTGTGCACAACATTACACTGACAGAAGTTTCTTTTTAGGCAGATAGGCGTTTTTAATTGAGAGAAGGAATAGTATATCAAAAGTCAATTACCAAGGAAAGGTGAAACTTGGGAAAGAAACAGCAAGATCCCGTTGACTGCGTATCTTCCAGCCATTGCAACAAAATTGGACTGAAGACATTTGCAAAAAAGTTGAAGAAAACTAGCTTAGGGTATCACGTTTCGTCCGAGGATTTTCCCCAAGACCCAATAGGCTAAATCCATCGAGAAAGTGGCAGAAACGTTGCTAATAGCACTGTGAGAGTTAACTGCGTAAGCCTGATTTGTAACTCGACCTGCCAATGTCCATTCAATGTTATTCAAATTGAGAGAGTTTGGGCAGTACAAAATAAATATTTTTAGTCAGACTTCAATTTTTGTGTAATAAAATACTAGAGTCTGGTCCCAGGGAGCGGGAGAGTATTTTTACTTGTGACATTTTAATCAAGCATTTATTAGAATAGAAAGGTAATGTTTACAAATTTGTTTAACTTTTCTGAAAGACTAATAAATTATGTTTTGACTTCATGCAACTTTGCAATTAACAAAAACTAATACGTGTTTGCTAACAGAATATTGATTAGCTATTCATTTTATAGTTGCAACATCTAACATGTGACCCCCTAGCCGTTTTTAATGCTCTCTTTATCCAGCTTTATCAGTAAACGAAATGTAAATTTAATAAAAACGTATACCACTACACACTACTAAAGTAAGCACTCATTTCCTAAAAATTTTGCTATGTGTTACCATGAGAATTGTTACCAACTAACCTCCTTTGATTAGTATCTCGTTGAGCTTGGGTAAGTTTAAGACTGGACGTGGCCATATAAAATCTCAGGTAAATAGTTAAGAGTCATCTTCACCCCTGGGGCAGTAGCCCATTGTTGCGCAGTCGGCAATGTTAATCATACGGCTTTTATGCTAAAACATGGTCTTGTATTCCCCTGTTTCGGACGCCGTTTTTCAACCGATTTTCTTGAAACTTGGTAAGTAATAGTTATATTAGATCCCTCATACCTCAAAATTTTGAAAATTTAACAAATATTACTTTCTGTGACGTCGCAAAGTAACTTGATTTTCATTAGTAATATTTCAAAATTTAGTAAAATTTTCAAAATTTTGAGGTATGAGAAACCTAATATAACTATTCAACTAAACACTTACCAAGTTTCAAGAAAATCGGTTGAAAAACGGCGTCCGAAACAGGGGAATACAAGACCATGTTTTAGCATAAAAGCCGTATGATTAACATTGCCGACTGCGCAACAATGGGCTACTGGCCCAGGGGTGAAGATGACTCTTAAAAGTCATCTTTACTTTTGGGCCAATAGCCCATTGTTGTGCAGTCGGCAATGTTAACCATACGGCTTTTAATGTAAAACATGGTATTTTATTCCCCTGTTTCGGACGCCGTTTTTCAAACGATTTAATTTAAACTTGGTCAGTGTTTAGTTGAATAGTTATATTAGGCCCCTCATACCTCGAAATTTAAAAAAATTAACAAATATTACAGTATTACGGAAAATCAAGTTATTTTGCAACGTCACAGAGAGTAATATTTGTTAAATTTTCTAAATTTCGGGGTATGAGAAACCTAATATAACTATTCAACTAAACACTTACCAAGTTTCAAGAAAATCGGTTGAAAAACGGCGTCCGAAACAGGGGAATACAAGACCATGTTTTAGCATAAAAGCCGTATGATTAACATTGCCGACTGCGCAACAATGGGCTACTGGCCCAGGGGTGAAGATGACTCTTAAAAGTCATTTAAAAAAATATTTTATTTTTTTTATCAACAGAATAAGTAGTTTTAATTTTTTTTAATTTTAAATATGTATTAGCGTTTTAAATATTTCTAATATTGTTGATTAAGCATCTATTCCTCATGTATCTACAACTATGTTTTAAACATGTAACACCAGTGAAGAGACTGATTGAACGCATTTCCACGCACAGACGAATAGTCTTTGTGGAAATTAATTCCTTTTTATATGTATGTTACATTGTATCTGAAAATTTTGTGGAATAAAGATATTTGAATTTGAATCTTTACTTTTGGGCCAATAGCCCATTGTTGTGCAGTCGGCAATGTTAACCATACGGCTTTTAATGTAAAACATGGTATTTTATTCCCCTGTTTCGGACGCCGTTTTTCAAACGATTTAATTTAAACTTGGTCAGTGTTTAGTTGAATAGTTATATTAGGCCCCTCATACCTCGAAATTTGAAAAATTTAACAAATAATACAGTACTACGGAAAATCGAGTTATTTTGCAACGTCACAGAGAGTAATATTTGTTAAATTTTCTAAATTTCGAGGTATGAGGGGCCTAATATAACTATTCAACTAAACACTAACCAAGTTTAAACAAAATCAGTAGAAAAACGGCGTCCGAAACAGGAGAATAAAATACCAAATTTTAGCATAAAAGCCGTATGGTTAACATTGCCGACTGCGCAACAATGGGCTACTGGCCCAAAGGTGAAGATGACTCTTAAGGGCAGGGTCTGAAAAATAGGATTTCACTGCTTTTGTCTTTTAAGAGTGCATTAACTATTAAATGATGAGTAATACGGTAACGATGAGTTACAGATGGATGGAGTATTAATCTAGTTAACATTTGTTTTTATAAAATACAAAATATCGATCAAATTTATTTTTTGAACTAAAGGACTTATTAAAAATTAATAAACTTACGGAGTTTGACAGTAATGATGTTATTTTGTGCCGAGATGATGGCATCTTTGATGTCAGATGGCTTGCCAGTTCCCGCAGCCTCCCCCAGGCTTGCCACAACACCTACGACTGCCACAAACAACAGTGTTACCACCATAATGACGTGAATATTAGTGAATGGTGATTCGATAATGAAGTAGCACCTTCATTTACCACACCTGCAACATCTGTTTCAACATCTTCATGTTTTTGTCTCACTCCAATTGTAAAAAGGCGTAAAACACTACAATTGTGTTTTTGGAAAACATCGACTTGTTAAACATTCTCAATAGAGACTTATGAAGCTTAATTATTGATTATACAACAATGTAAAATTAAAATGCGGTCATTATATTTTTAAACATAATACACGCCTAAAAAGAGATTTAAAATGTTTACAACGTAAGAGGATGAAAACCTTGAAATCAAAACATTTCTTCAGGTATTTTATTAAAAGTATTTCTTAAGATAAACATAACTCACTGTTCCAAAAATAATTTCTAATACGTATTACTTAATAATATATATTTGATGGAATATTTCGTTGGCCAAATCGTCACGCTTGACACTCACAGTAGAGAGATGTGGCTGCAATACCTCTCAAGTTCTTTCTGCCGAACAAGTTTTTTTGATGTTATTTGATATTGATAGCTTGTTTATAACATGCTATCATCAAATAACAACATTATAACATGCTTTTTGAACGTCGATGATATGGACGAACTTCAGTTTTCATTTATAAAAATACTAATAATTCGTAATTACTCGTAATTGGTAACATTGTATTGTGAAACGTATTCCAAAATATGGAAAATCTATTAATTTTTTATTTTAAAAGTCAATTGGAGTTTAATTTAAACTAAAAAAGACATTTTAAAAACACTATTTTTTAAGTACGAGATTGTTGAGGGTTCCACTTGCTCTTTATTACAAATTGTTGTGAGGTAACAGCATTAATACTTTCATTTATTATAACTCGTTACTCTTCATTTGCTTCAAGATACTTATTCTTACATGCATTACCTTGTTCAACTACATCGTAGGTTTTTTGGGTGATGACATCTCCATGTAATCTACTACATGGCAACCCGTACATTTAAACATGAAGTGTGTAATCAAAACTTCATTGATATCGAATATCCCTCTATTGCATGCTGCATCTTCATCAAATCTTTGAAGATAATCTTCACAAATATTTTACTTTAATTCCGCCCAGAGCTGGTTCATATTTGAGGGATAGTTGAGTGGGAAAATTATTACAAATGTATTTAATGTTGTTGCTTCCAAAAGTATATCATGCTACTCATTTCCGTTATTGGCGATCAGCTTCCTCAAACGTATCATATGTCACTCCACTATGTGCTGTAACATCAGTTCTCTGTTTTTCTTCTTTTTTTCTTGCACTCACTGTGTACATGCGGCTAATGACATTGGCTCCTCCTTGTTGTCTTTTTCCCAACTTTTATTTTTATCTATCCAAACGAAACGCTGTAGAAGTACAGTGTAAAGAAGTTGGTTGACCTCAGAATCAGTGGCATTAAGGAAAAAAGACTTGCAATTTTGTTCGTCTTGGATTTGCAACTGCTTCATTTTTATTGCTTTTTTGGAAATAGATGGTTTATCAGCTATTCAAATGCAGATCCAAACGTTCTAGGTATTGCGTTTGAAAATATATTTCATATTCACAAATACGCTAAGTGGCCTCAAAAGATACAACATAGAGATCATTCAAGTAATTGTCAATTTCATCACATATTAATTACTCTATCATTTACTCAAAGAAATCGTTATGTTGCACAATCATAACCCATATAAATATATTTGTATAGCCGAAATATTTAACCCTCTTAACACTGCTGTAACATTGATGGGACAATCAAATTTTGCAAGCAGATATAGATTTGTACGGCACAACAAATCTGTTCTCCACAGATTTCTCGCGGACGTTAACAGTACTTATCATCATGAGGTCTTTTACATATGGCATAACCATTCACATTTTCTCTTATCATATCGTTCAAATCTTTAAGACAACTTTGTACACTTCCCATCTTTCATTCATTAACTTTTGAACTCAATTGCAAGGATCATGAATCATGTGGCTTGCTTAAAAAATAATAAAAAAAACAGTGGACAGATTTCAATGTCAAGAACGTAAGAATGGACAAATTATTCAATTTTATCAGATTCGCTGATTCGGTTTTCTTCATCTTAACTCAGTACACTGTTGGCATGGAGCACATTTCCTCATTTCTGAAATTTAATGGCGTAACGTCTTTCACAATATTTCTTACTTCAAGATATTCTATATGAATTCTTCTAGTTCACAATGAAATACTCGAATAATTAAGTCTGGTATAAAGTGTGCTTGTTCCCCAGGTTCAAGATTCTCCTTATTTCAAACCATTTTTGATTACACACGTTAAAGTTACAAATAAATACCTTTTTACAAGGTTCTGCACTATAGACATTGCAACTAAAGAGGTCTAGTTTTAATTAATGTTATTTGGTGAACCTATAAATTAAACTGGAAGGATGACTTGCCTTCCAAGACGAAATTTTTGTTTCAAGATAGTTTTGAGATATTGTATTTGCATGTCTGCTTGGAAGTTCATGCTTTCACTTAAGAGTTTGATACAACAATATCCGATGGTGTGTAGTTGGGCAGAGAAACTCTTCTTTTGCGACATCAAAGTTTGAATGAAGTACTCCTGGCTGTTGCTTCCGCTTTGAAATCCCGCTCCTGGCAGTATCGATAAGTTACTGCAACGTTAATTCATTCGCCCTATAGTAAAAGGCAGTGCTTCAGCTTGCATCCTAAGAGCTCGTTTGTAGACGTCATGGTTCGGTTCCTCTGCATTTTGTTGACTCCCATTGCGCACTTGGTTACCAAGATTTATGCGTGCTCTGTGCACGCTTCATTCTATTCTGTGCTACGCTTGTTCAACGCATATGGGAATGAACGGCCACAAAACCAGCAATCCTAGTTCCAAGCGACTGAAAAATAACTATATATTGGTGATTTTACACCAGACGGTGACAACCAAAGGTTGTTAACTTTTACTTGTATATCTTTAGGCTTAAATCAACAACTTTTGGTCGTCCACCTTTCATGTAAACGCACCTTAACATATCTATCTAATAGAATATACGCGAACTTCATAGAGGTTCAAAGTTTTTTTGCCATTCAAGAGGTACGAGATCCCGGACCGTCTTCATGAGGAGATCACAACCTACCAACTACTCTTACAACAACGGACTGTGCAGGCTGCTGCAACACTGACTGGTATTGAGGCTGCAACATTGGTCGAATTCTTCAGTGGTTCTGTGGAATCCTTTAGGGTAAAAGTGGCAAAAGTGATTAAGTTAGCCACAGTGTTACCATCCCGTATGTTTCATGTCAAATTATGTTAGTTTTTATCAGGTCCACTTTTTCAACTTCAAATTTCCTAATGCCAAATCTCACAGTTTTTTAGGTCAGCCTTTTTGTTGAAGCTTGTCAAAATTAGCTTCCTCGCATATTAAATTTATTTTTTATTTTTGTTGAATGAAAAAGTAGTTATCAGATTCTTTGTTAAATGTATCTAGTCATAGACGAGTGTCTCATAATTGATGAGAATACTATTATTTTATAAAATAATATTTTTTCCTGTGAGTGCCTAGTTAAAAGTTTTCTAAGTTATTATTGCATGTTATCATTATTGTTGTTATTGTCATTTCATGTAACTTGCCAGTCATTCAAGATTTGTTGTCCTAATCTGTGTTAATTTTATACTTCAGTTTATAAATATTAGCTATTATAATTCAAGTCTGTATGCCTGCCATCCTGAAATTGTTTGTAATTTTCTTGTAAAATGGTGTATACCGTAAATAAAAAAAGGCTTAAGATAAATATTGAACCAAAGCACAGAAAGACCTCCAAATTTGCTCCTTTATTTAAAAACCAACTTCTTAAGACAGTTTATCTCTTAAGACAATTTATTAAGACAGATTAAGCACTAACCAGCAATACTTACAATTAGAAAATCGTTGTAAAATTATGAGGGGTTCCAATGGCATGAATCCTTTAGGGTGTGAAATAATAAATATTTTTCTTCAATATATAATAATATATAATAAATATTATATAGTATTATATATTGTTAATAATATATATGTGCGGGGATAAAATGCCGCACAAACACACACACACACACACACACACACACACACACACACACACACACACACACACACACACACATATATATATATATATATATATATATATATATATATATATATATATATACACACACATAAAAAAGAGAATGTTTGCATACACAAGCCTCTCCTGCCGGACTGTGTATCTAGGGGGGGGAGCAAAGGAGTCGATGTCCGTGTGATCCAGGTGTCGGGCCTCGTTGGGATTTAACTTGCCGCAACAAAGTTTGGTTCGGCCCGAGTTTTTACCTACTTATACAACTGTAAAACAAAGTTACAGGCTGGTTAAATAACGGCAGTACTTGACACCTCCTCCGACTAACTTACTGCAACAGGAGTCACACAACTCTTCCTTCCTTCCTCCCTTTATCTTGAGAACTCTACGAATTAAAATGAACTATGGAATAAAGATATACAAAAAATGTTACTTTACGATGATTTTTTTATTTTTGTTTCTCATTTTTTCCCTCATAGGAAAAATATAAACCGTGGTAAATGGAATTGGACTGTTTCGGCTTAGGACTTATTCAATTGCTTTTAGGTTTATTGTTTATACGATTTGCGAATTATTTCCTGTTATTGAGGTGACTTAGTGGTTCTTCTCTAATTCTTATAAAAATGCTACCTAAATCATCAAATACTGCACACCAAATAGTGCACATAAATACTGTACCCTTCCTTCGTGTGGGGTGTGAGTAATGTAATTAGATCAATAAGTCTTCAAACTCAATTTTTTTATATAATGCTCATAGCACCGAATAAAAATAGAGACACATTTGCTTATAGTTTACCAAAGCTGTAGCGTGAAAAATGAAAAAAAAATTGGCATTTTAGTATAATTTGGCTACTTTGAAGAACTGTGGGGCAAAACCCTAAGGTCACACTCCCCTATTTTTAGCATTCAACCTAAAAATATCCTTCACACCACATAGTCGACGAAAAACATCTGAAAAAAATTAGTAAAACTGATATTCTGTATAATGGGGGTAAAGTGCAGCGACAGACACACATACAGAAATTGAGATGAGACTCGTTTTGGCTTTCTTAGGCTAAAAAAACGTTATAAAAACCAAAATGCTTAATTACTCTAAGCAATACGTATTTATTTATTTATTTTTACAAGACGATCAGAATGCAGTATTATATCCATACAAAGAAAGATATTTGTCTCAAACTTTGTAAACACTTGTGCTTTCTCCTGTGATCCACTACATCGTCCCGGTCTCTATCACTCAATGAATATTAAATAAATATTCATTGCCATTATCTAAGCGTGTTGGTTGCCATGTGTTCACCTGAGTGACATCTGTTTCATTTCATGATTATTAAAAGTGCAGATAAATTATATAAGTGTAACCGACTATCGAAAATCGATGATATCGTAATAGAGATGAAGATTGCGAAAAGAAGACGAAAGGGGAATGTTTCAATTCCTGTTCATATATAGATAAAAGTAAAGAAACCAAATGATACGGAAAGATAGCGTCCACAGAAGTATAAATTGGGAAGCCAATGATGTGGCCCGCAGTGGTCTCGAGGGACTCCGATACCGAGTATAGATACAGTATTGGCCGTGACTACGTGTTGTCGCGCAATTCCCTCGTTTTGTCTGAATTTAATAGCTAAAATGCATTTAGTCCTTTTAATATCATAATTACAACATTCTAGTTCATTATTGTTCGTCGAGAGCTCGACGACAAAATTTCATTTTAACTCGAATAACTATATTTGTACACTACTTTTGTTTTAATAAAGGGTATTTGACTATTTTTACTATCAGGTAAACATCAGAAATTTTCAATAGTTTTTGGAGTCTTCAATGTTTGTTAAGGTTTTAATTTTCAAATACAGAATTGTTCGTTGAGTTAGTATAATAATTGTTCACAAGACGATACCCTTTATCAATAACAGTTGCAATAAGCGCAAACAGTGTTACAAGTAACATCATTAAGAGGTGTAAGAGATCCATTATTAAACCAAATTCAAACCAGTTGCTCAGTAAAATCTATAACTAGACCTTCAACAACAACGAAAATGTTCCTAGACCTAATATCATATATGTTATTATCTACAGTGCTTCGTTGGATGTAAGAGTGGAGGTAAAGGTTTCACATTAAAATACAGGATTTAGACCAATGAGAGCTAGGCGTTTGACGAAAGTAGTGTAATAGAACAGGTTCTTACTTACAATAAAAATCGCCGAGGGAATATAAAATTCTTCAGGTTATCGGGAAGGAGGGGGTTGATAAATAATTTGATCATTAAAATAGTATCGCCAACCACGATAGTAAAACAAACTGGCTAATTCACTACCCGAAATAAAAGGAATAAAATCTTTTTTTTAATAAATACAATAATGGTATCAATTGCTCCGGTATACATATACAGCAAAATGTCAAGTAACTTAATTTGTGGGAAGTTATAATATCTTGTAAGACGCTTTGTAAAATAATTTGACAGGACCAACAGTTCATTCGGTAGAGCGCAAACCTGAAAATATCATTCAAAAAAATATGACTGTTAAGCTAATATCTTACACACATTCAAGTTTAACAATTAACTAACCCTCAAGGACGTGAGGACTTCCGTAAGTGACCAGAAACGTGCAATTTAGGCTAAAACCGCTAACTCCTCAAGTAGGTTAGGTATAAAATTGTTAGCTGATAATTATGTTTAAAATGTAGATAATACAGTTAGTAGTGTTCAAATTTGGCAAACTAATTAATAAAAAATATATTACTGTAATTAATTAAAAATATACTACTGTAATGAATAAAAAATATATTGTTGTAGTTGAAAGGAAAATATTATAGTGTGACTCCTAATCGATTAAACTTTGATTTAAAATAACAGGGTAGGAATTCAAAAACTTTTCAATGTTGCAGGAAATGAAAAAGGTTTATAGTTTAAATGGAAATACTCTCCTGCCACCTTGTTAAATTCAACGTAAACTTAGTACGCACTAAAAGAGAAATGCATTTTTTAATAGTAATCTTTGTTATAATTATCGTTAGTTATCATGCTTTGATTGTATAACGCCTTTATTAAAACCATAAATATAATTACAGTATTGTATATGTTACACCTAAGTTTTAACATTATGAAAACTCGTATATCGTGCAGTTTACCATTTTCAAAATCAAATAATTTTAGGTTTAATGTAATAATCGCAATAAATAAAACTTTATTATAAAATGAAACATATATTATTTTATTCTATTGTTGCATATATTGATTTATTTATAGGCCTACATACTCAAAATAAAAATCGAATTCTGTACAGTATGTAACGTGTATTTTAACGTGTCAAGCAACTTGACCACGTTTTTAGTATTAATAATAAATAAATTAAACTTTCCTAACTTGAACTTTTTACGAGATAACTTAATACATATTAATTGAAGCCTATATTAATTGACTATATGTCAAAAATATTGAAGTGCTTGATTTAATTTAGACATTTCCGTGTTATTGTATCTAAAAATGAATGGATGAGAGACCATGTTAGAAAACATATTAGAATCGGACTTTTTTTTTTTTTTGAGGGAGAGGCGGAAAAATGCATTACGCACACAGGTGGCCAGCCTGTAGTGTGGGGCTCCCCTAAAAACGGGTTTACCCACTAAAAAACCTCCTCTACTCTTTAGGAATCTAACCTGGAATTGTTTGTCACATTACGTCAAGCTAGGCCTAAATTTGGCTTACGCCCGTGGGGCTCGCTCCTTATCCAGCCGCTCGATCAAGGGATCTGGGCCACTTCGCGGTCCAGATCGGTTTTCTTTTCCAGGAGGATGCCCCGGACGAACTGTGACAAACAATCCCAGTTTCCCTCATCCTCCAAAATCTTTTGGCAGACCGAGTCCACCGAAAATACACCAAAGATTTGTGTGGCCTCCAGGCGGGGCCCTTCCCAACGGGGACAGCGGAAGAATGTGTGTTCCGCATCGTCGGGAACACCCGGGCAATAAATGCAGTCCGGTGAACCGGTCTTTCCCATCCGGTTCAGGTACGACCGAAAATAGCCGTGACCTGTCAAAAATTGGGTCAGGTAGTAGTCCACCTCCCCATGCCGCCGTTCCACCCATGGTTGGACCTGCTTGATAAGTCGCGCAGTCCATCGTCCTCGGGTGTCGTGCTCCCAGCTGTGTTGCCACTGCTGGAAGGTTCGGGAGCGCTCTTCTGTTCTTGCCGTGTCCTTGCCGATCTCGCCTTGTCTCTGATAAATCGCTTTCCTCTCCCCTGCCAAGAGCTTGACAGGGATGACTCCGGCGACCACCAGGACGGCAGGCTCGGACACTGTCCGGTGGGCGGAACACACCCGGAGCGCAGCTTGACGCTGAACCCGGGCGAGTCGCAACCTGTAGCACTCCTTATCTAGAGCGCCTGCCCACACCTCTGCCCCGTAAAGAAGCACGGACTGGACCGCGGACATCAACAGACGTCTTCTGCTGGATCGGGGACCCCCGACATTGGCCATCAGCCTACTAAGGTAAGTCACTACCTTAGCGGCCTTGTCCGCCGTACGGAAGATCTGATCCCTCCAGCTTAACTTGGTGTCCACCATAACCCCGAGGTATTTGGCGGCACGAGTTGATGTGACCACCTCCCTTCCCACTCGAAACGGGACGACGGTGTCGATCCTCTTCTTCGTGAGAATCACGATCTCCGTCTTACTGAGAGCAAGTGAGAGACCGTGATCGGACATCCAGTTGTTGACCACCCGCATAACTCGGTTCAACTTCAGTTGTGGCCAGCTCAACGTTGCGTGCAGCAATGAGAGCTGCGACGTCATCGGCGTACCCAACCAAAGTGGTTTCCTCAGGCATCTCGGACCTCAGGAGGCTGTCATAGGCAACGTTCCAGAGATCCGGGCCGAGTATTGAACCTTGTGCGGCACCAGAAGTGACTTCCATCGTCCGCGTTCCGTCCCTCGTGTCATAAATCAGGCTTCGAGAGCGTAGATAATCCTCGATGAGCCGCAACAGATATGCAGGAATACGAAAGGTGTTGCGAAGCGCATCCAGCATATCGACCCACCTCGCCGAGTTGAAGGCATTCTTGACATCAAGCGTAACAAGAAGCACTACTCGGCGGGAGAAATGGTTGTGGCTCTCGGCTCTCTCCACAGCTCTCTGAACTTCGGTGACAGCGTCGATCGTTGACCGTCCCTTTCTGAAGCCGTACTGACGGGGGCATAAGTCCCCGGCAGCTTCCACGGCAGAAATCAGGCGGGAACGGATCAGCTTCTCGAACAGCTTTCCAGCCGTGTCCAACATGCAGAGAGGCCTGTGGGACGACGGCAGCTCGGGATCACCTTTGCCCTTGCTGATCAGTACAAGCCTGGCTGTTTTCCAGGGAGCCGGAAACACCCCTTCTACCAAACAGGCATTGTACATTCTCAACAACAAGTCAGCGTTGATTAAAAATACTTTCTTTAAAGCCTCACTGGGAATCCCGTCCGGGCCAGGAGCCTTGTTGCTCTTCAGGGAGAGAACGGAGGTTTCTAGCTCCTCGAAAGTGAAGAGTGGAACGTCCTCTACCCGTCCGAAGTCTACCGGCGGTCGCTGTGGATGTTCAGGAAACAACGCAGCGACGATCCTCCCCATGGTGGCGCCCTCCATGATGGAAGGTGGAGAGCGGGCGCCGAGTTTCTGTGTTACAAGTTTGTAACCCAGGCCCCAGGGGTCGGAATCAACGTCGTCACGAAGTCTCCTCCAGCTATTCGCCTTGCTCCTGTTGATCGCCTGGCGGAGAGATTTTCTCGCAGCTTTATAGGCCTCCGACTTACGAACTCTGTCTGCGGGGATTCTCGCTCTTGTGGCGGCTCGTCTAGTTCTTAAACATGTTCTTCTGAGTTCCGCAATCTCTTCAGTCCACCAGTAAACGGGTTGTTTGTCGCGTCGGGGTTTCCTTCGCGGCATAGACTGGTCGCAGGCCGAGACGATCAGTTCCATCGTGGATGTTACTAGTGCCTCGGCCCCAGCCTCACCAGGATTCCCCTGCGCTCCCCGAGAGATGACTTCGGTGAACTTGACCACGTCCAGTTTGTTGGTGTTCCACCGGCGTGGCCCCTCCCGAGATGCGGAAACTCGACGATTTGCCTGATCATGCAGGTCAAACACGACGTATTGGTGGTCGCTACCCGTGTAGTCCTCCACAACCCTCCAGCCAGAGATCCTCGGAAGGAGCGACTCAGACGCAAAGGTGACATCGGGGATCGTGCCTCTCTGCCCGGGGCGCCGAAAAGTAGGTGTGTCGCCCTGGTTGAGGACGACAAGACCGGCCCTGGCGATGAAATCCAGGATGTATTTCCCCCGGGAGCTGGTAGAGGGCATTCCCCACTCGACGGCCCTGGCGTTGAAATTGCCACCAACGACGACATGCCCGGTGGTGCCGAGAACGCACTCCTCTAGGCTATCTATCTTGTCGCGGAAGTCCTGGACGGCCTCGTTGGGTGTGAGGTAGCAACTGAAGATAGTCACGTAACCACACCGAACCCAGACGAATCCTCGGCCGCGCCCGTGACTCCGCACCAAGACATCTCGTGTATTACGTGCCCAAAATGCAGCAGTACCGAGGCTGTCCGAGATCCAAATGTTTGGGTCTCTGTCCCGATACTGTTCGCTGATAAGGAGCGCGTCAGCACCAAGTTCTCGGGCGAGCTGATCTAGAAGGTTATCAGCTCCCCAGGATCTATGAAGGTTGGCCTGGAGGATGCGAATTACCGGCCGCTGCCTTTTGCCTGTTCAAGTGCGGCTCTGAAGGCACCGCACTGACCAGACCCGGGTAAGTGACCGAGGGCACTGGAGCCTGAATCCTTGCAGAGGAAGCAGGAGGGGCTCGAGGAACATTCCTTGCGTTTGTGGCCCTGGCTTCCACACTGGAAGCAGTTGGCACTCCTGTCGGGCCCTTTACAGTTTCGGGAGGAGTGGCCGAAACCGAGACAGCGGAAGCATCTCGAAACTACCACCCTCCGTTTGAGCCTGCAACTGACCCAACCGACTCTGAGGTGCTGAAGGCTAAGCAGCTTATTGGCGTGCTTTTCGCCCATCTCAGCAACAGCCATCCGGAGTTGACTTCGGTTGGGCTTTGTCAGCCATACCCTCACTCCATCAGCTGATATCTCCGGGAGTGCCACCTGGATCGCACGGGTCACCTCCTCTTCGGTGGAGAGGGCATCAAGGTCCCGAATCTCGACCGAACACTTCGGTTCTAGGGCCTTGATTGAGCCTTTGTCCCCAAGTGCAGTCTTGAGGGAAGCGGCAAAACCGATCTTGTCACTCGACTTCCCCAGTTCGAGGAGGACATCCCCGTTCTGGGTTCGCCGAATAGACTTGATAACGGTGTCGGTCTCCTCCGGTTTGGCCTGCGATCTAATCTGACCCAGAACATCAGCAAAAGATCGCCCCCCTAAAGGCTTGATCAAGATTGCCTCCGTCCTGGGCTTCTTAGGCCTGGGTTGTTTAGAATCGGACTTAAGCTATGAAATGCTTTAACTATTGATTAATGAAACCATCAAAGTTACTTATGCATGATTTTGTCAAGTTACTTTTAGTTTAAATATATTGCTAAGAATAATGATGCATTATCAAATGTACTTCCATGATTTCAAAATTACAGTTATAGAAGTCACGTCGTACAAACGAAAACGTTAATAAATTAATAAATGAAAAAGCAAAAATTGCTGGTAGTGAAATAATAAAACTGTACCAAACTGTTAAAAATAACGCTAATCATAAAATTTTCCTTTAATATTATTGGAATACTTTTACAAAATGTTCTGGGTTAGAGACGAATAACCTAAACAAGGAAAGTTATCGGAAACTACGTGACATTACAGTGCTATCGAAATGAAACTAGGTTTGTCCCAATGTATCGATGAAGAATTTGAGGTAGTGTACTATTATTTAAAAAAAAATCTTTTTTATGTTATCTCTGCTCTTATATTCTTTTCAATCGGGTTACAGTAAATGAAGACACATTTGGAAAAGCTTACCATGAAAAGAGGACATATTGTACAAAGAGTAAGATCACTCATCACACGGCACACCAATTATATAAATTTTGGTATAAATTCCTCGAAAATGTTCAAAATTACCAATTCAAAATATGAAGCTATAAGCTATAATTTTGCATTTTTTGACTAGGACGGTCTGCGTTTCTCTAGAAACTGTCTTCTCTTATTTATTGTTTCATCTTAGTGTTTACGCGTTGACCGCGTTGTCATATCTTTGATAACCGGCAGTTCGGCAGTGAAGGGTAATATGAAGAAATCAATGCTCGGACTGTACAGCAGCAGCCAATCAGCAGTATATCATGATGTTATCTTGGCCCGCTCCTGAGCGGCCATTGGAAAATGAACATTTGATTAACGGTGCCCGTTTCAATAACCTCACCATTAAGATTCACTGATAAAATGACTCGGGACTGGGCGACCCCCTGGTCGGATCGATCTTGTGGCGGCTTCATAGTTGTCTAACATCTCCAAATTTTAGGTTTAGTGAAACTCTAAAACTGGAATTGGTTTGATGTATGAGAGTCCGAAGATACTCTCAATCTAATGAAAAATTTAATAAGCTTCCAAACTCACCATAAACGGCATTTGCGGAGAAGCGGCATTAGCATTAAATTTGTTTATGGTAGTTGGTCTATCCTTCAGTATATAGCTATTAGTATAATGTTATACTATTAATAACTGAATGCCGCTTGAAGAATTGTTTGATTGATGTCCCAGTGGCTAGATTCCTTCATTGCTGTTAACAGATATGAATACACTTTGATACCTGGTTCCTGGATTACAACCAAATGAGCTTTACCGTATTGTGAATTTGCAAAAATTCTCTAGTTACATATAAACGTTCTTCTTTCGTTTAGCATTTAGCGGGAATGTTTACCGCATGCTCTCTCTAATAACAGTTAATATTGTTTGAAAGTTTTTGCGTTTAAAAAAAGGTAAAATATTAAAATTTGGTAATAGTTAAATAGTGTTTGGCGGTAGCCAGCGGTAAGAGATTTTGCACATAGTAAATGAGTACAGAAAACGCTAAATTCTTTTTCCAATAACGGTGGATTTAGGTATTTTTAATGCTTAAAGTAACAAAAACTCGTCGAAAAGTGACCAATGTAAAGTATTGCACATTATTTATATGGTTTAACTATTCTCAAAAACGGATTTGCCAAGTTTATAAGAGCGTTTTGTGTCCGTAAGATTTTGCAAAAACTCTCTAAGACGGTGTGGAAAAAATTCCACGAATAGCTCAATAATGTTCGAAACGATCAAGTCCAAGTTACGAAACTTTATTCGTGAGTATCTACTGTTTAAATCTCCTTTTTCAGATAAGAATGGAATTTTTACCTCTCCTCCAAAGGGATTAAGAAGAAAATCTTAGCTGTATGCATAGGTTTTGAATGTAGGTTTTCTGCTTTGTACTAATAGAGACTTTTTAATTTTTATTCATATATATGTACAAATTCTATGCTTACATTATACATTATATATATGCTTACATTATATATTTTCTTTTTATTAACTATGTGCCGTCTCCCTGGAGAGATAAAAACTCTAAACATATCTAAAAAAAGTAGATTTAAATGTATACGCGTGTACGAAAAGTTTCGTTATTTGGAACAAATCGGTTCAATTACCGAGCGGCTCAGATTCCTTTTTTACTACACCGTATTTTTTATTTATTTTGTATAGTAAAGATTAAGTAGCGGCATGAGACATGATATGTAAGCGACATTTGTTACGTGTGAAGACGTCAAACACAAACATTGTCAGATGTAACGATGTAAACGATAGCAGCGACAGTCACTACATAATGAGCACGTGTGTGTCGCGTCACGTGCTGCGTAACTACAACATAACTCGGCTAAGAGGAGTTGTGGGTAGTGCCTATCACACAACATTGTCAGATGTAACGATGTAAACGATAGCAGCGACAGTCACTACATAATGAGCACGTGTGTGTCGCGTCACGTGCTGCGTAACTACAACATAACTCGGCTAAGAGGAGTTGTGGGTAGTGCCTATCACACCTGTAGCTCTGGAAATCCTTAAAAGAGGTCGTAGAAATGACACCGCTATCGCGAATGGAATTTTTAACAATTTTGAGCTTTGGGCGTAGAAAAATTTGTTATACTGTTTGATTCAACGATCAGATGCAGATTGGGAACATTACGACATAGAATGAATTTGAATATAGATGGCCTGTGCCATAATATTCAGCCAGATAGTAACCAAAGCTATTTATACGAACCATATTTCAAAGCCTCATGATTAAAGTTGGTGGTTAAAATGTATTTAAAAATTTTTCTATTTGGAGCAATTACGGGTACTTTAACGTTTCCCAAAACAACCAAAAATGTTGTAATTTTTTAAGAATAACATGATTAAACATCCTTTAAAACCTTCCCTGATTGAATCTACTCTGATTAAAATTTTACAATTTCTATTTAATTCCATTTTTTTATTTAGGTAAGTAAATACCTTAATAGTTATATAGTAGGCAAAAGTACTTTATTGTAGACACAAGAATTTTTTGCTGAGCTAAAACAGAATGTAAATGGTACACAAGGTAACATGTATAAAAGAAAAGCCTAAACAACCAACAACGCGTAAGCCTAGTTGTAAGTAGATGGCATATTCAAGGAAATTATAATGTACTAATTAAAACTAATTAACTATAACTAGTTCTTGGGTACCAAGAATTTGAAAACTTATGTTACTTGTTGTTTGTAACCTATGTGTAATGAGCTTGTAATTGAAACTTGTAAATGATTCATTAAAGAAGTCCATAGTCGTTTCGTGACATGAGGAGTGTTGAATACGGCCCAACTATGACCGTCTTTACACTAGCAACTATGACCGTCTTTACACTAGCAACTATGACCGTCTTTACACTAGTTTTTAATAACACAAGAAGGAGATTTTCCATATTTAACATTCATATGTTTAGTTATATTGTGTTCAACATATGTGTTGTATGAGAAATGTGTTTATCATACGTCAGCAAAATTGATGAATAATGAATGTGTTTATCAACACAATTCATGTACATTGAAGACATTCAAACGGCGATAATCTTTTTTTTATTTGGTTAAGAAATTTGATTGTGTATGGATGTAATTTTAAACAAGAAAATTTATTTTAATGAAGATTAAATATGTACATTCATCGACCGCCAGTAAATGCAAACAACGGTAATAATTAAGAATTATTAATGAAAGCAAATTTCGTCTGAGTTAATTTTACAGCGAAGCCACTGCTTCAATTAAGCCGTCCCCCTTCCGTTCCTCCCCCAACTCGTATTTTAAGTGTTAAGAGTCAGCAACCTACAAACTTGCAGAGCAGGCCACGACGACATGCCGGCTGAGGTTTATCAATGCTCACTATTTATGTTCACTCCACAGTTGATAAGTTGTGGTTTCACTGATATTTTTTACATTCCATTTCTGAACAGATTGAATTTTCACCAATAACAATAATGAATTCAAAATACAATTTGAACTTAATTATCTGCTTGTGTTACAATTTTGAAGCATCCTGCAGCTTTATATAGGTATCACAATCAACATTACCGATAAATTTTGTTGACTATAACAAGGAAAATATGTATATTTTCCTCTTGACTAAAAACGCATTCGTTACCACTAATCCATTCCAAATAGGATCTTTGTCAATAAATTAATCTTGACAAATTTAATATAAATACATGTATCTTTAAATACACGAATTTCATGATTCAACCAACAAATAAATTGGAGAGAAATCAATACATTCAAAAATATAAAAAGTAATTTGTGAAATTACACGGAAAGCCGGTAGCTAGAGAGGAGCTTTGGCATAATATACAAACAAAATAAGACGGGCTTGGGGAAACTGCAAAGTGGGGGGTTACCGAGAGAGATTCTACACGTAAATATTACACCGATGCCATCCTGCTGAGCAATGACTTGGCTGCCTTCGGAGCAACATTCATTTTTAATTTTAGTGATATTTATGACAAAAAAAGTTAATTGGTTCATCAAATAAATTTGGAATATCTTGTGGGTGTTCGAATATATATATATATTTTTACCTATGGAACATCTTGCAAATTGCTTCATTCATTGGATCTCATTAAGTGATAACACTTCGGCATTATATATATATATATATATATATATATATATATATATATATATATATATATATATATATATATAATAGTAAAGTTTCATACTATGAATTTGAACGAACTGAGTTTTTGATTCTGGGGACCTCAACATGAAACTGGCTCGAGTCTTGGGTCTTACCGTGACTACTACCCCGCCGTTCTACAGCACTAAAGAGGGAATGATTAGATTTAAATCTAATCATTTAAATTTTAAATCTAAATCCGTACTATCCAATACTCTAATACGAGTAAGGTATATTTGTATGTATTTATGTATCCAACACGGATCTCAAAAACGGCACAAACGATTTTCTTCAAACTTTGCAAGTAACTTAGTTCTGTGATAATAGTAGTTTTCATCACTAAGGGCAAAAGTGGGTCTTTTTTCCGAGTTTTTAAAAACTATTAAGCATCAAAAAGACACTTTTGCTCCGAGTGATGAACAACGTTTTTTATCATAATGCGAAATTAGACTTTTGATCGTTAAAATTATTAACTATAAAGTTGTATTTTAGAGGTTAAATTTACAAAGTAAGTAATAGGCAGTGTTTACATTTCTGTTATTTACAAACAATGCTCTTTTAACGTTTGAATTTCAAAATTCTGCTCCTCAACATTAAAAATCAATAATAATATACTTAGCAAACAGCTGACTTTTCAGTCCTATGACCTACAAAATTCTCCAGCTGATTTTTCGGTCCTAGGACTAAAAAGAATCGGTTTTGGTAATACTTAGAGAACAAAAACAGCCTGATTTCGTGCAGAATGATAAAAAAATAATATAAATACAGGTAGGCCTATTTATAATCTTAATTGAAATTAAAATTTTTTACATTGGTATATGGAGTTGAGAATCAAAACAAAGAAATAATGGAAACAGCTGACTCAACTGTTAAAGTGCACAACACGTATTCTAATATAAATATGTGGGTTTTCATGGTAGTCAGTTTAATTTATTATTATAGTCCGTTTTCTTAAACCTGATCCTTCACGAGAATATTGGGGTGGGGGAGGGATTTAAACTGTAAAGAAAAAATTTAAACTGTAAATAAAATATTTAAACTCGTGACAAACATATTCGAGTATCAGATTTCGTCAAATAACGTTTTAAATAAGTTATAATGCCTTCCAGTAACTCCTAGTCAGCTGTTATATTTTGGAGCTAGACATATTCTTTGTTAAAAGGTAACAGTTCTAAAGTAAACTGATTAAATAACAACTGCTACCAATAATATTGTAAAACTGATACACAAAATGTTGTGATGTAAAATTACCAGCTGGTATGCAACAGTGAAATAAAACAAAGGTTTTTTGTTATTTTTGTTTTATTTCACTGTTGCATATCAGCTGGTAATTTTACATCACAACATTTTGTGTATCAGTTTTACAATATTATTGGTAGCAGTTGTTTTTAATCAGTTTATTTTATAACTGTTACATTTTAACAAAGAGTAGGTTTAAAAATATAACAGCTAACTAGGAGTTACTGAAAGACATTTATAACTTGTTTAAAACGTTACTTGAGGAAATCTGATACTTGAACATGTTCGTCACGAGTTTAAAAGTTTTGTTTACAGTTTAGATTTTTTGTTTACAGTTTAAATCCCTCCCACACCCCAATATTCTTGTGAAGGATCAAGTTTAAAAAAACTGACCATAGTATATGTTTTGCTCGAAATCGTGCAATTTATTTTGATACAATACAAATGTTACTTTTAGTTCTAAATCAAAGACATCCAACCAATCCAATATTGTGAATATCTGTAATCACAAAAAACTACACGTTTTTGCAGCTGAACATTAACAGATGAGTTGCGTCCTAATCTATATATTAATAGGCAAGCATGTTTCGTTTCCTCCTTTTTTCTCAGCTTGTGTGACTCGTAGGGGAAATCCGCGCACAGCATTAGAAAGGTATAGTGCTGTAGATGAGCAGAATCACATTATAATTCGCATCCGCCCCCAGGGCTACGCCCTATAGGCTTTCAAAGTTTCAATGTTAATCTTGTGGAAGAAGGATAATTGATTGACTCATGAGACAGCTGTTGTAATAACAAAATGCAAGCAAATCAAGAAGAACAGTTGTTTCAGTTATAAAACATTTTAAAACTAATTGGCTCAAGATCAACTGCATTTTTGGTCGAATTTCGACCAGTGGGCAATCTCTAGTTATTAATAATTAGACTATCTCAGATTCAACCCGGATGAAACCTTGGTCTCTAAAACCAACTGATGTGCCAATTCAGAATTTCATAATGCCAGTTGGATAATTGTGGGGGTTTAATGTGGTTTATTCTTATTGACTGCTTGAAGCGCAAAGCAGTTCTAAAAATGTTGGTTGTGAGTTAGCCTAGTTATAAATTGGTCTCCTGATATCTTTATGTACCACATCAAAACGATGGCCAGTCATACATATTCGAGAGAGTTCGATGTCTAACCAATGTAGTCTTTTTTAGGGCAGTGTTTACAAGATAGTTGGTAGATCACATTGTTAGTTTCACAAGTTGATCTACCAACTATTGGGTAAACTCTGTTTGTCACACTACTTTTGAAATCAGAGGACGTTCTCATAATATTGCAAAGGTCACAATGAGGGACTTGTAACAAACACTTTGTATAGCAGGTTTTCTTTTGGCTATACGCTCTTATTATTGTTTTTTAAGGATTAATTTATAATTTTATTTGAAACAATATTAATAATCAATGTGAAAATATAATGCAACAAAATTCTATATTTTCTTATGAGTTTTAATAATTATAGTACATCAAAAACTTTTGTTCATTAAACAAAAACATCCATTGTAATTCTATTGGAGTACGTAGGTCTGCTGCGATGGGAGTATTAAGATCTCAAACGTCAAAATAAGCATAGTTGTAGTAAAAAAAATATATAAAAAACATAAAAAAAATATAAAAAACTGTTAACCAGTTCCATAAAATTGAACTTCTATGTAGTCAATCCAAGTAAGATTACATACTCTTTCACAGGACTTGAGCATTTATTTGATTTCGATAGGCATTTAGATATTTTAGGCTCAGGCACAGATCTCTTTGTGAGCTGACAGGCTCATCAAAACAGGTAGGAATAAGGAAAACTGACTGGGAATTAGTTTACATTTCACCATTTCAAACAAAAAAATGCTGTGATTTATTGTGGACTAATAATTTGATATTAAGTAAAATTGGCAAACAATGAAGGGAAATGAGCTTTTATCAGTAGAAGCAACGAGGCAACTGATAAAGAAGTGATAAAAGGAAGGAAACTTCACAATTGCTTCCCTGACCTTATCACGGAATTTATTTAAGAGGTTAATTATCTTCGAGTTTCATTTAAAGGTCTCTCGCATTATTTACAGAGTCTTCAGAAAATTTTATTGATCAATTAAAGAAACACAAATATTACTTGATTCAAAGTTTTATTTCAGTACACATAAATGAGGTAAACGATAAATAAATACTCATTTACTTCTTTTTACCTAGACAAACACAAAATGTGCCATTTAACAATGTATTTATGGTTTGCTACAAAGACAAGTGTGCGAGATATAAAACTTTTTTCTTTTAGTTATATTTTTTGAAACATTTACTTTCCTATCATAGTTTAAAACCGAAGTTTCCAGAGCAAATAACAATACTTATTGGTAAGTTACTTATTTGGCTGATAAGTAATTTTGGTTTCAGGACAATTTTAATTAGTGTGCTTGATTTCCGGAGCAACCCTTTTGTTTATTAATGATGAAAAAACAGTAATAATCTAATGTTTCTGTGTGAAAGGTAGATAAAGTTTAATTGAAACTTATCTGTATATTAATAGGCAAGCATGTTTCGTTTCCTCCTTTTTTCTTAGCTTGCGTGCATCGTAGGAGAAAACCGCGCATACCGTTAGAAAGGTATAATCCTGTAGATGAGCAGAATCCCATTCTAATTCACTTCGGACTCCAGGGATACGCCCCACAGGCTTTCAAAGTTCCAATGTTAATCTTAAGGAGGAAGGATAATTGATGGAATCATTAGACAGCTGTTGTAATAACAAATGCTAGAAAAACAGGAAGAACAGATGTTTCAGTTATAAAATGATTTCTTATCATTCTGCACGAAATAAGCCTGTTTTTTGCTCTCTTAATAGTACCAAAACCGATTCTTTTTTGTCCTAGGACTTGAAAAATCATCTGGAGAATTTTTTAGGTCCTAGTACTGAAAAGTCAGCTGTTTGCTAAGTATTATTAGTATACATTTATTAATGTTAAGCAGCAGAATTTTGAAATTCATACGTTATAAAGAGCATTGTTTGTAAATAACAGAAATGTAAACACTACATATTACTTACTTTGTAAATATAACCTCGAAAATACAACTTTATAGTTAATATTTTTAACGATTAAAAGTCTAATTTCTCATCATGATAAAAAACGTTGTTCATCACTCGTAGCAAAAGTGTCTTTTTGATGCTTAATCGTTTTTAAAAACTCGGCTGCGCCTCGTTTTTAAAACACGATTGCGCACCAAAAAGACCCACTTTTGCTCCTAGTGATGAAAACTACTATTAAATTTCTTGGATCCAGATCAACTGAAATAATTTTGATCGAATTTCGGTAATGAGGCGATCCCTAGTCATTATTATTATGTGTTGTAAGAAAATGAAAAAGATTTAAAGTGTCCTGCGTACTATGGACTCCTGTACTTTTTTATTCTATGTGGGAAAGAGTATTACTTTAAATAACATGTAGTTGATCAGAAACTGTTTGTAAGCAAATACACAGGGTGTTTTGTAGTCAGTGTCAAATAATTTTAGGGGTTATTATGCATGTAAAATGCAACGGAAATACTCAGTTTAGGCAAACATATCTCGCTCCATCTTCCAGTAACAGGCATTTTTATTTTTATTTTTTTTTTTCAAATTTGTCAACAATTTCCATAAAAGTCTTGATTTTCTCACCATTTACTAAACCTTTTGCACTTTTTATGACATTTTTTGAAAGTACACATGGTTTTGTATTAGATAAAGCAGTTTGACAAAATTAAGCCATCATAAAGCTCTGTAAAATCGAATAAAAAAAGTTTGGAAAATTTTGATAAAGGGCACTATAACTTGTTGAGTAAAATTTTTTTAGTCAAGCTACAAACTGTCAAATCTCGCCAACACTTCTTCCAAAACTTCCTTACATTTTAGGTTTAAAATGATATACTACAAGTTATAGAGAGTATAACATGTGAGTAGTGCAAAAGTAAGGCTGCTGGCTCACTTCAAGGTAGTAGTGCAAAATTGCGGCCGCTGGCCCAGTTCAAGGTCACCTGAGGGATGACGTCATTGAGGTCAATGACCTCACCGATGACGTCATCGATGACGCAATCGATGACGTCATCACTAATGACGTCATTTCGACGACGTCACACCCATGACGTCACAGAAATGACGTGCTAATGACGTCATCACCCCTTACGTCATCAAAATGACGTCACCGATGCAACTGAGGTCAAGGTCATGCCGAAACTTAAAATTTTTTGGCACTTTTGCCGTTTCTCGCACTACGCTCCGAGTTTCAGTCAGAGTCCCCGTGACCTTGACCACTTGGAGCGAATATTCGACGAGAAACGGCAAAAGTGCCAAGTTAAACTCGAGTTTCTGACATGACCTTGCCTACATGGCCGATCGGTAATCCCTCAGGCGACCTTGAACCAGTACAACGCCCGCAATTTCATATTACTGTGATCTTGAAAACTTAACAATGGAGTGCCGACACCAATGCGCACCCCACGACAGTCACCGAGCGACTGACTGTCAGGCTCTGTGTACTCTAGGTATATCGGCTTGAGAGACTAAGACTCTAAACTGTCAGGAATGGGAGTAACTAACTGAATTTTGCAAGGAAAAGTCATTTCATCCAATATTCTAAACAAACACTTCATCAGTACAACTTACATTAGTCTGTTTGGTATAAAACTTAGGGTGTCCGCGCAACAGTTTGCGCCACTTAGCTAAAGTCGAAACCCTTTTGACTTTGAGTGATGGACAGTGAGCAACTAATTAAGTCTTAACACGGCTAAGTTTCTTACCTAAAGCGTCCCGCGACATGGCTTCCCCTCACAAAAGTCCGCACAATACTGAGAGACTGCTTGTAACGCGTGAGTCAAGGGAAAAGAGGTGGGGGAAACAGCAGGAGTGGGGGAAGGTCACAGTGGTGGGGGAAGTTGAGGTTGTACGCTGGAGTATCGCACCACTTCACCATGAGCTGTCCTACAGTTAACACACTGTTCTCTTGGCCCGAGTTGGCACTAGAAGAAACATTTCTGTACAGCTTAGGCTGTGAGAGCCGAGGAAGCAAAGTCAAAGTGGAAATTGTGTTAAACTCCAAGATGAAGAGTCTCCTAAATAAACTAATTGTATCCCTGCAATCCCCTATAACTCTGGAGAAATACCACTTTATAAAGCGACACCTTATTCTTTGGCAAAACGAATTGGAAATGGAAAAGATTACAGTAAAATTAATTTAACTTAAAATTTGGACAGGACACTCATGGCGATACCACGTGGCGTGCAAACGCCACCCTAAACATTACAAGTTAGGTTATTGAGCACCTCTGGTACGATAACCGACGTGCTAGAGTTAAAGTGTGATGAACTTGAGTCAAAACACTGAAATACTACAAGTCGATATAGTCCCAGAGTTAAAGTGTAGTGACCTTGAGGAAAATCAGAGAAAATCCAAACCATGTTTGTCCAGAGTTCAAGTGTAATGACCTTGAGGCAAAAATCTGTAAAACACTTACATGAACAGAGTTGAAGAGTAGCGATGCTTACCGCATGCAAGCCTGAGACATACTGGCTGAGCGCCGTCGCGTAGCTTAGGGACTCGAATATGGTGGGGGTATTGCCAACACTTAGAGTAGAAGTGTAGTGGGCGACCTTGAAGCAGACTTAGAGTAGAAGTGTAGTCGGTGACCTTGAACCACCCCTAAGGGGTGGAACACCCCCCCCCCCACCCACCCCACCCTCACCCCCACCCCCACCCCCACCCCCCACCCCCATGTCTCCCCTATGTCTCCTATGTGTCTTGTTTGTGTTTTGTGTTGTTGTTTTGTCTTGTTTATCTTATATGTTATATGTGTTTAATGTGTATATGCTTGTTCCAGCACTTACCATGTTGAGCTCAACCTATTTTGTAAGTGTGTGTTATATCTATCTAAAGTGTATACGCTTGTTTTAGCACTCCCCCTTGAGCCTTTTTCACAGCTCAAAGTAAATTGTAATGATAGGGAAGGGAGTAGGCCCCCGTGTAAAATCATGTTTTACCAACGTTAGCATGGGTCCTCTCAGGCATGCAATATTGCGGCTGGGTTGGGAACCGGTCCGTTTGTACGCTGGCATGCAGACCACAGCTGTGGCCAATTTGCGGCGGCCTCTGCACTCGGACCGAGGACGTAAGCCACTAGGGCTGTCCTCAACCTCTCTCAAAATTACGTAAATGAAACTTTGTTAGCTATTTGTGTTTTTTTTGCCCCCAAGGCCCCCGAACATTCGTGGTTCGCCATGGATGTACGGGGGCCGAAATTTTTTAATGTTTGTACGGCCTTGACCTAGTAACGACTTATACAAATTTAATGCATTGCTAAACTTAAATATTAAAGATAGGGAACGGGAGTAGGCCCCCGTGTAAAATCATTTTATACCAATGTTAGCATGGGTCCTCTCAGGCATGCAATATTGCGGCTGGGTTGGGAACCGGTCCGTTTGTACGCTGGCATGCAGACCACAGCTGTGGCCAATTTGCGGCGGCCTCTGCACTCGGACCGAGGACGTAAGCCACTAGGGCTGTCCTCAACCTCTCTCAAAATTACGTAAATGAAACTTTGTTAGCTATTTGTGTTTTTTTTGCCCCCAAGGCCCCCGAACATTCGTGGTTCGCCATGGATGTACGGGGGCCGAAATTTTTTAATGTTTGTACGGCCTTGACCTAGTAACGACTTATACAAATTTAATGCATTGCTAAACTTAAATATTAAAGATAGGGAACGGGAGTAGGCCCCCGTGTAAAATCATTTTATACCAATGTTAGCATGGGTCCTCTCAGGCAGGCAATATTGCGGCTGGGTTGGGAACCGGTCCGTTTGTGCGCTGGCATGCAGACCACAGCTGTGGCCAATTTGCGGCGGCCTCTGCACTCGGACCGAGGACTTAAGCCACTAGGGCTGTCCTCAACCTCTCTCAAAATTATGTAAATGATTCTTGTTAGCTTTTTGAAAAAGTTATTTGTTAGCAATGCAGTAAATGTGTAAAAGTCTTGCGTGGTGAAGGTCAGACAACATTGGAATGTTTGCTGTTGTCCATAGTTGGGTCTCTTCGGAGGCTACAGCGATGGCAACCTAAATGCCCCAGGTGGGGCTTTATTTTTTTAAAGTTTTTCCGTGACCTTGACCTAAATACAGTAGTGTTCTAAATCCTTAATGGTTAGGTATTACTAACATACAAGTCTGCTGTTGTCCATAGTTGGGTCTCTTTGGAGGCTACAGCGATGGCAACCTAAATGCCCCAGGTGGGGCTTTATTTTTTAAAGTTATTTTGTGACCTTGACCTAATTATAGGGATACTGCTCCAGCAACCCCCCCCCCCACACCTCCACCCCACACCTCCACCCCACACCTCCACCCCACACCTCCACCCCACACCTCCACCCCCCACACCTCCACCCCACACCTCCACCCCACACCTCCACCCCACACCTCCACCCCACACCTCCACCCCACACCTCCACCCCACACCTCCACCCCCCCCCACACCTCCACCCCCCCACCCCACACCTCCACCCCACACCTCCACCCCACACCTCCACCCCCCCACACACCTCCACCCCCACACCTCCACCCCACACCTCCACCCCCCCCCCCCACACCTCCACCCCACACCTCCACCCCCCCCCCACCTCCACCCCACACCCCACACCTCCACCCCCAGCCCCGCCCCTACCCCTACCCCTATACCCTTGGGTGGGGCTCGCCCGTGGTTGGTGGGGATATAAGGCAGCCGGGTTGCACGCACCTCTCACTTGAGCTCCAGCACTCACACCGCTCACACCGACTGTTGCTCTCACCAAATAGTATTATTTATTTAATTTCTATTTCAATTCATTACTCTACATCTTTAAAAATGCCTCTTAAATTTAAAAACTATCCTCCTGCTTCTGCTTCTTCGGCCAACCAGTCTACTCCGCCTTCTTCTTCGTCTGGGACCACTACGACGCAGTACTCGATCCTGCGGAAAGCGCTGGCTGTAATCAGGACTGTGACCAGCCTTCTGCCATCGATGCCAGCGCTAACCAATACAACTGCCGCTGGGACCAGCCGAGGATTGATTTGCTCTCCAGCTGTCTCCCTTTCCTCGGACTCCAACTCGGATGCTGCCATATTCCAGACGGAGGAGGACGACAAGAAGAAGAGGAAGACTGCAAGGCCAAAGTACACTCCATACTCCCGTACACACAAAATCCTTTCATACACCAAATCCCAATGTCCTCTACCCCTATCCCCAATCCCATCCACACCTGTTAAACCACCCCGTAGATCCATCTTTTCCCCTGACGCCTCCTATCCAACCATCGACGTAACAACAAAATTTACCTCACTTCCCACCATTTCCCCCGAACTTCCAACCATCGATTTAACACGTTCTCCCACCCCACCCAAAATTGTTTGCTCCCTTCCTCTTCACCGTGTAAAGCGTTCTACCCCTATTTCTTCTAGCCAGCCTAAACCGGACAAGCTCCAAAACACTCCAGTAAAGCGTCCAACACAAAAACGTAAGCGTGTTAAAGTCCCTGCTGGCAAGGGTAATAAATGCGATTACGTGTGGATGTCAAAAGACTTTGGGGTTCTTTGCTGTCAGAAGTTTGCTGTTTTAGATAAAGACCGTTGCCAAACGCACTTGAACAAAAATATCAATCTTCCGAGAGTAAGACCCTACAGTCTTAACAACATTAGGTCTAAAACATCCCAACCCAGACATCCCCACAGTCCGCAACCGCTTGATATTAGAAGACTTAAAGTGAATGAAAAATATTATTTTATTGTTCAGATTTATGGAGCTTTTGATGCCAAAGTAGAAATCATTGTAAAAGGTGATGGCCGCCTTCATACAATGAAAGTACCCGTTCGGATGGTACAAAGACAATTTTTCATCCATAAAAAAGGCTATCTAATACGAAGGGAAGGATGCCAATCTGTGTGGGAAATGGATTAGGATGTAGGCCTACCAAAAGAAATTCTAAATTATTAGGTTGTGTTGGACGATATTTAAAAAAAAAAAAAAAATTCTTCTTCCAAATTAATTTTTCGAAATTTAGTCTCAACCCTCTTAAAGTAAGGGAGAGGGGTATTATAAAAGTCAACTAAAAAAAAAAAATACTTGACTTGTATAATACTTTAACCTGGCGGTGATGTAAAGTCACTGGGACAATCTCAAACCGTGTCCTTGAGGGTGAAGACTAAGTTACAAATAAAAACTTACCTCCAAACACTTGTAGCAAGCTACAAATGTTTGGAGGTAAAAATTTTTCAAAGTTTAAATGACCTTGACCCATATAAATTACTGTTTAAAGTAAAGTGCTAACCTTACAACTACAAGGCTAGCCAGTACCCCCACCACTGATAAGTGTATACATATATATACGGGTATTGATGTGAAGTTTGGTTATTCTGCTTTGTACTGCTTAGCTGAATACCACACCTTAAGATGGCTTCAAACTCTCAGGCTTCCTCTTCTTCAAGACGGCGTGTAACCAACGTCCTGCCTGCTACTCTTGGACCTGTTCAACCAACCACCTCGACCGACACGCCCCCTGCTCCAATACTCCAATATTTGATGACCGCAGAAATCCTGAGCTGCCTGAAGATGCCACCACCGCCGCCTGCCTCAATGCCCAGCCTGTCACCATTGCCGTCAACAGTGCCACCAACATTGGAAGAGGCTGCCCTACGACCAGCGCAGAAATTGTATAAAATATTTTGTTGTTTACTTGATAGACCGCTAAAACTACCACCAAATACTTTCACGTACAAGCTACCCCTGATAGACAAGGATGATGTAAGCAAACTATCATCAATTCAAGTGAAATTTCTGGAAGAAAAAAGTCTTCTTTATGTAAGAGAAGTGTTTCATAATGAATATTCAAAAAGATTAGCTTTCGACTTTATTAAGGAACGTGCAGGCCGCGAAAAAGCACAGTATCCAGAATTATATTATTTATATCTTTTTGAGAATGGAGCAAGTGTAACGGTAGAAATAAGCATCAAACTAATGTGATTCTCCCAACCAAATGTTAAACTAGGACTTGAACTTGGACTTGATTGAGGTTTTGTAGAACTGAGCGGGGGATAGATCACTTTGCGGCAATGGACTAGCATGCTGCTTAGTGGTCTATCCCCCGCTCAAAGGGTAGCATCGAATGACCTTGACCCACATTAAAGCAAGGACAACCGGTTAACTGGTATAAAAGAGGGGGTCTGTATATCTCGACTTCATTCTTCTTTGGACTTTCCAGTGGAACGCTAGAAAAAATGAGTGGTGCTAACTTGGACAGGTATTTTGTGATGGTGCATTATGAAGATTGTAGAGACATGTTGACGGCTGTGTATGAGTGTTTGGTGAGAAGGATCTTTCAAGAAAACTGCGAATTTATGTTAGCGTGGAAAAGAAACTTGTTTGTTGATGGTCATGCTACAATGCAAAGCATGAACCACCTCCATGTGTTCAAAGTAGGACATCATAATTTGGACGAACTGGACGATATGTTTAGGGAGCTGGAGTGTTTGATACATCAGGGTTGTAAACCTTGTGAAATTGAAATTTTTAAATTGGATTTGGAATTAGAATAAAATGTGTTAAACAGGACTCGAACTTGGACTTGATTGAGGTTTTGTAAAACAGAGCGGGGGATAGATTACTTTGCGGCAATGGACTAGCATGCTGCTTAGTGGTCTATCCCCCGCTCAAAGGGTATCTTTACGTGACCTTGACCCACATAAAATGTATAGTTGGTGGAGGGTATAAAAAGGGCAAACCAATTGGATAGATACACCACTTTCATACCATGGCTCCACTTGACAACACCGTGTTCCATCGCGACAGAATCCTTTCAATTCTGGAGGTAATACCTGTAGAAGTTATAGAAGCAGAGGACCAACTACCCGCGGTTGACCAGGAAGAGGAGGAGGAGGAAGAAATAATGGATATTGAAACGGACTCTGACGAAGCTGGTTTAACGGACAATGAAATGGACTTGCACGCCTACGAAACATTAGAGTCATCATCTGAGTCGGAAATTGAAGAAGAAGAAGAACAAGACACTCCTCATCGTCCAATGGATAGAATGTTAGTAGCCAGAAGAATTATGTATTGTCATCGCTACCTATTTCGTGATGAGAATGATTCCGACTCTGATGGTGATGTTTCACCTTTGTAAAAAGTTTAAACAAAAAGTTGAAAAAAAGAATGTGAGCGGGGGATAGAGCACTTTGTAGTAAATGATGCTGCTTAGTGCTCTATCCCCCCCTCAAAATAATAATTCCAAATGACCTTGACCCACATAAACTTGCTTAAACAGACATCTTTGAAAAAACTTGTACAAATTATTAAATCTAGACCAAATATCATCGATTTATTAAGCCTACTGATAAATGTATTACAAACGGTTGTGTAAAGGCTAAATTTAGCACATGATTGATAACCTGTTTCTATATGACGTCACTTTCCCCACCTATCTGCCTCGGATATAAAGGGTCCCGGTCGAGCGCGCTGCTCATTATTGCGTGGATATTCACAGAGTGTGCATTCAAAGCCAAACTGTTTGAAATGGCACTTTGCGACATTTGTGGGGAAATTTTTCAAGACGAAGATCTTTTCACCCTACACAGAGAATTACATGAAGAAGAAGATAGAAAAGAAGATATTACCATGGATGAAATAGACTTAGACTCAATTGACCGGTTTTTGGAAGAGCACCAGAAGCAGACGGACTACTGGGACAGCTATCTACAGCAAATGCAAAGAAGAAGACCTAGTGTGATCCAATTTGCTGGTGCTGGACCATCTACTGCTAGAAGACCTTTTGAAGAAGAAAATTATATGCAAGAAGAAGAAGACACTGAAGAAGAATTGGAAGATGTGAAACAACTTCGCACCACGGCCTTGCCAGGACGAGTTGTAACACATTTCAAAATGAATAATGTTCAATTGGAACTGGAAACATTTATAACCCAGGCTAAGGAACTTGTTGGTCGAACCTTGAGGGAAGAACTACAAAGATTAAATTTTATTAAATTTGGAATGGTGTTAGAGGCTATGTTTAACAATACTGATGGTGAAACAGCATTGAGAGCATTCATTACCAAAAACCGAACCCTTACCTTCACCTCCAACATAGATGATATTATTGAAGAATGCTTGGAAGAACTTATAACAAAACTTCAAGAACATGAAGGAAGAGGATCTGGATGGACTTTGTCGTCAATTGAAGGTATGGATGTAAGGGTTCACAAGCATGGATATGGTTTAAGGGGTAGTAGTTTTATCCCTTTACCAAAGAAAATCCAAAACACTAAATCGTGTAGGAATGTGCAAAATGAAGGTAATGAATGTTTCAAGTATGCAATGTTAACCAAGTATGTTAGAGATCATCCTGAAAGAGTTGGTAGAGAATATTACGAAAATGAACACCGCTACAACTTTCAAGGCCTCACCTACCCAGTAACATTAAAAGACATAGACAAATTTGAAAAGAAAAATCCTGGCGTTTCAGTGAATGTTTTTGGTCTGGATGATTCGAACAACGTTTATCCTTTGCGGGTAGTAAAAGTTGAGCAAAGAAACCACACGGATTTGCTATTGATCACTAAGGGTGAAATTTCACATTATGTGTGGATAAAGGACTTTGCATCCTTGATTCGAAATCAATTATCAAAACAGAGGCGTAGGTTAACAGTGTGTAAAAGATATTTTTGTTTCACATATAAAGAAATAAGACAAGGAGGATTGGAGTGGTTGATAGAACACAAAAGACTTTGTAATGAAAATTATGAAGTGAAGATTAGTCTGCCACCACCATCTCGAGCGTTTATCCAATTTAACAAAACAGTTCACCAATATCGGATTCCAGTAGTCATTTACGCAGATTTTGAATCTACGTTAGTACCACAGGAGCTGCCGGATGGTGAAGTGACTAGAAGAACAAAATATCAGTTGCATCAACCCAACAGTTTTTGTCTACTAGTGAAATCAACCTTGTCTGAAAACCAATTACAAGACTATGGTTTAACATCCACTCCAATACTCTACCGTGGTGAAGAAGCCGCTAAGTATTTTGTAGACCAACTGTACGATATTGCTGGAAAGGTTCAACGCTTGTTCAGTAATATTGTACCTATGGAACCTTTAAACCAAAATCAACAAAAAGAATACAACGTAGCGACAAGATGCTATTTATGCAAGAAGATGTTCAGTGAAGAAAATCGAAAAGTAAGAGATCACGATCACCTGACAGGGTTATACAGAGGAGCTGCTTGTAATTCATGCAATATAAATTACAAACTGCCAAACTTTATTCCTGTCGTTTTACACAATCTTAGCGGCTACGACTCCCACTTTATTATTCCAGAGTTAGGAAGAGATGACGGTAAAATTGATGTTCTTGCTACAACATTGGAAAAGTACATCAGCTTTTCAAAAACAGTAGGTAAAATTAAACTTCGCTTCGTAGACTCTTACAGATTTATGCCATCTAGTTTAGCCAAATTGTCAGAGAACCTAAGAAGAGAAGACTTAAAAGAAACCAGCAAAATTGTATCTGAAGATAAATTGGACCTAGTATTACGGAAAGGAGTTTTCCCCTATGATTATATAACATCTACAGAAAAGTTTGAAGAAACCAGTCTGCCACCGATTGAAGCATTCAACAGCAAATTAAACGAAAGTGAAATCTCCGTTGAAGACTACAATCATGCTTGTAATGTTTGGAACCAACTAAACATTCAAACCTTAGGGGAATATTCTGACTTTTATATAAAATTGGACGTAACTCTGCTGTGCGATGTGATGGAAGAATTTCGAAACACCTGCTTCTCCGCCTATGGACTGGACCCTCTACACTCGTACACATCTCCAGGATTAGCATGGCAAGCTATGCTAAAGTCAACCAACTGTCGACTGTAACTTCTAACGGATATTGATATGGTGCTCATGATGGAATCTGGTGTACGGGGTGGTTTGACACAAGCTGTAACACGTCATGTCAAAGCCAACAACAAGTACATCCCCGGCTTCGACGAGCAACAACCATCGGTCTACCTTGGCTACTTTGACGCAAACAACCTTTATGGTTGGGCAATGTCAAATCCGCTTCCCTACGCTGACTTCAAATGGATCGACCCGGCCACCATTGGAGACATTTCACAGATTCCAAAGGATGGTCCAAAAGGCTATATTTTGGACTGTGATTTTGAATACCCGGAGCACCTTCATGACCATCACTACGACTTGCCTCTCCTAGCCAAGACTGAAGTTTCACCGACAGGAAGATGGCCAAAATTGATGATGACCTTGGAGAATAAAGATCGCTATGTGGCTCACTACTGGGTAGTTCAACAGGCTCTTGAATTGGGTCTACGTATAGTGAGAATTCATAGAGCAATTGAATTCACCCAGTCTTGTTGGTTGAAACCATACATTGATTCCAACACTACAAGAAGAGCTGCAGCGACAACAGCATTTGAAAAGGACTTTTATAAATTAATGAACAACGCCATCTTTGGGAAGACCTTGGAGAACAAAAGAAAACATAAAAATGTAAAATTAGTGAGTGATCCTAGAAAATTGGAAAATTAGTGCAAAAACCAAATTTTGGAACATCCATGATTATAAACGAAAATCTAGTCGCTGTCAGTATGAAGAAAACAACAATAGTCATGGACCGTCCGTTATACATAGGTATGTCGATTTTGGACATAAGTAAAACCCTGATGTATGATTTCCATTATAACAAAATGGTTAAACACTACGGAAGGGAAAACATTGGAGTCGCATACATGGATACGGACGCGTTTATCTACTGGATAAAGACTTTGGACATGTATGAAGACCTAAGGACATTTTCATACAAAGAAGATTTCGACTTTTCTGACTATCCGAAGAACCATCCAAATTTTAATGAAAAAAATAAAAAAGTAATTGGAAAATTTAAAGATGAAGCAAATGGAATGCCTTTAGAAGAAATAGTGGCGCTGATGGCGAAATTGTATTCATTCAAGATGTACCACGAGAACAACACACCGACAGTCACGAAAGCAAAAGGAGTGAAGACATCTTATTTGAAAAAACACGTAACATTTGACCACTACAAGACTTGTTTGTTTGAAGATACTACAATATCAGCAACATTCAACAATATCCGAAGCTTCAAGCATCAAGTCTACAGTGTCACCGAACTTAAAAAAGCGCTGTCAGCTCGGGATGATAAAAGACATATTATGCCCGACAAAATCCACACTCTTCCTTTTGGCCATTACTCTCTAAACCCTATCAACTAGTAACCTATTCTTCGTCCTTCTACAACTTCGACCTTATTCCTTTCTCCTTCCGTAAAAAAATGGGGAACACGGCAAGTCCAACGCCGTGTTCCCCATTTTTTTACACAAATTTGGATGACCTTGACCCATATAAATGATGTGAATATTTAAAACAACATTCATTGTGATTATACATGTGGCACAACAAACATTGAAACTTGCAATATGAAGGACTTGAAGCAACAAATTGTCAACGAACTTCATAAACCTGCAAGAAGAAAGTTTCCACGAAGAAATACGGTGATAAAAGGAATTAATGATTTATATCAAGCGGATATAATCGAAATGATTCCTTATAGCAAACAAAATAAAGGATATAAATACATATTGACTGTTATTAACTGTTTTTCAAAAATGGCTGATGCTTTACCGCTAAAAGATAAAAGCGGCAAAAGTGTTACAAAAGCAATGGAAATAGCTATACAAAGAGACAAACATACTATTAAACATTTACAAACAGATGATGGAAAAGAATATTTTAATAAGGAATTTGCAAATTTAATGAAAAAACACAATATAAACCATTACTCAACCAATTCAGAGGTAAAAGCCTCAATAATTGAAAGATTCAACAGAACTTTAAAAAGTGCAATGTATAAAATGTTTTCCAACAGAGGATCGCACATATGGATTGATATGTTACCAAAACTTATAAACGATTATAATAACAAATTTCATAGGACTATCGGGATGAAACCAAACCAAGTAACTAGTAAAAATGAAAACCTTGTATTAAAACGTATAAAAATGAATACTAAACCAAAAGTTGAAAAACTAAAGCCTAAAAAATTTAATGTGGGTGATAAAGTGCGAATAAGTAAATATAAAGGTGTATTCAGTAAAAGATATCTGCCAAACTGGACCAATGAGGATTTTACTGTATTCAAAGTACAACCTACAGTACCCGAGACATATATTTTAAATGATAATAAAGGACAATTGCTTGAAGGAGGGTTTTATGGACATGAAATGTTAAAATCAACAGTAGGCGATGTATATTTAGTTGAAAAGGTGTTGCAACGGAAAAAGATAAGGTTAAAGTACGATGGTTAGGATTTAATAAGACGGAAGATTCTTGGATACCTAAGAAGGATTTGATATAACGATAGAGAATCACTTTAGGTTGAACCATTACAAAGGATGGAGATAATACCACAAAAGGAGAGTTTTACTATTAATAATATAGATGAACTCACAGTGGATAGTTCAGAATTTAATAGTGGGAAACATGGCAATTTGTTACCAAACACCGTGCGCTGTCTGGTTACCGGACCTTCCAACTGTGGAAAAACTAATGTAGTATTCAATTTAATTACAAACCCTAAAGGATTACGTTTTAATAATCTATATGTATTTTCAAAATCACTACAACAACCAAAATATCAATTATTGGAAAAGATACTAAATAATGTGCCTGAAGTTAAATACTTAAAATTCAATGCAAGCGAGAGTGTCATGCAACCACAAGAAGCTAAACCATTCTCTGTGTTCATATTTGACGATGTATCTTGTGAAAACCAAAACACAATAAGGAATTACTTCGCTATGGGTCGACATAACAACATAGATAGCATTTATATTGGCCAAACTTATAGCAAAATACCTAAACAACTCATTAGAGACAATGCAAACATGTTAATTGTATTTAAACAGGACGAAACCAACCTAAAACATATATATTTTGATCATGTAAATGCGGATATGACATTTGAACGATTTAAAGAGTTATGTGGAAAGGCTTGGGCTGAAAAGTATGGGTTCCTAACAATTATGAAGGAACAACCGCTAAACAATGGTCGATACAGAATAGGATTTGATAAATTTATATTAATACATTGAACGTGGTATAAAATAATCATTGTTGTACAACACGTCTTGCTACAAACATGGTTAACCAAGAAAAATTAGTAAAAGAAATAAAATCACTTAGTGATTCTATTCGGGCTAAAAACAGAGCATTAAAACTAGGTATTAGCGAGAGGGAGAAATTCCTTGAATCTACTTTTAAACCTATTACTGAACCCTTGAAACAATTAAACAAAAAATTCGCTAAACCTGTATTGGAAGGAGATGCGATTGCACCTATCACAAAGTTTGAAAGAGAAAGTGTAAAATATGAAGGTTTTAGTGATGAAGACCCGGAATCCTCTACATATAGTGGCTTTACCGGAGCAGAATCTGAAAGAGAGCTAGAATCACCAGGATATAGTGAAAGGGGACCTGAAGAAGCACCAACTGCTAGTGAAGAGGAAAAAGGAGAAGAGGCAAGAGAATGACCGTCAAACATAAGCTTGTTGGGTGAAAACATTCATAACAAAGGACCTTTAGGAAGGAAATACATGGTAAAAATGTTACTCGGAACAATTCCTAATAAGAATTACCATAGTTATGGAGCGAGATTAACAGAAGATGGTTTAATGATAGGTAATAGCCCGTTAAACGTTGACGAACATGATAATATTGTTATTGGTGATCAAAGGTATAAGGGCACAAAAGGATTATTTGAATTATTATTTGAAAATAAGCCTTCAGTATCGTTAGTGAAAGAAAAAGACATGGAAGCATATAAAAATATTTTGGAACAGACAAATGCATATAGGAGAAAGTATTTACCTGACCAGCCTCCTTTTAGATCTAAGTCTTTAAGATATAAAGCATTTGTATCCAAGTTAATACCAACTAGAAGACAAACAATGCCGTTAACACAAAGAAAACCTGTAAAACGAAGATTTATGGCATCCACTTTGGATGTAAATGCTCAGGAACGAAGAAAAAGAAGTAAGTCTGTTACAGGTACAGGTTTAATGAAGAAACTATATAACACAAATGTGATTTATTACAATAATATCAATAAATTGGTGAATAGAATGAAACTAATACATGAAGCTAAAGAAGCGGGTCATACTGGGTTGGAAAACGAATGGGTGGCTTTAGTGGATGAACTCCGAAACCGTGGGGTAATCTCATAAAAATGCGTTACTGCCTAGATTACTATTCAGTTGCACCATGAGTGTCGACAAGTTCGGACGGTATTCCACAGATGGATTATATTATGCGAATAGTTTAAAAAGAAGTGCTGGTTTACCACAAACACCTGAAGGAGATTATGATATTAGTAATAAAAGGTTAAAAAACATAAAAGATCCCACAGACGAAAATGATGCAATAAATTTAAAAATATTAAAGGAAAAGATATCACCAACATTAAGACTACAAAATAACACATATGACGCAGAAGATCATAGAATTATCAACGTTGGTAAACCAAATCAAAACGGTGATGCAATAAACAAAGGTTATTTGTCATCTGAATTAAAAAATACGTTAAAATTCAATGGGAAAACGTATAGTGCTAACAATAAACGTATATCCAACGTAGATGACCCTAAAGATGCAAAAGACAGCGTAAATAGACGCTATTTACATTCCTTGATACCTTAAAAGACAAAAGATGGATTTTCTTTTTATAAATTTGTTATAACGATATAGGTTATCCAAAAATGAAAATGATGCTGTAAATCTCAAATATATAAAAGATCATTGTGTCACACGTGATGTGGGAGTTATCGATTGTCTTGGTAATTGTTTGGCGAATGTAAAAGATGGTTCAGCACCATCAGATGGTGCAACAGTGGGTCAAATGAAAGAGACTTTAAAACAAGAAACAACTGGTTTTGTAAAACAAGACCAAGTAGTATCGAAGCAAGGGGATGAATTCGTTCAAGGTAATGAAAAATTTAATTTATTAACATACAAAAATAATGCTTGGGATTGCGCGGATAAAAAGTTATCAAATGTGTCATGGGGTCATGAGGATCATGATGCAGCTACTTTATCACAAACCGTACATTTAGATCCAAATAATCACTTTGTATTTTTTACATGAAATAATAAAGTGATAAAACACTTGAAACAAGGAAGAGAAGCAAGTGATGCTGCAACTGTAGGACAGGCTATCACATTATCAGAAATGGATAGTAAAGTGTATAATTGTAATAATAAACGTATAACAAACCTTAAAGACCCTGAACATGTAGATAATGCTGTCACTGTTAATTTTCTTGTAAAAGTTTTAGGTAATGCGATATTTGATTTACACAATCATTTTACACCGGATATTCTTCAAGGAAAAGGAACAACGAGTCATAATACTTTTGCTGAATCCATGAGAGGTGAGTATATTAAACGAGAAATTTATAATAAATACTTTATTAACCCTAAAACGCAAAAGTTTAGATCATCAGATTGGGGTGATATTGATATTTAATATAAGATCACAATAAACGACTTCATTTATGTCCAACTCGTCATAGAGTTAACACATGAGTTGCACATTGCCTTTATAAAAGGACAATAATGACGTTCAAGTACATCAGTCCATATCGAGACACTGCAAGGAAAGGAGGTGGGATCACGTCCACAGCGGTTTCTCTGTTAAGTAAAGCTTTAAAACAAATTCCAGTAGGATCCATAGTAAATAGAGCAATAGACGCATTACCATACGAATTTCATATACCAGGAGGTTATCAGTATTGCGGACCAGGAACTAAATTGAAAAAACGACTGGAAAGAGGCGATCCTGGCATAAACAAGTTAGATCAGGCTTGTAAAGAACACGATATCGCATATTCCACGTTTGCCGATTCAAAAAATAGATCAATAGCAGACAAAAAGCTTGCGGACATAGCTTGGCAACGAGTAAAATCAAGTGACGCTAGCATAGCAGAAAAAGCAGCAGCTTTAGCAGTAACAGCAGGTATGAAGGCTAAAACAGCAGTAGGAGGTGGAAGAAGGAGGAGAAGGAGAGTAAAAAGGAGGTCAACCACAAGAAAACATGGAGGAAATATAAAAAGAAGACGACGATCTACAAGAAAAGGCAGGAAGAAGCCCACCGTGTGGTCAATGGTAAAAAACGGGGCAGGACTTTACCTAAGACCTTATCGTGCATATTAAATGAAAGGAATCAATTGGTCATACCACATAAAGCATTAACCAATATTGAATTATTTAAATATATTTCCTGTTTAAAAATACCATTTTTCCGCGGTGTGTTTATGAAAGACAGTTTACCAAAGAAAATGTGGCAAAATGAGACTGGAATTGTAAATTTGGATAATACTGAAGGGCCTGGCACCCATTGGGTTTGTTATAAGAAACTAAATAACAATGTATATTATTTTGATAGTTTCGGTAATTTGCCACCACCAAAAGAACTTCAAAATTACTTTAAATCTGCTAAAAATATATATTATAACTATAAAAGAGAACAACCTGATAATACTTCAATATGTGGCCATTTATGTTTGGAATTTCTAGCTAAAAGTATCAGTCACTATTGAGATGTCTTCCTATACGGTATCATTAACAGGAAAATCGTCCACTTTACGAAGTATCCTTTTTCCAGCTTTACGCTTGCAAAAAGGAAGATTTTGGGAGGCGGCACTATTGGATTTTACAACTTACAACTCTATTCCCAATGTTACGGAAGGTAAAAATAACGTATTGCATTATTATAAGGGAAAAGATGCCAGTGGGAAATTTACAGACTTAAAAGAGTGCAGGTTACCCACAGGTTCTTATGAAATTGATCATATAAATGAATTTTTGCAAACTAAAATGGGAAAAGACAATATAACATTAAAAGGTAATAATAATACGATGAAAGCTGAAATTACTTCCAAATATTATATAGATTTTACTCAACCAAACTCAATTGGTGATTTATTAGGATTTTCCAACGATGAGCCTGTTTTAGAACCAGATGTAACACATTCCGGTAAGAAAACAGTAACAATATTAAAAGTCAATAGTATAGACATAACTTGTAACATTATACAAGGAGCTTACAGGGATGGGGCTAACACCCATATCATACATACATTTTACCCAAGTGTACCACCCGGATTTAAAATTGTTGAAAAGCCACAAAACCTGGTGTATCTACCGTTGAACACCACTTTCATTTCAGACATCGTGTTGAGCGTATTGGATCAAGACGGTAACTTGGTAGACTTCAGAGAAGAGCCTATTACGATTAGATTACATTTAAAATCGACACTTTAATACAAAAACCATGGGTTTAACATTTAAAAGCGAACAACCTACGGGAAACCGCATTAGTAGCTCTTCAGCTGTGGAGGAGTTAACACGCGAGAACATTCGTTTCTTAGAGAGAGTTGGATTAAAATTAACCGATTATGGATATACTGGATATAGCGCAGGGTCCAACATTCGATGAAACCCTATGGGAAAAAGAATATCACACCCACAACCCTTACACTTCATCGAAATTAAACAATAACGATGAAATTCGTATTCCCATACAACATCAAGACATTTACACACTACCATGTGAAAGTTACTTGTATATTGAAGGAAAAGTTACTAAAAAGGACGGTACTACTGCTGGTACAACAGTTCCATTTATAAATAATCCTATGGCTTTCCTGTTTGATGAAATTAGATATGAAATATCAGGTGTAACAGTTGATTCCACTAAAAAAGTAGGTATTACAACGACTTTAAAAGGACTAACATCTATAACACCCAATGAAACTAATTTACTTAAACCTGCCGGATGGGTATTACCTACAATTGACACAATCACTCCAAATTCAGATGGATATTTTGATTTTCATATTCCATTACGTTTGTTGCTTGGTTTTGCTGAAGATTATAGGAAAATAATATTAAACGTTAAACAAGAATTAGTTTTGTTGAGGTCTTCTAACGACAAAGACATTATTAAAGCTGCAGATAATACGACTGATGCAACTTTAGAATGGAAATTAAAATTAGACAAAATTGTATGGAGAGTTCCACATGTTAAATTAGCTGACGAGCATAGAATGCTACTTTTAAGGAAATTAAAAGCCGATCGTGATATTGTTATTCCATTTAGAAGTTGGGAATTCCATGAGCATCCCAGTTTACCTACTACGGATCGACACACTTGGACTGTTAAAACATCAAATTATGTAGAACGAGCCAGGTATATTATATTTGGTTTACAAACAGGTAGAAGAGACGACATCACTAAACATGCAGGACAATTTGATCATTGTGACTTGAAAAATATTAAAGTTTATTTAAATTCACAATTCTTTCCATACGACAATTCAAATGTGTCATTCACTAAGAAGAAATACAGTATATTGTACGATATGTACGCAAGATTCCAAAGTTCATATTACGGTAAAGCAAATACACCTTTATTATCACCTTCAAAATATTTCGATGCCTACCCAATAGTTGTAATTGATTGTTCTAAACAAAATGAATCAGTAAAATCATAAAGTGTGGCATCGTATTCAATATGGCTTCTCCTAGTGGTACACCTGAAAATGTGGTAGATATTGAGAAGGAGATATCTGAGTTTTTAGATCTTCAAGGTCACCAGGAAGGAGGTGAACAAAACGTTTGCGGACAACTTCACGCCAGTAATAATGTTGAAGAAAAAGGTAAAAGAAGAAAGACTACACAAAAGAGAAAAAGGGATATTGAAGATAATATTTCTCCAAACATATTGAGTGAAGTATTTTTGCGAATATTTTACCCAATCTCTTCCAGTTTGGACAAAAGTGTTTTAATCGGTGTTATGAAATCGACAGATTATTCCATTACTGTAATTTTAACTCATGGACCCAAAATGATTTTGTTTACGGACAGTGCTTGGGAATCGTTTATGAAACACTTGCATCTGCTAGAATGCTATTTAAGTAGTAACATGTTTGGAAGAAAGACAAGAGTAGGACTTTTGGATTCAAATGTGGAAATCGATATTATTAAACAACGTGGTGATCATCAGCTGCGGTTTAGAGACACAACAAGACATGATAACAAAATTCAACTTAATCGAGAGGAGTTTTTCATTTTAACTTTTGCTACTGAACCTATAACAAGATACTTGAGACAACTGGTGTTTTCAAGTTCGATTATTAAAGATTATCTGGAAGACACTTTGGACAAACAACCGGACGCACCTATATTATACGGACCTGTGGATACTTCTATATTTAATAGAGTTCCTCATGAAGTACAGATGTGGAGACAATTGGAAAAGTACGCTCAACTACATAAGAAATCAGTAAAACAGGAAGAAGAGGAAGATGGAGGAGAAGAATCAAGTGTTAGTGATGAAAACGAAAACAAGGAAAATATAAAGATGGAAACTTAAATGACAATGGTTAGTTTTTAAAACAATAACCAACATTTTGTGGGGTTAGGCCTATTGGGGACGGTGCCCACGTTAAATATACACCAACGCGCCAACAACTGTACGGCCTGGTATATAAAAGTAGTACCTACCGTGGTGTGGAAATCAGTTGACCTCCTGACTTCGTAATGAGCAGAGTGTGACCTTCAAAATGGACAAGGGAGAAGAAGAACAAGTAAAGTCCAAGCCTGGTATTATTGAGTTTCAAGCGTTTCGTGGTAATGATGATAGATTCATTATAAAAGAACTTGTGTTTTTGGACATGAATACAAGTGTTCCTTATTCATTTTTATTTAAACCACCATGTTCTTATTCGTCTTTAACTAGTAAAGCCGCTACTACCAACAGATGGATTTCAAAACACTTCCATCATATCGATTGGTATGATGGTTTTACAAGTTACACGGACTTGTATCACATTATGCATCACTTTTCAGACAAGTTTACCAATATTTACACAAAGGGGCTGGAAAAGAAAAGATGGATCGAAGGATTTACTCATGTTCCGGTTAATGATGTGGAATTGGATAAGAATTATCAATACATGGTGGAAACCATATGTATTTGTACAAAAAGCCCAGAACATGATAAAGATAGACATTGCGCTTTGAAAAATGCCTATAAACTAGCCTCTTACCTTCAAAGTGGGGAAGTGGGGAGTGGTGGGGGTGACGGAGAGTATATAAGTGAGGAGCAGACCGGGACCTGGCATGAGTATTACTCGAGATTTCGAGACGACAACATCTCCGAGCAAGAAGACGATCTGTAACCTGACCATGGCATCTCACCAGTTCCTTCAGACTTTGGTCGAGCAGTTCAATGCTCACTCCAAGTCAACAATATTACCTGTGAAGAAGTGCTCTGAACTAAAAGATGAAAAGCACTACATAGTCCATGCTATGAAGAAGATGGAGACTACAGTTGGGGAGGCCATCTGCTGCAGTCTCAGCGAGGCACCGTTTACTCCGGGGGATGAGCCCAAGTTCCAGGTGTACCTGCCCAAGAGATTCGTCCATCTTCTACAAAACGAGGATCTTCGCTCCATTCAACCCGGCTGTCTATACCTGGTGTCCCACGGCTGCACGGGTAGCAATTCTACAGAGTTGACCATCCACATCGCTGACAAGCAGCAGTGTTAGATTTAAGTTTTATTATTGTACATATGTTATTGTAATGTTTTATAAATAAATAAAACATAAAAGACAAAAAAACAATAAAAAAACAAAAAAAAATGCAACATATCAATATGTGAAGTTTGTCACATATTGATATGTTGCATTTTTTTTAAACTTCGCGGGTAACCTTGACCTTTGACCTTTGCATTTCACAATTACCCCCACTACCGTAATTACCCCCACTACCGCACTAGGATTCAAACCTGCTTGGATGCGAAAAAACGGTCAGTCTGTTGCCAACTAGCAAACGATGAGCACCTTGTACGAGCTTTGCTTACAACGAGTTATAACTGATGCATCTTTATTCCAAATGGCTTTACAAGATAATATCCCTATAACAGTAAAGCAGGATATCGAAGAGTACAAGAAAGATAATAGAGGGTATTCGGGATACTCCTGGTATAGGTTCCAAAACGGGGAAAAGTTTTGTAGGCCTTGTGGCGATGCTGCCGTCAGAGACCTTCGACGGTTCGTACAGGAAGGTGGTAGAAAACAGTTCGGATTTCTAGCACCGATGTTTAGATTTGAAAACTACAAGGACACCTGTGCTATTTGTTCCATCCCATTGTATCGATGGAAAAAATTTAGAAGTGTTTAATTGGATCTTCCATACCCCCACCACCATTACCCCCACCACTTTTTCATGTACCTCCAAACGCTGTGCCTCGGCTTCATTTCTACTCCAGCAGCCAACCTAGCAACATCAGGATGTCTCTCAACGTCAGTTGCGCAAGTTACGAGGAGGTGAGCATCAAGACTCAGCAGGAGCTAAACGACTTGTACAAGGAGTTGCAGCTGATGGTGGCACGAGGCTACCGTATAAACGTGCAAGTTTACGCTTGCAATATACGGAACACCCGGCAGCCAAAGGAAGAGCCTGGACACTCCTCATCAGCTTCCTCACCGACGTCCATGAAGACCGAGCCGGACAACTTAGATTACTTTAGCTGACTAGCAGTTGTATTTCTTGTTCTAACCATTGTAGAATATGTTTATTTTTTCATTATATTAAAGAAGTAAAAGAGCAAAAACACCTATCTTGTTACTGACATATGAGCTCAGTAACAAGATAGTTTTTTTTAAAACACGGTTTGAATGACCTTGAAACTTCCCCCTCCACTGCTTTGCTACCCCCACCACATGACTATTGATGTACATGGCACATCACAATTGGAAACCTCATTCCATCTTCAACAGCCAAACCGACAACATCAACAATGGCAAACCTACCAACGGATAAAACATGTCCTCACGTTTGCTGTGACTTCGTCCACGAGTTGGAGAAGAGGATGCAGGAGAGGGCGATACGAAGAAAGCAAATCCACCCAGAAAATATCATGATAGTCAACGGCTATCTTTTATTGTTCGGCCTTATTATGGTTGTACTTTTCATACTGTATGGCATAGTCACATGTGTCGTCAAGGTTGCAGAAGAAAACGCTCGCCACCATCAATTGGAAAGTTTCAATGTTACTTTGTAAGTTTTCCTTTTTTTTAAAACTCCGTTTGGATGACCTTGAAAATTCCCCCACTACTCCACCACACCCCCCACCACTTCACCATGTTCCTGCATGAGCATCACATCAACCGTCATTCCTTGTCCGACAAGCAACCATGGCAGACAACAACACCATCAGCCAAGCTGACTCCACTACTGATGTCGGTACAAGTACGGGTTGGACACTGTCGATCGATAGTGTACACTATTTGGAAACGATTTGCGAACGGATGAAGGAAATACTGCGGGACAACCCTGGGATCATAATACAAATGAATTTAAATTATGATTGGTCCCAAGTTAGAATGCAAGGGGACGATAACAACGGTCAACAATCTCCACAATATTCGCCGATGTCCCCGATCTACCCTTACGGCGAGTCTGACGTTGATGAAGATGAGGCTAATGAGGATGTGGGGGACAACGAGGCTGAAGAGGAGTAACCTTCATTCCTTTTTTTTTTAAACCCAAATTGGATGATCTTGAGAATTCCCCCTCCACTATTTCCTTTTTTTAAAACCCAAATTAAATGACCTTGAAAATACCCCCTCCACGTACTTTTGGTTTACCCCCTCTACTTTTCAATACTGTTACCACAGTCTGTAGCTCACATCATTCCTTGCTTAGCTATCATGGCGGACATCACTCTTTCTCGAGTTGACTCCACTACGGATGAAGAATGGCCATTTTCCTGGAATGTTCATCTGCAAGACTCGGCAGAAGTGGATATGTTGCATGAGAAATTGGTGTATGTATTAAATGAAAACCCCAACATTGAATGTAGAATGACTATGGATTTCGATGCGACAGGGGTCCACACTCAACCTTCCACTTCCAGCCAGCCTGAGCCTCAGCTTCAGCCAAAGAACTTTACACATCTTTACACTCCAATACGGCCGGAGGATGTGGTTATCAGCGAGGCAGACTCAACTACAAGTTATATTGAGCCAACAAATTGGAAGCTTGTTGTTGACACCTTACACAAGGTCGACTTAGTATGTGACAAATTAAAGGAATTGATGATGCAAGATCCTGGTCTTCGTTATAAAATTGATTTGTTTTTCATCTGGGGAGCACCTGCGCGGGGCTCTTCGTCTGACAGCTCTCCAAGTACAACGGACGAGGAGGAGGAGGACGACTAGTTATCTTTTTTAAAACTCCGTTTGGATGGCCTTGACCTTTCCCCTTCCACTGAGTTTATTTAAGGTGCACTCTCAATGACTGCAGCATCATTTCATCGCGCACCTTCACCACAGCAACATGGAGAGTCAACTCAACTACTGTTGCGAACAGAAATGTTTTTCATGGCCAAATGACATTGATGTGGTGGATGGCCTGGCGTGTAGAAAATGTGAAGCTTTTGGTCAATGCATGTGTAAGTGCAAGTCTTGGAAGAAGCCGAAACCAGAGTTGAAGACATTCCATGTGTACCAGATGAGAGGGCATAAGTACACTTGTTGCCCTGAACGTTGCATTGAATTCACACTAAAACAGCTAACTGGCTGCAAATTGTGCAACAATCATTTTGCAGGTTTTTGCAAACATTATTTGGGAGCCTGTCAGTACAGATCAACTTGGCATACAGAAGCACTTACTATCAATGAAATCGCTATAGACACACAAGAGTAGTCTTTCTACTCTTTGACTTTTTTTTAAAACTCCATTTGAATGACCTTGACCTTTCCCCCTCCACTCACCTTAGTTTATATAAACCCCATTCCCACTGACCACAGCATCACTTCATCGTGCTCCCTCGTTAAAGCAGCATCAACTATGGAAAGTAAGCGCATCTCATGTTGCGAGCATAGGTGTTTGGAGATACAAGGCGTCACATATTGTGCAAAGAAGCGTTGGGAGGAAGAGACGGGGACAACCTATTGCTGTGAGGATAAGTGTTTCCTCTTACCAAAGTGGCTAGTGGATGGGCTGGCCTGCCGGCAATGTGAATGCTTCGGATGTTGCAGGTGTAGATGCAAGAACCAACAGCTGCCACCACCGGTACTACAAACTTTCAAAATCTACAAATCCAACTACTTTTATACTTGTTGTCCGCAGCGGTGTATTAAGTTTCACTTCTCCAATCTTACCAATTGTCGGAAGTGCTACGGACAACCTGATGGGTGGTGCACCTGTTTTCTGGACTCCTGCCGCTACAGATCGGATTGGTTTACAGATCCGTTAGAAATTGATGAAGTCGCCCAGGAAGCACAAGAGTAGTCTTTCTACTCTTCAACTTTTTTAAAACTCCATTAATGACCTTGAGATTTCCCCCTCCACTTCACCATATACCTAGAGTACACAGAGCCTGACAGTCAGTCACTCGGTGGCTGTCGTGGGGTGCGCATCGGTGTCGGCGCTCCGTTGTTAAGTTTTCAAGGTCACAGTAATATGAAATTGCGGGCGTTGTACTGGTTCAAGGTCACCTGAGGGATTACCGATCAGCCATATAGGCAGGGTTATGTCAGAAACTCGAGTTTAACTTGGCACTTTTGCCATTTCTCGTCGAATATTCGCTCCAAGTGGTCAAGGTCACGGGGACTCTGACTGAAACTCGGAGCGTAGTGCGAGAAACGGTAAAAGTGCCAAAAAATTTTAAGTTTCGGCATGACCTTGACCTCAGTGGCATCGGTGACGTCATTTTGATGACGTAAGGGGTGATGACGTCATCAGCACGTCATTTCTGTGACGTCATGGGTGTGACGTCATCGAAATGACGTCATTAGTGATGACGTCATCGATTGCGTCATCGATGACGTCATCGATGACGTCATCGGTGAGGTCATTGACCTCGATGACGTCATCCCTCAGGTGACCTTGAACTGGGCCAGCGGCCGCAATTTTGCACTACTCAAGGTCACCTGAGCGATGACGTCATCGAGGTCAATGACCCCACCGATGACGTCATCGATGACGCAATCGATGACGTCATCACCAATGACGTCACATCCATGACGTCACACCCATGACGTCACAGAAATGACGTGCTGATGACGTCATCACCCCTTACGTCACCAAAATGACGTCATCGATGTCACAAAGGTCAAGGTCACGCTGAAACCTAAAATTTTTCGGCACTTTTGCGGTTTCTCGCACTACGCTCCGAGTTTTAGTCCGGTTCCCATGACCTTGACGACTTGGAGCGAATTTGCGATGAGAAACAGCAAAAGTGCCGAGGAAACTTGAAGTTTGCAACGTGACTCTGCCTAAACCGTCATGTGACACCGCTCGGGTGACCTTGAACTAGCCCAGCTGCCTTACTTTAGACCAGTACTACAACCGCGATGTGCACCCTACGACAGACACCGAGCGACTGACTGTCCGGCCCCGCGCACTCTAGGTATATGGGAAGTGGTGGGGGGAACTGCGAAGACCTCGGGAAACTTGAAAATGTCAAGCCAGGTAGCACCGTTTTGGTGCTACCTTAAATTTACATGTGAAAGTGTGATGACCTTGAGGTTGACTGTGAACCTGGGGCTTAGGATTGTGTTTAACAGCTTGACGTTTTCGCCAGAGTTCAAGTGTGGTGACCTTGAACTGGTTAAAATTAAAACTGCACAGCAGACTGCACAACACGGATGTGCACCCCACGACAGCCACCGAGTGACTGACCGTCAGGCCCTGTGTACTCTAGGTATATCGGCTTGAGTGACTAAGACTCTAAACTGTCAGGAATGGGAGTAACTAACTGAATTTTGCAAGGAAAAGTCATTTCATCCAATATTTTAAACAAATCCTCATCAGTAAAACTGACATTAGTCCGTTTTGTATAAAACTTAGGGTGTCCGCGCAATAGTTTGCGCCACTTAGCTAAAGTCGAAACCCTCTTAACTTTGAGTGGTGGACAGTGAGCAACTAATAAAGCCTTAACACGACTAAGTTTCTTACCCAAAGTGTCCCGCGACATGGCGTCTCCTCACAAAAGTCCACACAATACTGAGAGACTGCTTGTAGCGCACGAGTCAAGGGAAAAGAGGTGGGGGAAACAGCAGGAGTGGGGGAAGGTGAGGCTTAACGCTGGAGTATCGCATCACTTCACCATGAGCTGTCCTACAGTTAACACACTGTTCTCTTGGCCCGAGTTGGCACTAGAAGAAACATTTCTGTAAAGCTTAGGCTGTGAGAGCCGAGGAAGCAAAGTCAAAGTGGAAATTGTGTTAAACTCCAAGATAAAGAGTCTCCTAAATAAACTAATCGTATCCCTGCAATCTCCTATAACTTTAGAGAAATACCACTTTATTAAGCGACACCTTATACTTTGGCAAAACGAAGCGGAAATGGAAAAGATTACAGTAAAATTAATTTAACTCAAAACTTGGACTGGACAGTCATGGCGATACCATGTGGCGTGCAAACGCCACCCTAAACATTACAAGTTAGGTTATTGAGCACCTCTGGTACGATAACCGATGTGCTAGAGTTAAAGTGTGACGACCTTGAGTCAAAACACTGAAATACTACAAGTCGATATCGTCCCAGAGTTAAAGTGTAGTGACCTACATTCAGAACTTGTAAAATTACTTACATATAGAGAGCTATGGAACAGCGAGACGCACCGCATGGAAGCCGGAGACATACTGGCGAAGCGGTGTTGTGCAGCCTAGGGACCCAGTTGTGGTGGGGGTACAGCCAACACTTAGAGTACAAGTGTCGTGAATGACCTTGACCCACTTAACTTACCTGACCCCCCCCCTCCCCCCCTCCCCCTCCCCTCCCCCCCCTCTCCCCCCCCCGACAAAAAGTGCGAACCCCCCCCCCCCCCGACAAAAAGTGCGAACCCCCCCCCCCGACAAAAAGTGCGAACCCCCCCCCGACAAAAAGTGCGAACCCCCCCCCCCTCCCCCGACAAAAAGTGCGAACCCCCCCCCCTCCCCCGACAAAAAGTGCGAACCCCCCCCCCCCCGACAAAAAGTGCGAACCCCCCCCCTCCCCCGACAAAAAGTGCGAACCCCCCCCCCCCCCGACAAAACCTGGGCGTGGCAGCCCCGGCGGGGATATAAGGGGGTCCAGCCAGAGCCGGCTCGCAGTCCGCTCCCGCGCGTTGAACGTGAACGACCGGGACGGACCGCCATAGGCATCACTAAGCATTGAATGGCGCCTTCAGTGTTTAGCGAAGTCTACTCTAACTTTAAGACTTGTATTAGTTGTAAGATATTGCGCTTGCGTTTGGGTATTGCGAATTGTTTTATATGAGAGTGTTTTACTTGTACCCTATGTCTCCTGTGTCTTTTATCCTTTGTGTCTTGTTTGTTATGTGTTTAATGTGTATGTGCTTGTTCCAGCATTGACTACGTTGAGCTCAATTGTGTGTTGTAAGTGTGTTATTTGTTTCTAAAGTGTATACGCTTGTTTTAGCAATCCCCCCTTGAGCTTTTTCAATGCTCAAAGTAAATTGTAAAGTCAGGGAACGGGAGTAGGCCCCCGTGTAAAGCCACTTTTAATAATTGGTAGGCTCCTCTCATGCATGCTTCAATGCGGCTGAGAACTCTCATGCATGCTTCAATGCGGCTGAGAAATAGGAGTTGGTCCGTTTGTACGCCTATATGGGGGTAATGAGCCGATGGTCTCTGCACTCGGACCGAGGACGTAAGCCACTAGGGTGTCCTCAGTTAGTTTCCCTTCTGGAAACTCAAAATTATGTAAATGAATCTTTGTTAGCTATTTGTGTTTTTAGTCCCCAAGGCCCCCGAACATTCGTGGTTCGCCATGGATGTACGGGGGCCGAAATTTTTTTAATGTCCGTGTGGCCTTGACCCACAAAGACTTGTAAAAATTCAATGCATTGTAAATTAAAAATATTAAAGATAGGTTACGGGAGTAGGCCCCCGTGTAAAGCCTATTTTAACTATCGGTAGGCTCCTGCCAGGCATGCAAAAGGTTGCGGATGGCATTTGGGAGCATGTCCGTTTGTACGCTGGCATGCAAAAGGTTGCGGCGGCCTCTGCACTCGGACGAGGACGTAAGCCACTAGGGTGTCCTCAGTTTGTTTCCTTCTGGAAACACAAAATTATGTAAATGAATCTTTGTTAGCTACTGAAAAGACAATGCAGTAAATGTTTACAAGTCTTGCGTGGCGAAGGGTACACGACATTGGATGTTGCCTTGTTGTCATAGTTGGGTCTCTTCGGAGGCTACAGCGATGACAACCCAAGTGCCTCACACCCCCAAAGGGGGGTGTGGGGCTTAATTTTTTTAAAGTTTTTTTGTGACCTTGACCTAAATATGTAAAATCTTTCAAAGTGTTTAACAGTCAGGTCTTATTAACACAGTTAATACATTAATGTCTGTTAAAAAATATAACAGTTAGGTATTTGTAACCCACAAGTTTGGAGTTGTTTATAGTTGGGTCCCTTGGGAGGCTTCAGCTATGGTAACATAAATGTCTCAAGTGGGGCTTATTTTTTTAAAAAGTGCGAACCCCCCCCCCCCAAAAAGTGCGAGGGAACAGAGCGGGGGATAGATCACTTTGCGGCAATGGACTAGCATGCTGCTTAGTGGTTTATCCCCCGCTCAAAGGGTATCTTTACGCGACCTTGACCCACATAAATGCATAGTTGGTGGGGGTATAAAAAAGGGCAAACCAATTGGATGGATACACCACTTCTATATCATGGCTCTATTGCAGTGCTCTATCCCCGCTAAAAATAATAATTCCAAGTGACCTTGTTCCACATAAACTTGCTCAAACAGACATCTTTCAAAATATTTGTACAAAGTAGTGGATTTAGACCAAACATTATTGGTTTATCAAGCCTGTTGAAGAATATATTGAAAATGGGTGTTTAAAACTAAATGATTTACTAAATGATTGATAAACCGGATGTATATGACGTCACCTTCCCCCACCCTTCAACCTCGGGTATAAAGGGACCCGGTTGAGCGCGCTGCTCATTATTGCTTGGACATTCACCGAGTGCACACTCAAAGCCAAACTTGTTCAAAAATGGCTCTTTGCGATATTTGTGGTGAGTTTTTCCAAGATGAAGATATCTTTGTTTTACACCGAGAATTGCATCATGAAGAAAACAGAAAAGAAGAGATTGTTGTAAGTGAAGAAGACTTGGATGCGTTTGATCGGTTATTGGAAAACTACCAGAAACAGATGGACGACTGTGATAGCTATCTACAGTTACACCGAGAATTGCATCGTGAAGAGGACAGAAAAGAAGAGATTGTAGTAAGTGAAGAAGACTTGGATGCGATTGATCGGTTTTTGGAAAAACCCCAGAAGCAGAAGGACTGGGCTAGCTATTTACAGTTAATGCAAAGAAGAAGACCAAGTGTTATTCAATTTGCCGGAGCTGGACCATCTACAGCTGGAGGATTTATTGAAAAGGAAATGGAAGAAAAAAAAGTGGAAGATGTAAAACAACTGCGTACCCAAGAAGAGGATATGGAAGAAGAGGATACAGAAGAAGTGGAAGAAATAAGACAACTGCGCACCACAGCCTTGCCAGGACCAGTTGTAACTCATTTCAAAATTAATAATGTGCAATTGGAATTGGAAAACTTTATAACCCAAGCTAAAAATTTAGTTGTAAAAACATTGATGGAAGAATTGGCAAGATTGAACTTTATTAAATTTGGATTGGTGTTGGAGGCTATGTTTACTAATACCAATGGTGAAAACTCACCGAGAGCATTCATTGCTAAAAACCGAACCCTTACAACCACATCTGATATCAACGAAATTTTAGAAGATTGTTTGAATGAACTGCTAATGAAACTCCAAGAACACGAAGGAAGAGGATCTGGCTGGACGCTATCATCGATTGAAGGTATGGATGTGAGGGTTCACAAGCATGGATATGGTATGAGGGGTAGCAGCTTTATCCCTCTACCAAAGAAAATTAAAGACACCAACTCTTGCAGAAATGTTACAAACGGGGATAATGAATGTTTTAAGTATGCGATGCTAACTAAGTATGTAAAACATAATCCTTGTAGAGTTGGTAGGGAATATTATGAAAACGAACACCGCTACAACTTCCGAGGAATGTCGTATCCTGTGAGTCTTAATCAAATTGCAAAATTTGAGAAACAAAATCCAGGTGTTTCTGTTAACGTGTTCGGCTTAGATGATTCGAACAATGTGTATCCTCTACGAGTTGGAAAAGTGGAGCAAAGAAACCATACTGATTTATTATTGATAACTAAAGGCGAAATTTCACATTATGTGTGGATAAAAGATTTTGAAGCATTGGTTGTACGACAATTAACGAAAAATAAAATTAGAGTGACAGTGTGTAAGAGATGCTTTTGTTTTACGAATAAGGATTTGAGACGTGGAGGATCGGAGTGGTTGAAGGAACACCAAAGACTTTGTAATGACAACTATGAAGTGAAGATTAGTCTGCCGCCGCCATCTCGAGCGTTCATCCAATTCAACAAAACAGTTCACCAATATCGGATTCCAGTAGCCGTCTACGCAGATTTCGAATCCACGTTAGTACCACAGGAGCTTCCGGATGGTGAGGTGACTAGAAGAACCAAATATCAACTGCATCAACCTAACAGTTTTTGCTTATTGGTGAAATCGACTTTGCCTGAAGAACAGTTGCAAGACTATGGCTTAACATCCACTCCGATACTCTACCGTGGGGAAGAAGCCGCTAAGCATTTCGTAGACCAGTTGTATGACATTGCTGAAAAGGTGCAACGCTTATTCGGTAATGTTTTACCTATGGAACCTTTGAATCAAAATCAACAAGAAGAATACAATTTGGCAACAAGATGTTATTTATGCAAGAAGAGCTTCAGTGAAGAAAATCAAAAAGTAAGAGATCACGATCACCTGACAGGGTTATACAGAGGAGCTGCTTGTAATTCATGCAATATAAATTACAAACTGCCAAACTTTATCCCTGTCGTGTTACACAATCTTAGCGGCTATGACTCCCACTTCATTATCCCAGAGTTAGGACGAGATGATGGAAAAATCGAAGTATTAGCTGAAACATTGGAGAAGTACATCAGTTTCTCAAAAACAGTAGGTAAAATTAAACTTCGCTTCGTAGACTCTTATAGAATTATGTCATCTAGTTTGAGCAAATTGTCTGAGAACCTAAGAAGAGAAGATCTAAAAGAAACCAGCAAAATTGTACCTGAAGATAAATTGGACTTAGTAATGCGTAAAGGAGTGTTCCCCTATGATTACATAACTTCTGCAGAAAAATTCGAAGAAACCAGTCTGCCACCGATTGAAGCCTTCAATAGCAAGTTAAATGAAAGTGAAATCTCCGTTGAAGACTACAATCATGCTTGTAATGTTTGGAACCAACTAAACATTCAAACCTTAGGGGAATATTCCGACTTTTACATAAAATTGGACGTAACTCTGCTGTGCGATGTGATGGAAGAATTTCGAAACACCTGCTTCTCCGCCTATGGACTGGACCCTCTACACTCGTACACATCTCCAGGATTAGCATGGCAAGCTATGCTAAAGTCAACCAACTGTCGATTGGAACTTCTAACAGATATTGATATGGTGCTCATGATAGAATCTGGTGTACGGGGCGGTTTGACACAAGCTGTAACACGTCATGTCAAAGCTAACAACAAGTACATCCCAGGTTTCGACGAGAGACAACCATCGGTCTACCTTGGTTACTTTGACGCAAACAACCTTTATGGTTGGGCAATGTCAAATCCGCTTCCCTACGCTGACTTCAAATGGATCGATCCGGCCACCATCGGTGACATCTCACAGATTCCAAAGAATGGTCCAAAAGGCTATATTTTGGACTGTGATTTCGAATATCCGGAGCACCTTCATGACCATCACTACGACTTGCCTCTCCTAGCCAAGACTGAAGTTTCACCGACAGGAAGATGGCCGAAATTGATGATGACGTTGGAGAATAAAGATCGGTATGTGGCTCACTACTGGGTAGTTCAACAAGCTCTTGAATTGGGTCTACGTGTGGTGAGAATTCATAGAGCAATTGAATTCACCCAGTCTTGTTGGTTGAAACCATATATTGATTCCAACACTACAAGAAGAGCAGCAGCAACATCAGCATTTGAAAAGGACTTTTACAAATTGATGAACAACGCCATCTTCGGGAAGACCTTAGAAAACAAAAGAAAACACAAGATTGTAAAATTAGTAAGTGATCCTAAGAAATTGGAAAAATTAGTGCAAAAACCAAATTTTGGAACATCTATGATTATAAACGAAGATCTAGTTGCCGTAAGTATGAAGAAAACAACAATAGTGATGGATCGTCCGTTATACATTGGAATGTCGATTTTGGATATAAGTAAAACTCTAATGTATGATTTCCATTACAACAAAATGGTTAAACACTACGGAAGAGACAACATTGGAGTTGCATACATGGATACCGACGCGTTTATCTACTGGATAAAGACTTTGGACATGTATGAAGACCTAAGGAGTTTCCCATACAAAGACGATTTTGACTTCTCTGACTATCCGAAGAACCATCCAAATTACAACGAAAAGAATAAAAAAGTAATCGGAAAATTTAAAGATGAAGCAAATGGAATGCCTTTAGAAGAAATAGTGGCACTGATGGCAAAATTGTATTCATTTAAAATGTACAACGAGAACAACACACCCACAGTCAAGAAAGCAAAAGGAGTCAAAACATCGTACTTGAAGAAACATGTGACATTTGACCATTACAAGACCTGCTTGTTTGAAGATTCTACAATGTCTGCAACGTTCAACACTATCAGAAGCTTTAAACATGAGGTCTACAGTGTCACTGAAGTTAAAAGAGCACTGTCAGCTCGAGATGATAAAAGGCATATTATGCCGGATAAAATTCACACTCTTCCTTTTGGACACTACTCTCTAAACCCTATCGACTAGTAACCTATTCTTCGCCCCTCTACAACTTCGACCTTATTCCTTTCTCCTTCCGTAAAAAAATGGGGAACACGGCAAGTCAAACGCCGTGTTCCCCATTTTTTTACACAAGTTTGGATGACCTTGACCTATATAAATGATGTGAATTTTTAAGACAACATTCATTGTGATTATACATGTGATACATGAAACATTCAAACCTGCAATATGAAGGATTTGAAGCAAGAAATTGTCAACGAACTTCATAAACCTGCAAGAAGAAAGTTTCCACGAAGAAATACAGTGATAAAAGGAATAAATGATTTATATCAAGCGGATTTAATCGAAATGATTCCTTATAGTAAACAAAATAGAGGATTTAAATACATATTGACTATTATTAATTGTTTTTCAAAAATGGCAGATGCTTTACCACTAAAAGATAAAAGTGGCAAAAGTGTTACAAAAGCAATGGAAACAGCTATACAAAGAGACAAACATACTATAAAACATTTACAAACTGATGATGGAAAAGAATATTTTAATAAGGAATTTGCAAATTTAATGAAAAAACACAACATTAACCATTACTCAACCAATTCAGAGGTAAAAGCATCAATAATTGAAAGATTTAACAGAACTTTAAAAGGTGCGATGTATAAGATGTTTTCCAACAGAGGATCACACGTATGGATTGATGTGTTACCAAAACTTATAAGCGATTACAATAACAAGTTTCATAGAACTATCGGTATGAAACCAAGCCAGGTGACTAATAAAAATGAAAAACTTGTATTAAAACGTATAAAAATGAATACTAAACCAAAAGTTGAAAAACTAAAGCCTAAAAGGTTTAATGTTGGTGATAAAGTGCGAATAAGCAAATACAAAGGTGTATTCAGTAAAAGATATCTTCCGAACTGGACAAATGAGGTATTTACCGTATTTAAGGTGCAACCTACAGTACCAGAAACTTACATTTTAAAAGATAATAAAGGACAATTGCTTGAAGGAGGTTTTTATGGACATGAAATGTTAAAATCAACAGTAGGTGATGTATATCTAGTAGAAAAGGTGTTGCAACGCAAAAAAGATAAGGTTAAAGTACGATGGTTAGGATTTAATAAGACGGAAGATTCTTGGATACCTAAAAAGGATCTAATATAATGATAGAGCATCATTTTGGGTTGAACCATTACAAAGGATGGAGATAATACCGCAAAAAGACAATTTTACTATTAATAATATAGATGAACTCACAGTGGATGGTTCTCAATTCAATACTGGGAAACACGGTGTTTTGTTACCAAACACGGTGCGTTGTCTGGTTACCGGTCCTTCCAATTGTGGAAAAACAAATGTAGTATTCAATTTGATTACAAACCCTAAAGGCTTACGTTTTAATAATTTATATGTATTTTCAAAGTCACTACAACAACCGAAATATCAGTTATTGGAACAAATACTCAATAATGTACCTGAAGTTAAATATTTTAAATTTAATGCGAGCGAGAGTGTCATGCAACCGCAAGAGGCTAAACCATTCTCAGTATTCATATTTGACGATGTATCTTGTGAAAATCAAAATACAATAAGGAATTACTTCGCCATGGGTCGACATAACAACATAGATAGCATTTATATTGGTCAAACTTACAGCAAAATACCGAAACAGCTCATTAGAGACAATGCAAACATGTTAATTGTATTTAAACAGGATGAAACCAACCTAAAACACATATATTATGACCATGTAAGTGCGGATATGCCATTTGAACGATTTAAAGAGTTGTGTGGAAAGGCTTGGGCTGAAAAGTATGGGTTTTTAACAATTATGAAGGAACAACCGCTAAACAATGGTCGATACAGGATAGGATTTGATAAATTTATACTAATACACTGATCATGATGTAAAACATTCATTGTTGTACAACACGTCTTGCTACAAACATGGTTAACCAAGAAAAGTTAATAAAGGAAATAAAATCACTTAGTGATTCTATTCGAGATAAAAACAGAGCATTAAAATTAGGTATTAGCGAAAGGGAGAAATTTCTTGAATCTACTTTTAAACCTATTACTGAACCCTTGAAACAATTAAACAAAAAATTTGCTAAACCCGTTTTGGAAGGAGATGCAATTGCACCTATTACAAAGTTTGAAAGAGAAGATGTAAAATCAGAAGATTTTAGTGATGAAGACCTGGAATCCTCTACATATAGTGGTTTTACCGGTGAAGAACCTGAAAGAGAGCTAGAATCACCAGACTATAGTGGTATAAGAGAATTATATGAAGTAAAAGCTAAAAGAGGACATGAAGATGTATCAACTGCTAGTGAAGAGGAAAAAGAAGAAGAAGCAAGGGAAGGTCCGTCAAACATAAGCTTGTTGGGTGAAAACATTCATAACAAAGGACCTTTAGGAAGGAAATACATGGTAAAAATGTTACTCGGAACAATTCCTAATAAGAATTACCATAGTTATGGAGCGAGATTAACAGAAGATGGTTTAATGATAGGTAATAGCCCGTTAAACGTTGACGAACATGATAATATTGTCATTGGTGATCAAAGGTATAAGGGTACAAAAGGATTATTTGAATTATTATTTGAAAATAAGCCTTCAGTATCGTTAGTGAAAGAAAAAGACATGGAAGCATATAAAAATATTTTGGAACAGACAAATGCATATAGGAGAATGTATTTACCTGACCAACTTCCATTTAGATCTAAGTCTTTAAAATATAGAGAATTTGTATCCAAGTTAATACCAACTAGAAGACAAACAATGCCGTTAACACAAAGAAAACCTGTAAAACGAAGATTTATGGCATCCACTTTAGATGTAAGTGCTCAGGAAAGAAGAAAAAGAAGTAAGTCTGTTACGGGTACAGGTTTAATGAAGAAACTATATAACACAAATGTGATTTATTACAATAATATCAATAAATTGGTGGATAGAATGAAACTAATACATGAAGCTAAAGAAGCGGGTCATACTGGATTGGAAAACGAATGGGTGGCTTTAGTGGATGAACTCCGAAACCGTGGGGTAATCTCATAAAAAATGCGTTACTCACTAGATTACTATTCAGTTGCACCATGAGTGTCGACAAGTTCGGACGTTACTCCTCGGATGGGTTATATTACGCAAATAATTTAAAAAGAGGAGCTGGTTTACCACAAACACCTGATGGGGATTATGATATAACTAATAAAAGGTTAAAAAACATAAAAGATCCCACAGATGAAAACGATGCAATAAATTTAAAAGTATTAAAAGAAAAGATATCACCAACATTAAGACTACAGAAAAACACATATGACGCAGGTAATCATAGAATTGTCAATGTTGGTAAGCCAAATCAAAACGCTGATGCAATAAACAAAGGTTATTTATCATCAGAATTAAAAAATACGTTAAAATTCAATGGAAAAACGTATACTGCTGAAAATAAACGTATATCCAACGTAGATGACCCTAAAGATGCAAAAGACAGCGTAAATAGACGCTATTTACATTCATTAATACCTGAAAAGACAAAAGATGGTTTTTCTTTTTATAAATTTGTTATTAACGATATAGGTTATCCGAAAAATGAAAATGATGCTGTAAATTTAAAATATATAAAAGATCATTGTATTACACATGATGTAGGAGTTATTGATTGTCTAGGTAATTGTTTAGCGAATGTTAAAGATGGTTCGGCACCATCAGATGGTGCAACAGTGGGTCAAATGAAGGAAACTTTAAAGCAAGAAACATCTGGATTTGTAAAACAGGATCAAGTAGTATCACGGTCGGGTGATGTGTTTGTACAAGGAAATGAAGAGTTTATTTTACTTGAACAAAAAAATAATGTTTGGGATTGCAAAGACATGAAATTATCAAATGCGCAATTAGCTACAGATGCTCATGATGTTCCGATTTTATCACAAGTTTTACATACTAATCCAAACAATTATCATAGAAGTTGGTTGGGTACAAATAGAAGAATAACTAACATATTTCCAGGTATCGATGATTACGATTGTGTTGTAGTAAAACAATCTTTAATATTAGACAAACCAGGAGGTAGTACTTTCAATGCGAAAAATAAGAAAATAGGTAATTTGGCACAAGGAACAGATCCAAAGGATGCTGCAACTGTAGGACAAACATTACAATATGATAGTGCAAATCAAGAGTTTATTTATAATACCAAAAGATTTAAATTAATGGATGTAAATGATTATCAAAATATATTAATTGCAGATCCAAATTCATTTAGCGGATTTAGAAAATTGTCTGGTGAGGAATTTATTCATAAAAATCATGTATTTAGAAATGAAGCAGACAGATCATTAATTAGTGCAGATTTAAAATATTTTAAATGTCCCGGGAATGATGCAAATGTATCTGATGAAGACTAAGAATTTGTATAAAAACTGATATGGGTTAGAAATCGGGACTAATATTATAAAAATGGGTTACCACTCTAGAATGTTATTCAGTTGCACCATGAGTGTTGACAAGTTCGGACGGTATTCATCAGATGGATTATATTACTTTAATACTTTAAAAAGAGGTGTTGGATTACCACAAACACCTGATGGAGATTATGATATTAGTAATAAACGGTTAAAAAACATTAATGATCCCACAGATGAAAATGATGCAATAAATTTAAAAGTATTAAAAAAAGAGATAGTACCAACACTGAAATTAGATAAAAACACATATAACGCGGGTAATCATAGAATTTCCAACGTTGGTAAGCCAAATCAAAACGCTGATGCAATAAACAGAGGTTATTTATCATCGGAATTAAAGAATACGTTAAAATTTAATGGAAAAACGTATAATGCTGAAAATCGGCGTATATCCAACATAGCAGACCCTGTAGATGAAAAAGACAGCATAAATAGACGCTATTTACATTCTATAATACCTGAAAAGACAAAAGATGGGTTTTCTTTTTATAAATTTGTTATTAACGATATAGGTTATCCAAAAAATGAAAATGATGCTGTAAATTTAAAATACATCAAAGATCATTGTATTACACGTGATGTAGGAGTTATTGACTGTCTTGGTAATTGTTTAGCGAATGTAAAAGATGGTTTTGCACCATCAGATGGTGCAACGGTGGGTCAAATGAAGGAAACTTTAAAACAAGAAACCTCCGGTTTTGTGAAACAAAACCAAGTAGTAACACGTCAAGGAGATGTATTTGTACAAGGAAATAAAAAGTTTACTTTACTTGAAGAAAACAATTATGTTTGGGATGGTAAAGGAAAGTTATTGACAAATTTAGGTATTGGTGAAAAGCCTGGTGATGCTGTTACTTATGAACAGATAATACAATTAGAGCCAACTGGAAAAAAATGGTGGAATTGTGATAACAAACGATTAACAAATGTTGCAGACCCTGATTATGCCAATAACGCTGTAACTGTTAATTTTCTTGTTAAAGTAATAGGTAATTTATTATTTGATATGCATAATTATATTGTAGCAGGACAACATAAACCTATTGACGAAAAAATGAGAAATACATGGATTAAACAAGAAATTCTTTATAAATATTTTTTTAATCATAAAACACAAAAGTTTAGATCATCAGATTGGGGTACTTTTGATATTTAACTAAATAACACCATATATTACATCATTTATGTGCAACCTGTCATAGAGGTAACACATGGGTTACGCTTTTCAAATATAAAAGACAATCATGGCGTTTCATTACACCAGTCCATATCGAGACACTATACGGAAAGGAGGCGGTATCACGTCCACAGCGGTTTCTCTGTTAAGTAAAGCTTTAAATCGTATTCCAGTAGGATCTATCGTAAACAGAGCAATAGACGCTTTACCATACGAATTTCACATACCGGGAGGTTATCAGTATTGCGGACCAGGAACTAAATTGAAAAAACGACTGGAAAGAGGTGATCCAGGCATAAATAAGTTAGATCAGGCTTGTAAAGAACACGATATCGCATATTCCACGTTTACCGATTCAAAAAATAGGTCAATCGCTGATAAAAAGCTAGCGAATATAGCTTGGCAACGAGTAAAGTCTAGTGACGCTAGTATTGCGGAAAAAGCAGCAGCTTTAGCGGTAACAGCAGGTATGAAGGCTAAAACAGCGGTAGGAGGTGGAAAAAGGAGGGGTAAGAATAAAAAAGGATCAACCAAGAGAAAACATGGTGGTAATATTAGACTAAAAAGACGTTCTTCGAGGAAAAATAATAAAAAACCGACAATATGGTCAATGGTAAAAAACGGGGCTGGTCTATACCTAAGACCGTATCGTGCATATTAAATAAAAGAAATCAATTGGTTATACCACATAAAGCGTTGACTAATGTTGAATTATTTAAATATATTTCCTGTTTAAAAATACCATTTTTCCGCGGAGTATTTATGAAAGACAGTTTACCAAAGAAAATATGGAAAAATGAGACTGGAATCGTAAATTTGGATAATACTGAAGGGTCCGGCACCCATTGGGTGTGTTATAAGAAACTAAATAGTAATGTATATTATTTTGATAGTTTTGGAAATTTGCCACCACCTAAAGAACTTGAACATTACTTTAAATCTGCTAAAAACATATATTACAACTATAAAAGAGAACAACCTGATAATACTTCAATATGCGGCCATTTATGTTTGGAATTCCTAGCTAAAAGTATCAGTCACTATTGAGATGTCTTCCTATACGGTATCATTAACAGGAAAATCGTCCACTTTACGAAGTATCCTTTTTCCAGCGTTACGCTTGCAAAAAGGAAGATTTTGGGAGGCAGCACTGTTGGATTTTACAACTTACAACTCTATTCCCAATGTTACGGAAGGTAAAAATAACTTATTGCATTATTATAAAGGAAAAGATGCCAGTGGGAAGTTTACAGACTTGGAAGTTTGCACTCTACCCACAGGTTCTTATGAAATTGATCATATTAATGAATTTTTGCAAAATAAAATGGGAAAAGACAATATAACGCTAAAAGGTAATAACAATACAATGAAAGCTGAGCTTACTTCAAAATATTATATAGATTTCAGTAAGTCAGACTCAATTGGTGATTTATTAGGATTTCCCAAAGATGGAGCGATTTTAGAACCAAATAAAACACATTCCGGTAAACAAACTGTAACAATATTAAAAGTCAATAGTATAGACATAACTTGTAATATTATACAAGGAGCTTACAGAGATGGAGCAAATACTCATATAATACATACTTTTTACCCCAGTGTACCACCTGGATTTAAAATTGTTGAAAAGCCGCAAAACCTGGTATATCTACCTTTGAACACCACTTTCATTTCAGACATCGTGTTGAACGTATTGGATCAAGACGGTAACTTGATAGATTTCCGAGAAGAGCCTATTACGGTTAGATTACATTTAAAATCAACACTTTAATACAAAATCATGGGTTTAACATTTAAAAGCGAACAACCTACAGGAATCCGCATTAGTAGCTCTTCAGCTGTGGAGGAGTTAACACGCGAGAACATTCGTTTCTTAGAGAGAATTGGATTAAAAGTAACCGATAATGGATATACTGGATATAGCTCAGGGTCCAACATTCGACGAAACCCTATGGGAAAAAGAATATCACACCCACAACCCTTACACTTCATCAAAATTAAACAATAACGATGAAATTCGTATTCCCATACAAAATCAAGACATTTACACACTACCATGTGAAAGTTACTTGTATATTGAAGGAAAAGTTACTAAAAAGGACGGTACTACTACTGGTACAACAGTTCCATTTATAAATAATCCCATGGCTTTCCTGTTTGATGAAATTAGATATGAAATATCAGGTGTAACAGTTGATTCTACTAAAAAAGTAGGTATTGCAACAACTTTAAAGGGATTAACATCTATATCACCTAATGAAACCAATTTAATACAACCTGCAGGATGGGTTTTACCTGCAAAAGACACAATCACTCCAGATACAAATGGAAATTTTGATTTTCATATTCCGTTACGTTTGTTGCTTGGTTTTGCTGAAGATTATAGGAAAATAATATTAAACGTTAAACAAGAATTAGTTTTGTTGAGATCTTCAAACGATAAAGATATTATTAAAGCTCCAGACGGTACAACAGATGCAACTTTAGAATGGAAATTAACATTAGACAAAATTGTATGGAGAGTTCCACATGTAAAATTAGCTGACGAGCATAGAATGCTACTATTAAGAAAGTTAAAGGCTGATCGTGATATTGTAATTCCTTTTAGAAGTTGGGAATTTCATGAACATCCCAGCTTGCCAACTACGGATCGACACACTTGGACAGTTAAAACATCTAATTATGTGGAACGAGCCAGGTATATTATATTTGGTTTACAAACAGGCAGAAGAGACACCATCACCAAACATGCAGGCCAATTTGATCATTGCAACTTGAAAAATATTAAAGTTTATTTAAATTCACAATTTTTTCCATACGATAATTTAAATGTGTCATTCGCTAATAAAAAGTACAGCATATTGTACGATATGTATGCAAGATTCCAAAGTTCATATTATGGTAAAACGAATGCACCTTTACTATCACCAGAAAAATACTTAGATGGTTACCCTATAGTTGTAATCGATTGTTCTAAACAAAATGAATCGGTAAAATCATCAAGTGTGGATATAAAAATAGAAATGGAATTCTAACTGGAATTGTTAAAAATGTATTGTAAAAGACCGGTTTTCCTACATTCCAATGCATTCCGCGAGTATAAAAGCAGAGCGTTCAGCTCGCTCCTTATCAGTTTGTTGCCTGTTGTTGTATGGGTAGCATCTTATTCAATATGGCTTCTCCTAGTGGTACACAAGAAAATGTAGTAGATATTGAGAAGGAGATATCCGACTTTTTAGATCTTCAAGGTCAACCGGAGGGAGATGAACACAACGCTTGCGGACAACTCCACGCCAGTAATAATGTTGAGGAAAAAGGTAAAAGAAGAAAGAATGCACACAAGAGGAAAAGGGATATTGAAGATAATATTTCTCCTAACATATTAAGTGAGGTATTCTTGCGAATATTTTACCCAATCTCTTCCAGTTTGGACAAAAGTGTTTTAATCGGTGTTATGAAATCTACAGATTATTCCAGTACTGTAATTTTAACTCATGGACCCAAAATGATTTTGTTTACGGACACTGCTTGGGAATCGTTTATGAAACACTTGCATCTGCTAGAATGCTATTTAAGTAGTAACATGTTTGGAAGAAAGACAAGAGTAGGCCTTTTGGATTCAAATGTGGAAATCGATATTGTTAAACATCGTGGTGATCATCAGTTGCGGTTTAGAGACACAACAAGACATGATAACAAGATTCAACTTAATCGAGAAGAGTTTTTTATTCTAACTTGTGCAACTGAACCAATAACGAGATACTTGAGACAACTGGTGTTTTCAAGTTCAATTATTAAAGATTATCTGGAAGACACTTTGGACAAACAACCGGACGCACCTATATTGTACGGACCTGTAGATACTTCTATATTCAATAGGGTTCCTCATGAAGTACAAATGTGGAGACAATTGGAAAAGTACGCTCAACTACATAAGAAATCAGTAAAACGTGAAAAAGAGGAAGAAGAAGGAGGAGAAGAATCAAGTGTTAGTGATGAAAATGAAAACAAGGAAAATGTAAAGATGGAAACCTAAATGACAATTAACTACACAGCAATGGTTAATTTTTAAAACAATATCAAACACTTTGTGGGGTTAGGCCTACCGGGGACGGTGCCCACGTTAAATATACACCAACGCGCCAACAACTGTACGGCCGGGTATAAAAGTCGTACCTACCGTGGTGTGGAAATCAGTTGACCTTTGGACTTCGTCATGAGCAGACGAGTGATCTTCGCAATGGACAAGGAAGAAGAACAAGTAAAGTCCAAACCTGGTATAATTGAGTTCCAAGCGTTTCGGGGTAATGATGATAGATTTATCATAAAAGAACTTGTGTTTTTCGACATCAATACAAGTGTTCCTTATTCGTTTTTATTTAAACCACCATGTTCTTATTCATCTTTAACCAGTAAAGCCGCTACTACCAACAGATGGATTTCAAAACACTTCCATCATATCGATTGGTATGATGGTTTTACAAGTTACACGGACTTGTATCACATTATGCATCACTTTTCAGACAAGTTTACCAATATTTACACAAAGGGGCTGGAAAAGAAAAGATGGATCGAAGGATTTACTCATGTTCCGGTTAATGATGTGGAATTGGATAAAAATTACAAGTATACGATGGAAAATGTTTGTATTTGTACTAAAAGTCCAGAACATGAAAAAGATAGACATTGCGCTTTAAAAAACGCCTATAAACTCGCATCTTACCTTCAAAGTGGGGAAATGGGGAGTGGTGGGGGTAACGGGGGTTATATAAGTGAGGAGAAGACCGGGACCTGGCATGAGTATTACTCGAGATTCCGAGACGACAACATCTCCCAGCAAGAAGACGAAGAAGACGATCTATATCTCGACCATGGCATCTCACCAGTTCCTGCAAACTTTGGTTGAGCAGTTCAATGCTCACTCCAAATCTACCATACTACCCGTCAAGAAGTGTTCCGAACTTAAAGACGAGAAGCACTACATTATCCACGCCATGAAGAAGATGGAGACTACAGTTGGAGAGGCCATCTGCTGCAGTCTTAGCGAGGCACCGTTCACTCCGGGGGATGAGCCCAAGTTCCAAGTCTACCTGCCGAAACGGTTCGTCCATCTCCTCCAGAACGAGGATCTGCGCTCCATCCAACCCGGCTGTCTCTACCTGGTTTCCCACGGTTGCACGGGTAGCAATTCCACCGAGTTGACCATCCACATCGCCGACAAGCAGCAGTGTTAGATTTAAGTTTTACTGTTGTAAATATGTTATTGTAACGTTTTATAAATAAATAAACCATAAAAAAACAAAAAAAAATACAAAAGACAAAAAAATGCAACATATCAATATGTGAAGTTTGTCACATATTGATATGTTGCATTTTTTTTAAACTTCGCGGGTGACCTTGACCTTTGACCTTTGCATTTCACAGTTACCCCCACCACCACGCTACAAGTCAAACCTGTTTGAATGCAAACACCCCCACCACTTTTTCATATACCTCCAAGCGCTGTGCCTTGGCTTCATTTCTACTCCAGCAGCCAACCTAGCAACATCAGGATGTCTCTCAACGTAAGCTGTGCCAGCTATGAGGAGGTGACTATCAAGACGCAACAGGAGCTGAACGATTTGTACAAGGAGTTGCAGCTAATGGTGGCAAGAGGCTACCGTATAAATGTGCAAGTCTACGCTTGCAATATACGGAACACCCGGCAGCCAAAGGAAGAGCCTGGACACTCATCGACAGCTTCCTCACCGACGTCCATGAAGACGGAGCCGGACAACTTGGATTACTTCAGCTGACTAGCAGTTGTATTTCTTGTTCTAACCATTGTAGAATATGTTTATTTTTTCATTATATTAAAGAAGTAAAAGAGCAAAAACACCTATCTTGTTACTGACATATTAGCTCAGTAACAAGATAGGTTTTTTTAAAACACAATTTGAATGACCTTGAAACTTCCCCCTCCACTGCTTTGCTACCCCCACCACTTCACTATTGGTGTACATGGCACATCACGATTGGAAACCTCATTCCATCTTCAACAGCCAAACCGACAACATCAACAATGGCAAACCTACCAACAGATGAAAGATGTCCTCACGCATGCTGCGACTTCATCCACGAGTTAGAGAAGAGGATGCAAGAGAGGGAGATAAGAAGAAAGCAGATCCACTCAGAAAATATCATGATAGTCAACGGCTATCTTTTATTGTTCGGCCTTATTATGGTTGTACTTTTCATACTGTATGGTATAGTCACATGTGTCGGCAAGGTTGCAGAAGAAAACGCCCGCCACCATCAGTTGGAAAGTTTCAATGTTACTTTGTAGGTTTTCCTTTTTTTAAAACTCCGTTTGGATGACCTTGAAACTTCCCCCACTACTCCACCACGCTCCCCACTACTTCACCATGTTCCTGCATGAGTATCACATCACCCGTGATTCCTTGTTCGACAAGCAACCATGGCGGACAACACCATCAGCCAAGCTGACTCCACTACTGATGTTGGAACGAGTACAGGTTGGACACTATCCATCGACAGTGTTCACTATTTGGAAACAATTTGCGAACGGATGAAAGAAATACTGCGGGACAACCCTGGGATCATAATACAAATGAATTTCAACTATGATTGGTCGCAAGTTACATTGCGGCAGGAGGACAACAACGGTCAGCACTCACCGCAATACTCACCAATGTCACCGATTTACCTATACAGTAAATCTGATGCGGATGAAGATGTAGGAGACAACGACGAGGCTGATGGGGAGTGACCTTCTTTCCTTTTTTTTTTAAACTCAATTTGGATGACCTTGAACTTTCCCCCTCCACTCCTTCCTTTTTTAAAACCCAATTTAAATGACCTTGAAATTTCCCCCTCTACTTTTCGATAATGTTACAACTGACTGCAGCTCACCTCATTCCTTGCTTAGATGCCATGGCGGAAGGAACTCTTTCTCAAGTTGACTCCACTACGGACGAAGCATTTCCCTTGCGGTGGACTGTTCATTTACAGGATGCGACAGAAGTGGAAGTCTTGTATCAAAAATTACTCAATGTATTCAACGGGAACCCTGGACCTCTTAAATGTAGAATGGATTTGAATTTTGATGCAACCAGGGTCGGCACAGAACCTTCAACTTCAAGCCAGCCTCAGCAACGAGATTTTACACATTTATACACTCCAATATCACCGGAAGATGTAACTATCTGCGAGGCTGACTCAACTACACGTTATGTTCAGCCAAAGCCTTGGGTGTTGATTATTAACAATGTGTACAAAGTGGAATTGGTATGTAATAGATTAAAGGAGTTGATGGTACAAGACCCCGGCCTGCGCTTTCAAATAGATATACATTTCATCTGGAGAGCACCTGCGCGGGGCTCTTCGTCTGACAGCTCTCCAAGTACGACGGACGAGGAGGACGACTAGTCATCTTTTTTAAAATTCCGTTTAAATGACCTTGACCTTTCCCCTCCACTGAGTTTATTTAAGGTGCACTCTCACTGACTACAGCATCATTTCATTGCGCACCTTCACCGCAGCAACATGGAGAGTCAACTCAACTACTGTTGCGAACAGAAATGTTTTTCATGGCTGAATGACATTGATGTGGTGGATGGCCTGGCTTGTAGAACATGTGAAGCTTTTGGTCAGTGCATGTGTAAGTGCAAGTCTTGGAAGAAGCCGAAACCGAAGTTGAAGACATTCCATGTGTACCAAATGAGAGGGCATAAGTACACTTGTTGCCCTGAAGGTTGCATTGAATTTAAACTAAAACAGCTAACTGGCTGCAAATTGTGCAACAATCATTTTGCAGGTTTTTGCAAACATTATTTAGGAGCGTGTCAATACAGATCAACTTGGCATACCGAAGCACTCACTATCAATGAAATCGCTATAGACTCACAAGAGTAGTCTTTCTACTCTTTGACTTTTTTAAAACTCCGTTTGAATGACCTTGAAATTTCCCCCACCACTTCCCCATATATCTAGAGTACGCAGGGCCTGGAGGTCAGTCGCTCGGCGGCTGTCGTAGGGTGCACATCCGTGTTGTGCAGTCTGCTGTGCAGTTTTGATTTTAACCAGTTCAAGGTCACCACACTTGAACTCTGGCGAAAACGTCAAGCTGTTAAACACAATCCTAAGCCCCAGGTTCACAGTCAACCTCAAGGTCATCACACTTTCACATGTAAATTTAAGGTAGCACCAAAACGGTGCTACCTGGCTTGACATTTTCAAGTTTCCCGAGGTCTTCGCAGTTCCCCCCACCACTTCCCATATACCTAGAGTGCGCGGGGCCGGACAGTCAGTCGCTCGGTGTCTGTCGTAGGGTGCACATCGCGGTTGTAGTACTGGTCTAAAGTAAGGCAGCTGGGCTAGTTCAAGGTCACCCGAGCGGTGTCACATGACGGTTTAGGCAGAGTCACGTTGCAAACTTCAAGTTTCCTCAGCACTTTTGCTGTTTCTCATCGCAAATTCGCTCCAAGTCGTCAAGGTCATGGGAACCGGACTAAAACTCGGAGCGTAGTGCGAGAAACCGCAAAAGTGCCGAAAAATTTTAGGTTTCAGCGTGACCTTGACCTTTGTGACATCGATGACGTCATTTTGGTGACGTAAGGGGTGATGACGTCATCAGCACGTCATTTCTGTGACGTCATGGGTGTGACGTCATGGATGTGACGTCATTGGTGATGACGTCATCGATTGCGTCATCGATGACGTCATCGATGACGTCATCGGTGGGGTCATTGACCTCGATGACGTCATCGCTCAGGTGACCTTGAAGTGAGCCAGCAGCCTTACTTTTGCACTACTCATGTGGTTATATTTGTAGGCATCTTTCCTACAAAACACAAGTTGTTTAGCATTTTCAGAAGCCAAAACCCCATCAACCATGTTCTTTGTTTGAAAGCTCTTGACAAAAAAACCTAGAGACAAAATTTCAAATATATATCTTATATGGGCATTTTCTGTAATATATATAGATTTTGGACTTAGTGGGCCGTCCCCCAGAGGGGCCAATCCTGTAGGTTGTGGCACAGATAAGTAGGTTACTATTACTATTATCAGTAATTATTTGTGGAAGTTGGTATTTATATCTGCTGTGGTGTAAAAGTTATTAAATTGGTTCCATACTTGTCACCCTGTAAGTGTGATAATTTCCAACAATGTAAATAGGCCAAAGTTTAACGCTGATTCCAGCCTCTTAAGCATATAGGAAAGGTAGTGATGATAACACTGATGGTATATCATTTGAAAGCTTAAATTGTGGGAAGGTTTTGGTGATGTTGGACAGTTTGTAGCTTGACAAATGAAAACATTTTTCTTCAGCAAGTTATAGTGTATTTTATACTTTATTTTCCAAAGTTTTGCTTTCAAGTAGATTATACAAGGCTTTAATTGGGACAAACTATAACTATTCTATTAGAAAATTCTGTGTTCTTTTTACAATGTCATAAAACTTGCCAATTATTTTGGTATCATGTAATTTTTTATTAAGAATGTCAAGAAAAAAATAAATATAAATGACTGTATATAAATAGCTATAAATGGAATGTGGAGCAAGATGTAACTGCCTGAATTGAGTATTTTTGTTGCATTTTACAAGCTTGATAATCCCTTAATTTTTTTACACTGACTATTAAATACCCTGTATATATGTAATAAAAATGGCTCATTGAGCCACCCACCAAGATATAAAAATAATAAAATAAATTCGGCGATGCAGAGCCCCTAAGCCAGTCAATGTATGTCAGACTAAACTCTAAAATAAAATTGCTAATCTCCTCTTTACATGTAGTAATCCAGGGATTTACGCCATTGCAGCCCAGCTTTACTTGCACTAAGCAGCCCGATTCACCCTTCGGAGAAAGCATTCCGTGGGCGCTCTGTGACTATGTCATCCATAGTTTGATACTCCACAGCCACATGACTGGTCTTGTGTCATTGCCCATTTGTATTTACAACAATTACATCTTTCCACTCCAGTGTGGAAACGATTGAGTCAAAGTCCACTGCTTCCGAAAAATCCATACCCCCTACTAAGCATATAAATGACACTTTACATAGCTAACTTTCTGTAAAACTGGCTGAACTAAAATAGGCTGAATTCCTCTCAAAACAAATCCAACGTCAAAACTCTTTCGCAAGCTGTACATATAATATATTTCAACTAGGGGTACCTGTGCAGCGCAATGCGCTGCATATTTCTGAGTGCTTAGAGATCAAACCTTGTTCCATAGTAATTTACTTAGTTTTTTTTTCTTTGCATAAAAATCATACTGAGAATTAATTTTCATTTTGTCAGAATTGGATCGATCAATGTTGATCACTTATTTTCCAACTTATTACTGTGATATAGTGTTGAAATTTTGTGGTTGTCCCTTTTGGTCCAAATTAGCAGTATTACGTGATAATTTTTATGCAAGGTATTTTACCGATTTGCTTTGAATAAAAATTAAACTATAGTAAAAATCAGATTACACTATATTGATATTTCATCAATCGATCTTCATCACTAATTCTCCAACTTCCCAATGTGATAGTGTTGAGATTTATTGGTAGTTGTTCTTTAAGATCTTAATTAGCTAGGATTACGTGATGGTTCTTATGCCGATTAGTCCTAGAGCTTCTGCCTAAAAACTAATATAAAATTTAGAATAAATTCACAGATGCTGGATCTAGATAGTTCAGTACACAAAGAACGTAAATGACAACAAAAGGAAAATCAATATTAGCCTACATTACAACTCCCCGGTCCTGTATGAGCTATGCAGCACTCCCTGCAACTGTTTTTGTAGTCTAGTACTGTATGTGGTAGTAGTAGACATAGTTAATAAGTCCACACCATTACTATTTATAACAAACCAAAACCTCTTTAACTTAACTTTCCATGGCATTACAGAATTTATATAAATAAATAACAAAAATTAAGAAAATCTACATCCTTGTTGGTATGGTCCATTTTGGTTTGATGTGGTATTTATATTTTAGTTAAAATTTGTAAAAAAAAAAACTTTTTTGCCACAAGCCTGTTATCTAGACTGGAGGTAAAACACTTTTAAATGTTGTCTCAGATGTTTTAATATGTTCTGCATATATTCTGCATTTAATTTGTAATATTATCACAGTAAACACGTAATTATAAAATTTAGACCAACAACCAACTATCCCTTTTCATAGTTCTAGTTAACAGCATTTTGAAAACCCATGTGCAAACATGCATTATAACCCATAAGAACCACGTCAAAAATTTCAATTTCCAAACTTTTTTTGTACGGAAATATGAAATTTTATGGGGTTAAGTCACTATTTGGTTATTTTGATGTCCAAATACACATAATTACAAAGTTCAAGCAAAATCTACCTTCCTCATTTTGAAGGAAAAGGTAAAACACACATTTGTTCCATACAGTAGACACACATGTGTTGATATTTCAGTGCCAGTAGTTCAACTGCTTCTATTCAGCTAACTTTTAACATGTGTTTGTTTGTTTTATTATCAACAGCTGTTTTATTTAGCAATTCAATATAAATTGTTCCCCATGTTAATCTTATGGACAAAAAATGAACTTTGAGGGCTTCCCGTGAGCTTCAGAATTAAAATATCAAAAATCTAAAACCTTATTGCAAAACTACGAACTGAGACCATTATTTTGACACCTCAAACTTTAAAATTGATCCAGAAATAAGGGAGGAGTAGTGTTAACAAAAAAAGGGCATCACGTATTATATATATAGAAGATATAGCGATCAACGAACATACAAACATAAGCAAACATCTTCAGTGTAAAATTAAAGTTTTATTAGCTACCCCCTTACTCATTCACGAAACTTAATAAACACATTTTGGACAAGATCATAAATTACGTGTAAATTGTTAACTACCATTACTAAAATTATAATCACCTTATTAATCGACTGGGACATATTTGGGGAAACACAAAGGCTAACAAGGTATAAAAGGGGAGGGTGACTAGGTGTGTAGTTATTTGGACAGAGCTGTGTAAAATAAAAGGTACAAACCATACGTAAGATAAAATCATCTGTTAAGCTATAAAGTAAAGTAACTTCTATCTTCCAAACAGATTATCAGTATTGTAGCTTTAGAAGGATTTAACTTTTATAAGAGTTCCCCCCCCCCCTCTTTCTGCAGCTTTTGAAGCTATAGTTCCCACAACTACATTTATATTCCTCCTTGGTGTTAAACTTTTAGAATTCTTGACCTCAGCCATAATATTAGAGAGTTGAACATTTGATCAAAATAACTTACAACTATAGTAAAATGTATATTGCGTTAAGAAATCAATTATCAAGTATTTTATTTCGTATTTTACCTCTGAACACGGATGTCTTTCAAAACAACGGTGTTAATATAGTAGTTCAGATAAACAGCCAACTGGTGGAGTGGTGTCGTGAATTAGAACAGTGGAAGCCACAGTATACACAACATGTTGATTGGTACAACCAAATATAAAGAAATTGTAGAGTTTTACTGGAAAAGTATAGTGTTCAGTCCATTAAATGTATCAAACAGTTTCAATGTTTATGATCCGAAAAAATGTTACTGAAAAGAACAAAAACCTTTATAATGGATGAAGTATTTGAGCACATCAGTGAATACAGGAAAATATCGGAAGTGCCATCTATTGGGTGCCGCTCTACTTGCAATCCGTTCAGCTAATCCAGTTCAGTTCAGTTTTACTCACTGGAAAGCCCGAGGAAACTGGAGTGTAGGCACGAAAAAAGTGAACGCAGCTCTAGACAAGATGGGTTTTTGCATTTGAAGAAGGTTCGACTAGAAACAGGGAAAAGGGCCTTTAAATATTTTGGACCAAAAAATATAATGCTTTACCACCAATTGTAAAAACACTTAGTTATTGGTTCTTTAAAAGTAAGGCAAAGAAAATTTTTTGTTAATTTGGCTTTTGTATGTTAAATTGATTTTGTATTTAAATTAATTATTCGTCATATTAAGCAAAAATATGTAAAGAACTGCATTTCTCATAAGGAGTTGTCTTGAAGAGCAGAGATTGTATTCTTTCAAGAACGCTCCCCAATAAAGGCGTTATTATTATTATTAAGTGTTCATAGACTAAAGAGTCTCATTTTGTAGAATGCAATATATTAGAGATTTTTTTACAATAACTATTATGTAGAAGTACTAGCAAAATTTACAAAGCATCTCATATTTGCCTATGGGAAAACGCTATTATGGTAGTAGCCATGGTATGACCCAAGTCCGGGACCACTTTACTTTTTCATTTGGGGTCTTCAGAATCTAAAAGCCATTGGTTTTTAAAAACATTTAAAGAGCTGAAAAAGAAACAATTTGATACTTTGAATTGTTAACTTTGGCTTAAGAAAGCTTAACAAAACAAACATTGATGGAAAAAAATACGATTCCCATGTTATTGTTATGGGAAAACAACAAAAATTTGGATCTCACTTTTTTATTTACATAACTGATAGGATTTGGTGTCTACATCATTAGGGTTTAACTTATATTTGCTTACAACACCCATATATTATCATACCATATACATAACTGATAGGATTTGGTGTCTACATCATTAGGGTTTAACTTATATTTGCTTACAACACCCATATATTATCATACCATATTATCATGCCTACCATACGACAGAAAACCTACTTTCTCACTACCATGGGGTTTATGGGGGAGATTAAAAAATGTCTGTTTAAGACAGCAATAGGCATATGCCTCAGATTTGGTTTTGAAAATGATTGGATACACAATGACACGAGGTTGAATTGTCCATTCAATGTATAGAACATTCTCATAGTTTATTCTGCGAATGAACTTTTTCGCATGAATTTTTTCTATTTAAAAGCTTTAAATTCTACAATGGATTAAAAATTGATCAATAAAGCTCCTAGTGAATTCAAATCGTAAGAAGTATCAAATTAGAATAAAAATCCTTGTTTAATTAAACTTTCCACTAAACAGGAGCGTGCGCGGATTTCTCCAATTCAATTTGTGCAGCCGAAGAGAGTTACAGCTTAACTTACGAAATCACGCAAATATCAGAATTCCTTTGCATTTAAATTGGTTCAATCATTTAGTTTGTTTCAAGTTATCTTTTTTGAAACACCTGATTCAACTTTCCCAGTTTTCCTCGGAAAATTATACTGATAGATGCAGGCTAGTGAAATACACTTTTGTATAAAGAGTTTAAAATTAAATGCAGTAAATGAGAATAATGAATTACATAGTTTTTTTTTGTGTACACACGACGCGCTTAGTTTTCCGCTGCCGTCCGGTCTTTAGTTCTCTTAATTTGTGTAATTGATAATTAATTATTAATAAAAAAACACATATGATGATTAATATGCAGTATTATTTGCTAAAGAACTCAATCCCATATACAGACTTTGCCTATGTAGGGTTTATGGCATTGTATTAATGTATGTATTTTATTACCATAAAAAAATTAAAATGGAAATGTTTGGATTTGACTTGAGTTAAATAAAACAGCAATAACAAAAGAATTATACTTCTAGTTTTGTTTCAATCTTTGTAAAGTGACGAGATAATTTTTACGAGTTTAGGCCCTGCAGTTTAGACTTTAAGGTTAGTAAATTAATAAATAGGTTTCAAGACGTTTTTTTCTCAAACAGGACGACCGCTGTTTCGTCACGAAGAATTTAACAGTACTCAGACTTGTTCTATTTGTAACTATTTTTCAACTTTAAAATTTAAAAAGAAAAAAACTTATGAACATGAACAAATATTTGAACAATGTTGTAAATAGTTATTTTTAAACTTAAGAATTGAATTTTTAGTCTAATATTCCAAATTTTTGCAAACTCAGAGTTCTCCTAAAGTTTTGTTTATTATTTTAATAAGTTAATTATGTCGCACTTTATAGAAAAAAATACGTGTCATTAAATCCCAATTAACCGAAGTCCTACACCAAAATCCTCTTATAAGACAACAATATCACTGTGAATTGAATGTTTAATATAACAAATGGATCTTGATTTTTATAGGTTTTAAGACTTTGCGGAAGCAATAAAAGTTGAGTTATTGAATATTTTATTTATTTATTTGAAACAGCGCTCGAACATTGGAAACCTACTGACAACTATATTTCATGTTTATGTCAATAGGGCGAATGTTCACTTTAAAACCTGATCCATACCATTTATAAACATAATGAGCTGTTTATTACACTTAATAAACTTTAAATCAAAATTTCTGTAAACTTCATTGTCACCATGTAATCACTAACACATCTAATGTGCTATAAATATAAATTCTACTACCCCGATATTAATAAAAAATTAATCATATTACTGTAATAAAATTAATTTAAAACAATTACTTTCTAAAACTAAGTGATATTATCTCTATTATGGCAAGTAAGTATAAATGAAAGCGTATGTTAAAACATTTATCTCGCAACTTTTATCCACACAATATGAAAAATATGCTACTATGTAATTTACAATTAACCAGCAATAACAACGCAAAAAAATAAGCTATTTTCTCTGTTTTATTTTGGTGTGTATCTACGCCAGTGGCATTTTTTTTAACATTTTGACGAGGAACGGTCCAAACCCCAGTCTTTTTACTATCTAACATCGACCAGTTGTTAGAAAGCATCATTAATTAATAGCCCAATGACAAATGGCAACTGGGTCCGGAATCGAAAATTTAAAAGCTACTAACTTTTCTTAGGACCGAGCCGGCAACCTTTGGATTCAAAGGCGAGCACTATAACCACTCAGCTACCCATCTGCATAAATATTGTTATAAATAAATACTATATAGTATTTTAAAAATAATTATATAGTAAAGTTGGTTGGGATTTTTCAAGTGCTTGATTTTTTTATGTAGTTTTCTTATTTAGTTTAGTACAAAGACGTTTCACTACAAAGGGTAACGTTACATTGAAAAATACAAATGTAAATAATATAAAAGCGATCTTAAAATCCAACACCTTGCGCCCTTCGACATGTAAATTTGTTCAGGAAATAATCGGAAAGTAGCGGGATTGGAGCGGAGCCAATAACTGTTAACAGCCGAGGAAACCGACTCGATAGACCTTATCTTAGCAACTTCCCCCCCTCCCCCCACCCACGACCACGGGGCCGCGGCGGCCGCCTCGGCGCCCCGCGATGATGGTCGGCTGCGCCTTCACAACATTTTGGAACATTTTTTGTATGTTTGTAAAATTGTAATTTTGTAGCAAAAAGCACTAAAAATGTGAAATATTGCAAATCTATGTAAAATTTTGAAATGTCCTTTGCAATGACATTAATGTTGTGAAAATGGAAACGTAATTCCACGAAAACATACAGTGTGGCAATAACTATATGGATTTTACTTGGAAAACACTAGAACTGTTGTATGAGTTTGTTTAATTTGTGTTTTCTTTACTAAACATTTTAGAAACTGTGGACCGACGATCTTATAATATAACTCATCGATTCCAATATTTTCTCATTCTAAAAATGTATTTAATTCAATAATAATTCAACATAGCTTAAACATGCAAACTATGTAGATCAACTATAAAAATGGCAAATAAACATAATATAAAAATTCTGTAACTATCAAACAAATCTTAAACATTTAAGTTTTGCACAATTATTAATTTTACTTTATGTCATCTTTAATTAGGAAACACATCTATACGCATTTTCGTTTTTTGCTTTCCTAGAAATGTACAAAGTTCGTTTCATAAAACGAATGCGATTCAACAAGAGGAGTTTCAGATGCCCTGTAAGCCGTAGAGAGCGTTGTCTTGTTGCGGCAGTCTTAGCTCAATCCACGCCAGACTGCACAGCACATCACTAACTGCTTATTTTAGTTAACATTTTGAGATTTGATGCTAAGCGGTAGTTGGCTGAGATAAAATGTGGATTGGATGGCATTTGAGAAACCAGTCCATAATAATACGCTTAGAAGAGGGTTGGTTGTTGAGCAGGCTTTGCTTGACACTCGGCCTCCCGTATGTTTGGGCCACATTCTATTCGATTTCTGAAGTGAACATCTGTACGGGATATAAGATCAAAATAGATTATATGAAAGATCTATTTAAATAGCTTATGAAAGTAAAAATGCTAAATTAAGAAAGAGAAGTTTGTAATAAAGATGTTTACTTAAAAAAAATTTATAACTAATTTTTTCTTCAAATTATTTAAGAAAAGTGTATTTATTTTTATGACAATTATAGTCGAAACTACGTATAATATTAAAATATCATTATGTATCATCTGAGAGAAAAAAACTTGATTTTTAGTGACAGTAAATCTTTGTCGTTTCTCAGTATTCAGTCAAATTCAGAGTGCACGGATATAAAGAATGCGATGTAGTCATTAATTTTAAATTATAATTCAAAGCACCGTTTGTAGACATAATCAATACCCTGGTGTACAGATCACATATTCACCTGATGCTAGTAACAGTTGGCCTACCTACCGTGTATTTTAGCTTAATACGATGAATCAACCGTTTTCTCTTCCAAATCCACTTTGTTACTGGTTACCCATTTTAAAATGTATTGCATTATTCGCAACTCAACCCATATTAGTAGTAAGTAATCAATCCTTTAAGGGCTTCTAACTAAAACAATAAAAGTAAGACTACCTAAAAAACAATCAACCTATATTCCAGGACTGCGGTAAAATATAAATAAAAGAAGGGCTATTTCACTCCTTGCTTTTTACATTACAACAGTTTTCCCTAATCCTGCCTAAATTCAAGTGGAAGTGAACAAATTTAAGTGTATTATTTTACTAAGTCGATATTTATACCTAACCCAAAAGAGATTAAAAGCTACGAAATAATTATGTGTATCTCATTAACAAATTACTTAAAATTTCAATAATAATAACGAAATATTAATTTTTCGAACTGGCAAAACTCTTTGTTTAGGTAGGTGATTTAACCCTCCTATGTCACACAAACATATTATGATGCAACGATTTTCCTATAAAAGAACTTTGAATTAGGCCACTCAATAAGATAATCCATAAAAATATAAAAGATGGACTAAAAGTTTGTGAATAAGATTAGGTTTTATCAACAACGTATTAATATTATAAAAAATATTTCTAAGTGATTCAACATTTGACTGGGATTAAGTAGTTGTTGTTAATTATATACGTTTGAAGTACTCATGGTTCATTAATTATACGTAATGACCATACCATATTGTTTTGAAGTTCATTAGGTATTTGATACGACATTTTAGTTTCAATTTTGTGAAATTGTATGATGAAAAGAGAATGATTACAATGATATCATATTATACCATTCCATGTGGATATAATAACATTATCGTCATGGAATACAATACTGTATTACACAATACAATATATTTAAATAAAACTTTAAAAAATAAAATCCATAGATAGTTATATATTACATTATTGTAAAGTATATTGTTTTATACAATATCTATACTTATTTAATACGCTAAGGGTTTTTTTGTCTTGAGAACTCCTCCTACAATTTTCAACCGATTTTCAAGTTTTTGGTGTCGTTGGGTAGGGCTTCGTCTGTAGTTGTTTCCGCCAAAAATTGATGAGAATCGGACTGAAAATAAAAGCGCTATTCACCATTGAAATCTCAAAATTTCCCATTTAAATAACATTGGGACTGAATAAAGCATTTGAAACATCTGTTAATAATCAGCTGTAAATACGTGAAGTTATTCGCGATTGAAGATATTCACATTATTGGATTGGTCGGATGTCATTGATTTAGAGCTAAAGTAACATTTGTACTGTATTTAAATAAATTGCTCGATTTCGAGCAACACTTATACTAGTACATTATAATTATCCAATAACATCTAACTGTACAGTAATTGTTTAGTATAGTGTAGTGCAATTGATAGTCCTCGAAAGGTAGCCTTTTTCATTAAAGACTGGAACCCAAACAAAAGCTTCACTTGAGGCGTATCTTCCAAAGTTCATCTTGGATACATGTTTGCCAAACTTGTATTCATAAATGAAATGGTGTTCACTTAAGTAATTAGTTCATTACCAAATTACCAGTACTTAACTTACCAAGTTGGTGGTCTTAACCATTTTAAATTTTATTAAATCATTCAATCAAACATATTTTAAACCAAAAATATGTTTGATTTTACTAAATGAAAAAAATAAAAACATTTTGTTTGGTTTGAACGGTGGACTATAATATTTTTACTGCAATAAAAAAATGTAATAATTTATAATTCGATATAAATGAAATGGTGTTCACTTAAGTAATTAGTTCATTACCAAATTACCAGTACTTAACTTACCAAGTTGGTGGTCTTAACCATTTTAAATTTTATTAAATCATTCAATCAAACATATTTTAAACCAAAAATATGTTTGATTTTACTAAATGAAAAAAATAAAAACATTTTGTTTGGTTTGAACGGTGGACTATAATATTTTTACTGCAATACTTTGTGACTGAGCTTAATCTTTTTACAAGTTTTATTTAAAATTTAACATTCCCAATGTAACAACATGAACTAGAGATCGCCGCCTAATCTAAATTCAACCAAAAATTCAGTTGATCTAGTCCCAGCTAGTTTTAAAATATTTTATAAGTGAAACTTATTTTTTATTTTATTTTAATTTTTTGCTAGCATCTGTTATTACAGCACTAGCTGTATATTGATTTAATATTTTACCTTTTATCCATAAGATTAACATATAAACTTTGAATGGCTAGTAGGGCTACTGATGTGAATTATAATGAAATATTTCTCATCTACAGGACGATATCTTTCTAACGGTAGGCGCGGATTTCTCCTATGATGAACACAATGTTAGATAAAAGGAGGAAAAGAAACATGGTTGGCTACATAGATATACAGTTTAGAAATTTGTACATAAACTGCTGTTGTATATTACAATGTTCTTTACATATACACACCAACGCCAATCGTTTTAACTTACTATAACACTAAATATTTTCATAGTGTACTTAATTTTAAAATTAATATTTCTTACAATTTGAAAATAAAGATCCAATTTATTTTGATTTTAAGTAAAAAAGTCACTGACACTGTGAGTGATAGAAACTATTATCTAAATGCCATAGAAACCTTTTTGAATAGTATGTTTGTCTTGCAACAAATGAAAAGATGTTGATTGAACAAATAAAGATACATGGCAAAACGAATTGTTAAAAGATAAATAAAACAGGACATGAAAGTTATGTGCAATGTCTCGAAATAGGCCAATAAACAACATATGCCTAAGTTTATTTCCCTAAAATTATTTTAGTATTCCAGAGGCATAAACAAAGGTTGCAACTACACAAACGTAGACAATAAAACAAAACGTTTTAACCTCATAAAACCAACAGTTCCGGTCTGATGAGGAGCCTGAGCCTTCATTTCAGTTTATACTCCCTTAAACCTTTACAGTCCTTCGTGGTTACTGGCTTCCCTGTTCTCACTTTGCATGTGGCTTGTTATTAACTATATCCAGTCTTCAGCAAAGACTGTTTATACAATCTTCCATCTTCCTCAAATAAAGTCAAGGCGTTGACTTTAGAACGCTTCTTTAAGGTGGATCCATAACCTCTGTAAATAATGATTTTGATTTTTTGTGTGAATTTCATTTGAATATTAACGTTGTAAAACATTTGCACATGTTGTATTTATTCGACAAGAAACTATCCTAATTATAAGTTATTGAGGGTCATTAAACAATTTTTATGCAGCCTTAAGAAAAAGTAAGATTGTAACAGGAAGAACCAAGTACAGTAAACTTATATATCTGGAAAGTAAGATATTCTGTATTTGCGCTGTTTGTGGTCAAGCAGTTATGAAAACGGAACAAAACAACAAATAATGCGCTGTCTTGTAATTCGCTATTGACATGTCGTTAGCCAACTTATGAAATATTATATCTTTTTAAGAATGACGTCAGAAATATATCTTGTTATTTAATTTATTGGCTTAAACTCTTCTGAGACATACTTTTAGATTTTATGTTCATAACAGTTTAGTAAAATAATTAAAATAACCATTGATTAGTGGTACCTGTGCAGCGGTATAAGTCACATAATCAGGCTGGATTGACATTTAAATTGTTCCTTTGTTTCTATTCCATTTCCAACATGTGTCCCGAACATGTTTGCCGAACAAAGTTCTTCCGATCGTTTGTTTGTTCGTTGCCAACCTTTTAGGATGTAAATCATATGGCCGGTAATTGATCGTTATTAATGTTTGTTGATTTTCTGTGTTCACCGAACAAGTTCGCCACGAATGTTCGGCCTGTGCGGACGCAGCTTTATGTTATGATATGTTTTACTTCCCCAGCGGTTTTAGTTTCCAATGAAGTAAAAATTATTCCCTAAATTAATCTAATGGAAAAAATGAAATTTTAAATAAATTAATAATGCTTAACAAAACCTCATCAGTGTACTTCCTGTCTTCCTAGGCGAAGACACACTGGTCTATGTATTGAAAAAATTGAAATTTCAGACAACATATTGATACTCCTTGTGCAAAATTATGTAGAAAAATTTTTGTTTAGAGAAGACTTTCAAAATTTAGTAATTAACATTTACTTAACACTATGGCTTTTTATACTACCGGTACTAATACTTTACTTACCTATACAGGCTTGGTATTTTTCTACTTTTACAAAATGCTATTCATGTTGAGAAAAATTCATCTTCTAATAACAAAAATATTTTTACCATACACAAGAAAGCAATAACAACTATATATTTAAACGATTATTTGTAAAAATGTATTTAAGAATTATATTATTTTTAAATTATTGATATGTAACATTTTTTTGGAAATACGTTACATTATTCTAAAGTTCGTGTAGAAATTTTGCTTCTTTTTGTGGTTCAAAATATATCTTCTCATATTAAGTACAGAGACAACATTAAAATTTCAGTTCATAATAGGACACTATTTGAAAAAAATCTCATAACAAACCAAAAAATATCGAAACAATAACAAGACTTATTAGAAAGTAGCGTTAGAAGAAAAATAAACAAATATCATTAGAAAAAACCTGTTATTAAATGGAAGATTATATAGGAGATTAAGTAATTTATGATTAAAATTTAAATAATATTACATTATATAAACTATTTTATATAGACCCGAGTATCTCATGCAATGTAAATTTCAGATGTAATAAACTATCTATCTAAATTTAAAATGATTTAACACCAATATAATTTTTTTTTTTTTTTTTTTTTTTTTTTTTTTACGGAAGGCCTTTCGATAGACAAGCTATCATCATCAGCCGTACCGTAAACTAAAATAATATTTGTAAATAAACATTGTAAATATACCAAATAACATATGATACTTAAATTAAAATTTAACATTTTGGATTCAATAGGCCAATAATACTTTAATTTAATTAACTTTACTTTAATTTAATTAATTTACTTTAAATAATTAAATTAAATTAATTTAATCTATATATTAAAAAGCAAGCATGTTTCGCTTCCTCCTTTTTTCTCAGCTCGTGTGCATCGTAGGAGAAATCCGCGCATACTGTTAGAAAGGTATAGTCCCGTAGATGAGCAGAATCACATTCTAATTCACATCGGACTCCAGGGCTACTCCCCACAGGCTTTCAAAGTTCCAATGTTAATCTTATAAACGAAGGAGAATTGAATGAATCATTAGACAGCTGTTGTAAAAACAACTGCTAGAAAAACAGATGTTTTAGTTCTGAAATGTTATTAAGCCTCTTGGGTACAGATAAACAGAAATTTTTATCGAATTTCGATCAGAATGCGATTTCTAGTTTAAATTAATTTACTTTAATTTAAGTATCATATGTTATTTGGTATATTAACAATGTTTATTTAAAAATATTGTTTTAGTTTACGGTACGGCTGATGATGATAGCTTGTCTATCGAAAGGCCTTCCGTAAAAATAAAAAACTAAAAAGTATATTGGTGTTAAATAATTTTAAATTTAGATTTGTACCAATATAGAGCTGTTAACCTAAACTATCTATCTACCTATCATGCATCAGTATTTTTTATGAAAAATGAATTTTATCAGCACAATTAAACAATTTAGTGTTTCTATGAGCCTATGCCTAAATGGTTAATGGTTTCGTAACATGACTTAATGACTTCATTTTCGTAATAACTTTTAAAAGTGGTTTATTATGTTATTAGGAAACAGATATAACGTGTATAAATGTCTATAAATACACAACACAGAAGACATATCAAAATTATAAATGTCTTCATTACATATGTCAACTAGCTGTTTCCCGTCACGGCTTCGCCCGTGATTGAATTTATTTTTTATGTAATAAAATCTTTTTAAAGAGCAACAAAATCTTCTTCCTTAAGAAATATAGGAACATTGAAAGAATTGAAAACATTGAAAGAATAAAGTAGCGTGAGTTGAGCTCTGAAGGAATTTTTAAAAACCTTTTATTAATGAGAACAAATGAGCAAATAGGAACAACCCTATCAAATTTCAACCCCGTAGGCCCTACAGTCATTTTGAAATCATGTGGGGCAAAGCCCTAAAGAACACAAAAACTATATTTGCAAAACTGTTTTTTAATGAACACCTATTAGCAAAACGGAATATAAACGTTAAATTTCAACCCCGTAGGATCTATGGTAATTTTGAGGATTTGTTGGGAGGAGCCCTAAGGGAAATTTGCATAATAATTTACTATTAAACCCCTATTAGAAAAGAGGAACGTCCATGTCTAATTTCAACCCCGTAGGCCTTGGATTAATTTCGAAGTCCTGTAGGGCGGAGCCCTAAAGAACTTCGAAACTATATTTGCAAAACCGTTTCTTAGTAAGCACCTATTAGCAAAACGGAACATCAACGTTAATTTTTAATCTCTACGGTTCTATGGTATTTTTGAGGTTCTGTGGAGTGGAGCCCTAAAGGAAATGTGCAAAATTGTTTCTAAGTGAATGCCTTTGAATCTGAAGGATGCCGGTTTGATCCTGAGAAAAGTTAGTGCTTTAGTCATTGGGCTATTAATTAATGATCCTGACTATTGATTAATGAAACAGCTGATATTTGTCTGTAACAAAACTACGCCTCATCTGATCCATCACAATCATCACACTCACGCCTTCAGTCATACTCACCTTAAAATTTGCACCACAGAGTGCGTCGGTGTTTCAAGTAAAGTCTCTCTAACGTCTACAGTCTCTCTATGTCAAATTTCAACCCCGAGGGGCCTAGAGTAATTTTCAAGACCTGTGGGGCATAGCCCTAAAGAATTTCAAAAAATATATTTGCAAAACCTTTTTTCAATGAGTACCTATGAGCTAAGAGGAACGTCCATGTTAATAGTTTTCAAAATTTCAATGTTAATCTTATGGAAGAAAAATAATTGATTGAATCATGATAATTTAACAGCTGTTGTAATACACAATCCCAGAAAATCAGGAAACGCAGAATGGATGCATGAATGGAGGTTTAAGTTATAATATTGAATTAGATCAATTGAATATTTCGTTGAATTTCGATTAGTATGAATTTTAAAGCTGAACTGATTAGTAATAAAAAGTAAAAATAAACAGATGTTTCAATAAAAAGCAATGCAAAATGCATGGTAAGGGGGACCCGGAATGGCTAGGAACGGGACAAACCTACGACTCAAGACCGCAAGGCGACTGACTTCACGAGGGTCGCCCGTCGTGAGTACCTACATCATTGTGGATGGTACTGTACTTTATTTATTTATAAATAAATGAGCTTTTTGGACATTTAAATTAGTTTTAAAATACTTAAACGTGGAAACGAGTATACAAGGATGGGTAATTTAATATAATACAATTATATTAACAATTACTAACAATCTATATATATATATATATATATATATATATATATATATATATATATATATATATATATATATATATATATATATAATTCTGTAAGCGAAATTTCCTAAGCAAAATTGTGAGTGTTCTACAAATCGCTGGAAAGTATTAGGGGTCTCAATTTAAAGGTCTCGGACCTCGGTGCCATGCACGAGGGAAAATTATCGTTATGTCCGTAATGTTACCAGGCAATGAGGAATAACGTAAAACGTCCTCCATAAGAATAGCATGGGGAATCGAAAAACGTCTGCTTTGTGTATATTAGAAAATATGTTTTGGTTTATTTTAAAAAGAAAGCTTGGTGGAATACAAGGAGTGAAGATGATCTTATATTATACTAAATCACCTAAAGTGGCAATATTATAATAAAACAGTTTTTTGCCTCGAATGACAACAAAATTCACTAGGAGTGTTACTTTAATATTACAAACTATTACAAATTTACATCTGATTTTTACATCAACATTTAAATGAAAGAAAACTTTATAATCCAGCGTAGGCCTATGTATGCAAATAAATGGTAAAATATAATTTGATCTTGAAACGGGTACAATGAGCGATGAGTTATGGTTCAAGAAAAGGTTTTTTGTTTACATTAAAGTATGTGTTTAGTTTGATTTTAAAAAGAGAATAAACTAAACCCATAGAATTAAAATTAAATTAATATTAATTCAAACGTATAGTGTGGCAAACAACAAAGTGTTGGTACAGTATTCTGAAAAATTACACTATATATATTTTTTTGGTGTTTTACAAATTGTAGAATGATAGGATCGATAGAGTTTCAATTAAAGACGTTTGTTCCAAAGACTAGGGAAAACAGAAACATGGCCAAAATATTCCTAATAAATGAGAAAGAACGGGGAAATTGTCCCATAAAATTTACATGGATTAAAACCATTTTAGTTTTTTATGAAAATAAGTTACTTGTAACTAAATGGCCTACCATGCTCACTCGTGGCCATTTATCATGATTCAATTACAAGTAGCCTACTATCTGGGCCACTGTAACCTAATGTTTCACAAACTTTTAGTACTGAATTAGATAAAAGCTTTAATATTGTTCACAGTGTTTGTCTAACAATAAATTTAAGTGAAATATATGCATAAAAATTTATGTTACTGTGCAAATCGTTAGTGCTATATAAATGCTAATATACTATACAGGGTGAGTTTTTAATGTCCCTCCCCCCTAATTTTTTCCGTATTACTGAAGATATTGTCTCCCAACCACCACCAAACATCATTGATTAGTTTACACAATTTTGTGGTATGGTTAACTTTTTTGGCCGCCATCTTGAATCCGCCATATTGGACTGAACTTAATTTTTTTTAATGTAAGGGTAGGGTTGTGACCCATCATTTCAAAGTAATTTTTTGCGTAGAACAAGACGCCGCAATCCGTTTTTGATTATCTGTTTTCGTTCCCGAGATATTACAGGTTTTTTTAACACTAAATTTTAAAATGAGAAATTTTAAAAATCTCTTGTTTTATCCAATTTTTCCTAAATAATATCGACTTTTTATCACCAGATATCCCATAGTTTAAAAGTACTTCATTTTGATGGGACTTAAATTTTTGGCCGCCATCTTGGAATGAAATTAAAATTTCTAAATGTTAAGGTAGGGTTGTGACCCATCATTTTAAAGTATTTGTTTGCGCTTAGTACGTTGCCACAATCCGTTTTTCATTATCTGTTTCTGTTCTAAAAATAGTTGCGATTTTGTAAAAAAAAATTCAATATTTGTACAAAAAACCCTAATATTTTTAGAATGAAAACAGATAATGAAAAACGGATTGCGGCAACGTACTAAGCGCGAAAAAATACTTTAAAATGATGGGTCACAACTCTACCTTTACATTAAAAAAAATTTAATTTCATTCCAAGATGGCGGATCCAAGATGGCGGCCAAAAATTTCAGTCCCATAAAAATGAAGTACTTTTGAATTAGTGGTTAAAAGTCGATATTCTTTAGAAAAAAATTGGATAAAACCAGAGATTTTTAAAATTTCTCATTTTAAAATTTAGTTTAAAAAAACCTGTAATATCTCGTTAACGAAAACAGATAATAAAAAACGGATTGTGGCGCCTTGTTCTACGCAAAAAATTACTTTGAAATGATGGGTCACAACCCTACCATTACATTAAAAAAAATAACTTCAGTCCAATATGGCGGATTCAAGATGGCGGCAAAAAAGTGAACCATACCAAAAATAGTATAAACTAATAAATGATGTTTGGTGGTAGTTGGGAGTCAATATCTTAAGAAATGCGGAAAAAATTAAGGGGGGGACATTAAAAACTCACCCTGTATATAAGTGAGTTTGATTTATGCGAAACGTTTTTAACCCTAAACCATTGTAGCATTAAGATAGTATTTTTTGTTGTTGTAATAATCGATTACAATTGTTGCCATACAATACAGTATGGTTAGGATATTTAAAAATAACAAATTACTGTAAAACAATTCATGTTTTAAAATTGATTTAGTATCTGAATTTAAGATTGGGCAAAATGTTCTTTGTATTTAAATTACTCGCCTACGAGCAAGTAACAAACTTATGGGCATGTACATTTATTAGTTGGATTAGCCTGTTGCTAGGTATTTTGGACTTCTTTCATCAAATGTTGAATTTTTTTGAAATATGTAAAAGATGATTTGGCTCTCATGATACCGAACTGATGAATTTGTCATCTGGCGTTACATTGTTTATGCGATACAATTGGAATGAATTTTTAGTACTTTAAATCGTTGTATTACATTAAAAAATAAGTTTATTTGATTTAAAAAGATTGCTCATTAACACATTTTGAAAAATTATTGTATGACTCAGGACGAAAGTGTTTTCTTTATCTGGTAAAAACCCAGCCCAATAAAATTGTAGATCAAACCTATTTGGTTAATGGTGCACCTCTTTATTTTGAAATCCAAGTTGTGCAAATATAAGATGCAAATTGAAAAGGCCCGCCTCAAGCGAAGTCTTTGTTGCTGTTTACCATTCAACCTTTAATGAAAAACATCACCTCTTCCAGGATCACATCGATTTATTTTGTACTGGCCTCGAATAATACCTCCATCTGATAAAACTACGGTCTTGTTTAAATTTCAAGATAAAAAACTTTACATGAAGATATTATTTAAATTAGTATTACGCCTCGGTAGTTGAAAACAGAATTTTGATTAAATTGGTAAGAACTTAATTTACTTGTTATTAAATAAATCTTTCAACCAGATAAAAATTCAATTTTTGGAACTTTGACTTGACTTGACTTATATTCGGCGTCCTGTGTCCCAATGGGCGTAGGATCTGTCACGATTCTACTTTGGAAGTAGAATTTGAAGCATAGATTGCTTTACACTCAAATAGCTTTAAAACTACTATGTATGATCAAGAACTACTAGTCTTCAGCCAACAAGAAATACTTTAAAGACTTATTCCTTTAAGGGACGGATGTCTCCACAGAAGTAATGGAAAAGTTTAAAAAGGGTCTAAACCTTTATGTCATATCAAGACAAGTCATACGAGACAAAAGTCAATGAATTCCAAAGAAACCTTTAACAAACCCAAGATCCAAAGTTTCAATGAATCATTTACAGAATTTTTAATTGCCGGTTTCCAACATACCTAACCTCTATAATTTGATTTCATGGCTAAAATTTGAAATACCATTTGGAATAAAAAAATATAATTTAGTACTGTGTACTAAGTTTAATTATTTGCCATTTTAGGGTTGGTTATCCAATTCAGGTCAGCTTGATGGCTTTTTACTATGAGCCCCTTTAATTTGATGAAAACTAAACCTATGCTGTCATTTTAAGTATTTCCTTAATCCATGTGGGAAGTTCTACAGTTGAGCTAAACAATCATAATGTACCTGAATTACAGCAAATGAGACCCAATACAGTTGTGTAAAGGTACAATATTTTTATACATTCTTTGTAGAAAAAGTAAGGGGGGCGTTTGAAACTGAATCCATGCAGTGATACAGTACATGATGGACTGGGCCTTGAGGTGGTATGGGTGAGTGTTTCAAAACGGGACAGAAAGTGATGAATCGGGCGGCTAGTGCGGTGGCCACCAACTAACCAACTGTCCAACTGGCCAACGTTGCATCCGACCAACAATTTTAAATAAGGGAATAATATCAACGTTTCAACTGAACAACGTTCAAATTCGTTCAAACCTTTTATGTTAAATAGAACTTTCCAAGCATGAAGTCAGTCAAAACGTCCTTAAGAAAATTATAGGAATAAATTTTAATTTCAGTGTATCTTTAAAACAAACCGAGATAAAAAAACGGTTTGCAGCATTTAAATCAGAGACATTGATGTACTGGTTGGTTAAATACATTTTGAACTTGAGATATTAATCTTTAACTAAAAGCGAATAAAAAAATGAAGTTTCTATTAAATATATTTGAGCTAAACAATCATAATGTACCTGAATTACAGCAAATGAGACCCAATATAGTTGTGTAAAGGTACACTATTTTTATACATTCTGTGTAGAAAAATTAAAGATATATAACTCGTCTCTGACTCCTCCGAATTTTATACAAAATATCTAAAAATAATGCTGGAATATTACTGACTATTAAATAGGCCTACCACAATGAACCACATGTCTCAATTAAAACTGGATGTAAAGGAAAAATTTTTTGTTTGAAACGTCCTTAAGAAATTTACAGGGATAAATTTTAATTTCAGTGTATCTTTTAAACAAACCAAGATTTTCAAAAATGGTTTGTAGCTACGCTCTATCGATTGACCCTGATTTCAATGGACAGGGTGTACCAGAAGTAACTCATTTAGACCGGAAGTCGCTAATTTTAAACACAAACCCCCACTTTTTATGGCATTTTTTTAAATTCTACACGTAATTTTAAGACAAATTACAATTTTATTTTTATATTTAATCCTAAGTATTTAGGAGATAATGGCGGTTGAAATTTAGTTTTTACCCTTAAGAATAACACGTGAAAGATTTCACATACATTATCTCTTAACCTTTTATGTTAAATAGAACTTTCCAAGCATGAAACTATCTTATAACCGCATTTCAAATAATATTCCATCACAAAATATAGATTATAATGTAATTAATTTTACTTTCAAATTTATAAATAATTACCGCTGTTTTGTAAATTTGACATACCTAACACATTTTGACATAAAGAACTCTTCCCCTACATATACGCGGCGATCTGTGAGGGAACAAGTAGAGAGTTGTGAGGCATTTAAGTAGCTGGGATACAGTAATTATTTTAAATTTAATATCAGCCTGATAACAACACAGAAATTACACTCATTTTTTCAGTTTCTTAAAGAATAATAGAAAAGTTTAAGAATGCTCGGCGTAAACTCTTGTGCGAGGATTGAGTTAAGTCCGCCTCAACAAGACAACTCTCTCTAGAGCTTACTCTCAACTCTGCGCAAAGCCATAAAAATATCTACACATTGTTGATTTCCCTAGGAGAAAATTAAAATTATCAAAAACAAGGGTACACCCTTTTGTAATTCGCAGTACGTTAATACCTAATATGCGTACTGTACTTCCGATACTAAATTAGTAAACAACTAGTGTTTGCTACAGTTTTTATGAGTACTTTCTAATGTTATAAAAAATAACTTTTATTTCTATTTAAATGTATGTAAAGAGCAAATTTTAACTATCTTAAAAGTTGTAAATTTGACCAGGCTACATCAGTGTATTTCGTTATCAGTCCCGTAAGTGACAATCAATTGAGATTCAATTTTACAAGGAAAATTTATCGAGCCGAAGTAGTTATGACTTTCGACACGAGTGATGAATTATACTTTTTACCACAATGCAACAAAACACACTAAACATTTATCTAAAATGCAAAGTTATCTAAAATGCATCAAACTCTATACCGTACTTAAATACGACCAATAGTTCACAAAAATAGTAATAGTTAAATAGCCGTGCTCTGTTACAGTGATAATTTCAATAGTAAAATACTTAACGTATTCTATTTTTATCTCATTGGTTTAGATCCCCTAGATAGATTTATTATTTTGTTATATTTCCTTCCTCCTTCCTTCGCCTACAACACTTCTATAGTATGCTGAAAACGAGGCTATAAAAACAAAACAATTTTCTATAATCAGGTTATTAAAAGTTTAGAATATAATTTTAACCAAATGTCAGCCTTCTTGAGATGGCCCATCTTACTCGGTGGTAAAAGTCACATCTGCTTCCACAAAGGGAATGAAACCGTAGCAGCAGGACGACGCAGGCAAGGGGGAGACTTCTTTGCTGAAAAAGATGGCACTTCTTCTGAAGCAGATGGCGAAACCTGCCAAACTCAGGAGAACGTGATCAAGAGCGAAATTCGACAGCTCGAGGATTTCCTCGGTGAGATGGAAGAATGCCGGAGGACGAGGCTGCAGGCTGTAAGTCAGTTCGCTGACAAGGAGCGCGTCGGTGCCAAGTTCTCGGGCGAGCTGATCTAGAAGGTTATCAGCTCCCCAGGATCTGTGGAGATTGGCCTGGAGGATGCGAATTACCGGCCATTGCCTTTTGTCTGTTCAAGTGCGGCTCTGAAGACACCGCACTGACCAGACCCGGAGTAGTGGGAAATTGAGAGACCTGGGACAGTTCAATGACCCCTGAGGAATGTGCTGAGTCATGATGACGTCATCACCGATGACGTCACCGATTACGTCATCGATTGCATCATCGATGACGTCACCGTCAATGACGTCATCACTATGACGTCACACCCATGACGTCACAGAAATGACGTGCTGATGACATCACCACCCATTACATCATCAATATGACGTCATCGTCACCATGAAGGTCAAGGTCACGCCGAAACTTAAAATTTTTTGGCACTTTTGCCGTTTCTCACACTACGCTCCGAGTTTCAGTCAGAGTCCTCGTGACCTTGATGACTTGGAGCGAATATGCGACTAGAAACAGCAAAAGTGCCAAGTCAAGCTCGAGTTTGCGACGTGACTCTGCCTAAACCATCATGTGTCACTCCTCAGAGGTCATTGAACCGAGCCAGGTCTCCCAATTTGCCATGAATGTGACCTTGAAAACCGAACAACAGAGTGCCGACACCGATGCACACCCTACGACAGTCACCGAGCGACTGACTGTCCGGCTCTGTGTACTCTAGGTATATGGGAAGTGGTGGGGGAAATCTCAAGGTCATACAAACGGAGTTTTAAAAAAGTCAAAGAGTAGAGAGACTACTCTACTCTTCAGAGTTAAAGTTGTCTTGGTACGACAATTCGATGTTGTCTCATAGTTAAAGTGTGGCGACCTTGAGTAAAACTCAGAAATATTTAGCCTATGTTGTTCCAAAGTTAAAGTGTGGTGACCTTGAGGAAAAAATTAGAAATATTTACCCCATGTTGGCCCAGAGTTAAAGTGTAATGACCTTGAGTCTGTCATGTGACACTGCTCGGGTGACCTTGAACTGGCCCGGCTGCCTTACTCTAACCATTACTGCAACCGCGATGTGCACCCTACGACAGACACCGAGCGACTGACTATTAGGCTCCGCGTAATCTAGGTATATGGGAAGTGGTGGGGGGAATTGCGATGACCTTGGGAAACTTGAAAATGTCACGCCAGGTAGCACCGTTTTGGTGCTACCTTAAATGTAGATGTTAAAGTGTAATGACCTTGAGTAAAAAACATAGAAATAATACAAGTCGATATTGTCCCAGAGTTAAAGTGTGGTGACCTTGAGTGAAAACATAGAAATATTACAAGTTGATGTCGTCCCAAAGGTAAAGTGTGGTGACCTTGAGCATAAGAACTAAAGTTTTCTTGGTATGACAAGTTTAAGTAGATTCAGAGTTAAAGTGTGGCGACCTTGAGTGAAAACATAACAACATTACAAGTTGAAGTCGTCCCAGAGGTAAAGTATTATGACCTTGAGTGAAAACACAGAAAAACCACAAGTCGATGTCGTCCCAGAGTTAAATTGTGGTGACCTTGAGGGAAAAAATCTGAAATATTTTAGCCTATGTTGGTCCAGAGTTAAAGTGTAGTGACCTTGAGCATTTGTCTTGGTACGACAATTTGATGTTGCACCAGAGTTAAAGTGTTGGGACGTCGAGTGAAAACATAGAAATATTACAAGTTGATGTCGTCCCAGAGGTAAAGTTTGATGACCTTGAGTCAAAACACAGAAAAACCACAAGTCGATGTCGTCCCAGAGTTAAAGTGTGGTGACCTTGAGGGAAAAATTCTGAAATATTTAGCCTATGTTGGTCCAGAGTTAAAGTGTAGTGACCTTGAGCCGAAAACTTGTAAAATACTTACATCAATAGAGACGGTAATCCCCGCTCTCACCCCTGCGCCCCCAGTGGCGCCCCCAACCCTGCGCCCCTGGTAGCACCCCACCCCTGCGCCACCGATGGCGCCCCTGGGTGTGGTAGCCCGGTGGGGATATCAGGCGGCCCCGCTCATAGCCGGCTCGCAGCCCGTCCCCGCGCGTTGAGCTACCTAAAGGTTTGAGCAAACACTTAGATATATTTACTCTTCGTACGATCAGAGTTAAAGTTTTCATCTCAACAGAAGTCCCCCAGGTTTGAACCAACACTTAGAAAAATTTACTAATGGTACAACAGTTTTATGTTTTCGCCAAATAAGTGTAAGTGTGGTAAATTGAACTGGCTAAAATGTAATAATTTGCTAAGTTTTTATTGTTGTACATGATAAATCCTAAACTTTAACTTAAAACCGTACAGCAGAGTGAAAACACCAGTGTGCACCCCACGACAGTCGCAGAGCGACTGACCGTACGGCTCCGGGTGCCCTAGGTATAAGGAAAGTGGTGGGGGGAATTGCGATGACCTTGGGGACTTTAACAATTGTGACTATATGTAAAATGTAGTTTTTCATTATTTCAACCTAAGGTCTTGGCTTTTCGCGTTTCAGAGTGTATTAAAGCGATCTAGCTATTAATTGTAAAATTGATTTCTTAAAAGATAGTCATTTTTACGCTGGGTGTTGGTAAATTTGTTAGAGTCCCGATTGCCCATACAAAACCAAACTTTTTTATTATTCAATATTTCAGTCTGGGAAATCGGATTTACATGTTTCAGCGTATTTTAGAGTGTTTAAGCTTATCTTAAAAATTTGAAAAACTTTAACATTTTATACTAAAATTTGCGAGTTGACTGATAGAATATTTCTATGTCAGGAGTGACTATAGGTAAAATTTAAGTTTTCGTTATTTCAACCTAAGGTCTTGGCTTTTTCGCGTTTCAGAGTGTATTAAAGCGATCTAGCTATTATTTGTAAAATTGATTTCTTAAAAGATAGTCATTTTTACGCTGGGTGTTGGTAAATTTGTTAGAGTCCTGATTGCCCATACAAAACCAAACTTTTTTATTATTCAATATTTCAGTCTGGGATTTCGGATTTACATGTTAAGCGTATTTTAGAGTGTTTAAGCTTATCTTAAAATTTTGAAAAACTTTAACATTTTATACTAAAATTTGCGAATTGACTGATAGAATATTTCACTAAGTCCCGAGTTTTTATTGCTGTACATGATAAATCCTAAACTTTAACTTAAAACCGTACCGCAGAGTGCCGACACCAGTGTGCACCCCACGACAGTTGCAAAGCGACTGACCGTACGGCTCCGGGTGCCCTATGTATAAGGAAAGTGGTGGGGGGAATTGTGATGACCTTGGGGACTTTAACAATTGTGACTATACGTAAAATTTAGTTTTTCATTATTTCAACCTAAGGTCTTGGCTTTTCACGTTTCAGAGTGTTTTAAAGCGATCTAACTATTAATTGTAAAATTGATTTCTTAAAAGATAGTCATTTTTACGCTGGGTGTTGGTAAATTTGTTAGAGTCCCGATTGCCCATACAAAACCAAACTTTTTTATTATTCAATATTTCAGTCTGGGATTTCGGATTTACATGTTTCAGCGTATTTTAGAGTGTTTAAGCTTATCTTAAAAATTTGAAAAACTTTAACATTTTATACTAAAATTTGCGAGTTGACTGATAGAATATTTCTATGTCAGGAGTGACTATAGGTAAAATTTAAGTTTTCGTTATTTCAACCTAAGGTCTTGGCTTTTCGCGTTTCAGAGTGTATTAAAGCGATCTAGCTATTAATTGTAAAATTGATTTCTTAAAAGATAGTCATTTTTACGCTGGGTGTTGGTAAATTTGTTAGTCCCGATTGCCCATACAAAACCAAACTTTTTTATTATTCAATATTTCAGTCTGGGATTTCGGATTTACATGTTTCAGCGTATTTTAGAGTGTTTAAGCTTATCTTAAAAATTTGAAAAACTTTAACATTTTATACTAAAATTTGCGAGTTGACTGATAGAATATTTCTATGTCAGGAGTGACTATAGGTAAAATTTAAGTTTTCGTTATTTCAACCTAAGGTCTTGGCTTTTCGCGTTTCAGAGTGTATTAAAGCGATCTAGCTATTAATTGTAAAATTGATTTCTTAAAAGATAGTCATTTTTACGCTGGGTGTTGATAAATTTGTTAAGAGTCCCGATTGCCCATACAAAACCAAACTTTTTTATTATTCAATATTTCAGTCTGGGAAATCGGATTTACATGTTTCAGCGTATTTTAGAGTGTTTAAGCTTATCTTAAAAATTTGAAAAACTTTAACATTTTATACCAAAATTTGCGAGTTGACTGATAGAATATTTCTATGTCAGGAGTGACTATAGGTAAAATTTAAGTTTTCGTTATTTCAACCTAAGGTCTTGGCTTTTTCGCGTTTCAGAGTGTATTAAAGCGATCTAGCTATTATTTGTAAAATTGATTTCTTAAAAGATAGTCATTTTTACGCTGGGTGTTGGTAAATGTGTTAGAGTCCTGATTGCCCATACAAAACCAAACTTTTTTATTATTCAATATTTCAGTCTGGGATTTCGGATTTACATGTTTCAGCGTATTTTAGAGTGTTTAAGCTTATCTTAAAATTTTGAAAAACTTTAACATTTTATACTAAAATTTGCGAATTGACTGATAGAATATTTCACTAAGTCCCGAGTTTTTATTGCTGTACATGATAAATCCTAAACTTTAACTTAAAACCGTACCGCAGAGTGCCGACACCAGTGTGCACCCCACGACAGTTGCAAAGCGACTGACCGTACGGCTCCGGGTGCCCTATGTATAAGGAAAGTGGTGGGGGGAATTGTGATGACCTTGGGGACTTTAACAATTGTGACTATACGTAAAATTTAGTTTTTCATTATTTCAACCTAAGGTCTTGGCTTTTCACGTTTCAGAGTGTTTTAAAGCGATCTAACTATTAATTGTAAAATTGATTTCTTAAAAGATAGTCATTTTTAGGCTGGGTGTTGGTAAATTTGTTAGAGTCCCGATTGCCCATACAAAACCAAACTTTTTTATTATTCAATATTTCAGTCTGGGATTTCGGATTTACATGTTTCAGCGTATTTTAGAGTGTTTAAGCTTATCTTAAAAATTTGAAAAACTTTAACATTTTATACTAAAATTTGCGAGTTGACTGATAGAATATTTCTATGTCAGGAGTGACTATAGGTAAAATTTAAGTTTTCGTTATTTCAACCTAAGGTCTTGGCTTTTCGCGTTTCAGAGTGTATTAAAGCGATCTAGCTATTAATTGTAAAATTGATTTCTTAAAAGATAGTCATTTTTACGGTGGGTGTTGGTAAATTTGTTAGTCCCGATTGCCCATACAAAACCAAACTTTTTTATTATTCAATATTTCAGTCTGGGATTTCGGATTTACATGTTTCAGCGTATTTTAGAGTGTTTAAGCTTATCTTAAAAATTTGAAAAACTTTAACATTTTATACTAAAATTTGCGAGTTGACTGATAGAATATTTCTATGTCAGGAGTGACTATAGGTAAAATTTAAGTTTTCGTTATTTCAACCTAAGGTCTTGGCTTTTCGCGTTTCAGAGTGTATTAAAGCGATCTAGCTATTAATTGTAAAATTTATTTCTTAAAAGATAGTCATTTTTACGCTGGGTGTTGGTAAATTTGTTAGAGTCCCGATTGCCCATACAAAACCAAACTTTTTTATTATTCAATATTTCAGTCTGGGATTTCGGATTTACATGTTTCAGCGTATTTTAGAGTGTTTAAGCTTATCTTAAAATTTTGAAAAACTTTAACATTTTATACTAAAATTTGCGAATTGACTGATAGAATATTTCACTAAGTCCCGAGTTTTTATTGCTGTACATGATAAATCCTAAACTTTAACTTAAAACCGTACCGCAGAGTGCCGACACCAGTGTGCACCCCACGACAGTTGCAAAGCGACTGACCGTACGGCTCCGGGTGCCCTATGTATAAGGAAAGTGGTGGGGGGAATTGTGATGACCTTAAGGACTTTAACAATTGTGACTATACGTAAAATTTAGTTTTTCATTATTTCAACCTAAGGTCTTGGCTTTTCACGTTTCAGAGTGTTTTAAAGCGATTTAACTATTAATTGTAAAATTGATTTCTTAAAAGATAGTCATTTTTACGCTGGGTGTTGGTAAATTTGTTAGAGTCCCGATTGCCCATACAAAACCAAACTTTTTTATTATTCAATATTTCAGTCTGGGATATCGGATTTACATGTTTCAGCGTATTTTAGAGTGTTTAAGCTTATCTTAAAAATTTGAAAAACTTTAACATTTTACACTAAAATTTGCGAGTTGACTGATAGAATATTTCTATGTCAGGAGTGACTATAGGTAAAATTTAAGTTTTCGTTATTTCAACCTAAGGTCTTGGCTTTTTCGCGTTTCAGAGTGTATTAAAGCGATCTAGCTATTATTTGTAAAATTGATTTCTTAAAAGATAGTCATTTTTACGCTGGGTGTTGGTAAATTTGTTAGAGTCCTGATTGCCCATACAAAACCAAACTTTTTTATTATTCAATATTTCAGTCTGGGATTTCGGATTTACATGTTTCAGCGTATTTTAGAGTGTTTAAACTTATCTTAAAATTTTGAAAAACTTTAACATTTTATACTAAAATTTGCGAATTGACTGATAGAATATTTCACTAAGTCCCGAGTTTTTATTGCTGTACATGATAAATCCTAAACTTTAACTTAAAACCGTACCGCAGAGTGCCGACACCAGTGTGCACCCCACGACAGTTGCAAAGCGACTGACCGTACGGCTCCGGGTGCCCTATGTATAAGGAAAGTGGTGGGGGGAATTGTGATGACCTTGGGGACTTTAACAATTGTGACTATACGTAAAATTTAGTTTTTCATTATTTCAACCTAAGGTCTTGGCTTTTCACGTTTCAGAGTGTTTTAAAGCGATCTAACTATTAATTGTAAAATTGATTTCTTAAAAGATAGTCATTTTTACGCTGGGTGTTGGTAAATTTGTTAGAGTCCCGATTGCCCATACAAAACCAAACTTTTTTATTATTCAATATTTCAGTCTGGGATTTCGGATTTACATGTTTCAGCGTATTTTAGAGTGTTTAAGCTTATCTTAAAAATTTGAAAAACTTTAACATTTTATACTAAAATTTGCGAGTTGACTGATAGAATATTTCTATGTCAGGAGTGACTATAGGTAAAATTTAAGTTTTCGTTATTTCAACCTAAGGTCTTGGCTTTTCGCGTTTCAGAGTGTATTAAAGCGATCTAGCTATTAATTGTAAAATTGATTTCTTAAAAGATAGTCATTTTTACGCTGGGTGTTGGTAAATTTGTTAGTCCCGATTGCCCATACAAAACCAAACTTTTTTATTATTCAATATTTCAGTCTGGGATTTCGGATTTACATGTTTCAGCGTATTTTAGAGTGTTTAAGCTTATCTTAAAAATTTGAAAAACTTTAACATTTTATACTAAAATTTGCGAGTTGACTGATAGAATATTTCTATGTCAGGAGTGACTATAGGTAAAATTTAAGTTTTCGTTATTTCAACCTAAGGTCTTGGCTTTTCGCGTTTCAGAGTGTATTAAAGCGATCTAGCTATTAATTGTAAAATTGATTTCTTAAAAGATAGTCATTTTTACGCTGGGTGTTGATAAATTTGTTAAGAGTCCCGATTGCCCATACAAAACCAAACTTTTTTATTATTCAATATTTCAGTCTGGGAAATCGGATTTACATGTTTCAGCGTATTTTAGAGTGTTTAAGCTTATCTTAAAAATTTGAAAAACTTTAACATTTTATACCAAAATTTGCGAGTTGACTGATAGAATATTTCTATGTCAGGAGTGACTATAGGTAAAATTTAAGTTTTCGTTATTTCAACCTAAGGTCTTGGCTTTTTCGCGTTTCAGAGTGTATTAAAGCGATCTAGCTATTATTTGTAAAATTGATTTCTTAAAAGATAGTCATTTTTACGCTGGGTGTTGGTAAATGTGTTAGAGTCCTGATTGCCCATACAAAACCAAACTTTTTTATTATTCAATATTTCAGTCTGGGATTTCGGATTTACATGTTTCAGCGTATTTTAGAGTGTTTAAGCTTATCTTAAAATTTTGAAAAACTTTAACATTTTATACTAAAATTTGCGAATTGACTGATAGAATATTTCACTAAGTCCCGAGTTTTTATTGCTGTACATGATAAATCCTAAACTTTAACTTAAAACCGTACCGCAGAGTGCCGACACCAGTGTGCACCCCACGACAGTTGCAAAGCGACTGACCGTACGGCTCCGGGTGCCCTATGTATAAGGAAAGTGGTGGGGGGAATTGTGATGACCTTGGGGACTTTAACAATTGTGACTATACGTAAAATTTAGTTTTTCATTATTTCAACCTAAGGTCTTGGCTTTTCACGTTTCAGAGTGTTTTAAAGCGATCTAACTATTAATTGTAAAATTGATTTCTTAAAAGATAGTCATTTTTAGGCTGGGTGTTGGTAAATTTGTTAGAGTCCCGATTGCCCATACAAAACCAAACTTTTTTATTATTCAATATTTCAGTCTGGGATTTCGGATTTACATGTTTCAGCGTATTTTAGAGTGTTTAAGCTTATCTTAAAAATTTGAAAAACTTTAACATTTTATACTAAAATTTGCGAGTTGACTGATAGAATATTTCTATGTCAGGAGTGACTATAGGTAAAATTTAAGTTTTCGTTATTTCAACCTAAGGTCTTGGCTTTTCGCGTTTCAGAGTGTATTAAAGCGATCTAGCTATTAATTGTAAAATTGATTTCTTAAAAGATAGTCATTTTTACGGTGGGTGTTGGTAAATTTGTTAGTCCCGATTGCCCATACAAAACCAAACTTTTTTATTATTCAATATTTCAGTCTGGGATTTCGGATTTACATGTTTCAGCGTATTTTAGAGTGTTTAAGCTTATCTTAAAAATTTGAAAAACTTTAACATTTTATACTAAAATTTGCGAGTTGACTGATAGAATATTTCTATGTCAGGAGTGACTATAGGTAAAATTTAAGTTTTCGTTATTTCAACCTAAGGTCTTGGCTTTTCGCGTTTCAGAGTGTATTAAAGCGATCTAGCTATTAATTGTAAAATTTATTTCTTAAAAGATAGTCATTTTTACGCTGGGTGTTGGTAAATTTGTTAGAGTCCCGATTGCCCATACAAAACCAAACTTTTTTATTATTCAATATTTCAGTCTGGGATTTCGGATTTACATGTTTCAGCGTATTTTAGAGTGTTTAAGCTTATCTTAAAATTTTGAAAAACTTTAACATTTTATACTAAAATTTGCGAATTGACTGATAGAATATTTCACTAAGTCCCGAGTTTTTATTGCTGTACATGATAAATCCTAAACTTTAACTTAAAACCGTACCGCAGAGTGCCGACACCAGTGTGCACCCCACGACAGTTGCAAAGCGACTGACCGTACGGCTCCGGGTGCCCTATGTATAAGGAAAGTGGTGGGGGGAATTGTGATGACCTTAAGGACTTTAACAATTGTGACTATACGTAAAATTTAGTTTTTCATTATTTCAACCTAAGGTCTTGGCTTTTCACGTTTCAGAGTGTTTTAAAGCGATTTAACTATTAATTGTAAAATTGATTTCTTAAAAGATAGTCATTTTTACGCTGGGTGTTGGTAAATTTGTTAGAGTCCCGATTGCCCATACAAAACCAAACTTTTTTATTATTCAATATTTCAGTCTGGGATATCGGATTTACATGTTTCAGCGTATTTTAGAGTGTTTAAGCTTATCTTAAAAATTTGAAAAACTTTAACATTTTACACTAAAATTTGCGAGTTGACTGATAGAATATTTCTATGTCAGGAGTGACTATAGGTAAAATTTAAGTTTTCGTTATTTCAACCTAAGGTCTTGGCTTTTTCGCGTTTCAGAGTGTATTAAAGCGATCTAGCTATTATTTGTAAAATTGATTTCTTAAAAGATAGTCATTTTTACGCTGGGTGTTGGTAAATTTGTTAGAGTCCTGATTGCCCATACAAAACCAAACTTTTTTATTATTCAATATTTCAGTCTGGGATTTCGGATTTACATGTTTCAGCGTATTTTAGAGTGTTTAAACTTATCTTAAAATTTTGAAAAACTTTAACATTTTATACTAAAATTTGCGAATTGACTGATAGAATATTTCACTAAGTCCCGAGTTTTTATTGCTGTACATGATAAATCCTAAACTTTAACTTAAAACCGTACCGCAGAGTGCCGACACCAGTGTGCACCCCACGACAGTTGCAAAGCGACTGACCGTACGGCTCCGGGTGCCCTATGTATAAGGAAAGTGGTGGGGGGAATTGTGATGACCTTGGGGACTTTAACAATTGTGACTATACGTAAAATTTAGTTTTTCATTATTTCAACCTAAGGTCTTGGCTTTTCACGTTTCAGAGTGTTTTAAAGCGATCTAACTATTAATTGTAAAATTGATTTCTTAAAAGATAGTCATTTTTACGCTTGGTGTTGGTAAATTTGTTAGAGTCCCGATTGCCCATACAAAACCAAACTTTTTTATTATTCAATATTTCAGTCTGGGATTTCGGATTTACATGTTTCAGCGTATTTTAGAGTGTTTAAGCTTATCTTAAAAATTTGAAAAACTTTAACATTTTATACTAAAATTTGCGAGTTGACTGATAGAATATTTCTATGTCAGGAGTGACTATAGGTAAAATTTAAGTTTCTGTTATTTCAACCTAAGGTCTTGGCTTTTCGCGTTTCAGAGTGTATTAAAGCGATCTAGCTATTAATTGTAAAATTTATTTCTTAAAAGATAGTCATTTTTACGCTGGGTGTTGGTAAATTTGTTAAGAGTCCTGATTGCCCATACAAAACCAAACTTTTTTATTATTCAATATTTCAGTCTGGGATTTCGGATTTACATGTTTCAGCGTATTTTAGAGTGTTTAAACTTATCTTAAAATTTTGAAAAACTTTAACATTTTATACTAAAATTTGCGAATTGACTGATAGAATATTTCACTAAGTCCCGAGTTTTTATTGCTGTACATGATAAATCCTAAACTTTAACTTAAAACCGTACCGCAGAGTGCCGACACCAGTGTGCACCCCACGACAGTTGCAAAGCGACTGACCGTACGGCTCCGGGTGCCCTATGTATAAGGAAAGTGGTGGGGGGAATTGTGATGACCTTGGGGACTTTAACAATTGTGACTATACGTAAAATTTAGTTTTTCATTATTTCAACCTAAGGTCTTGGCTTTTCACGTTTCAGAGTGTTTTAAAGCGATCTAACTATTAATTGTAAAATTGATTTCTTAAAAGATAGTCATTTTTACGCTTGGTGTTGGTAAATTTGTTAGAGTCCCGATTGCCCATACAAAACCAAACTTTTTTATTATTCAATATTTCAGTCTGGGATTTCGGATTTACATGTTTCAGCGTATTTTAGAGTGTTTAAGCTTATCTTAAAAATTTGAAAAACTTTAACATTTTATACTAAAATTTGCGAGTTGACTGATAGAATATTTCTATGTCAGGAGTGACTATAGGTAAAATTTAAGTTTTCGTTATTTCAACCTAAGGTCTTGGCTTTTCGCGTTTCAGAGTGTATTAAAGCGATCTAGCTATTAATTGTAAAATTGATTTCTTAAAAGATAGTCATTTTTACGCTGGGTGTTGGTAAATTTGTTAGTCCCGATTGCCCATACAAAACCAAACTTTTTTATTATTCAATATTTCAGTCTGGGATTTCGGATTTACATGTTTCAGCGTATTTTAGAGTGTTTAAGCTTATCTTAAAAATTTGAAAAACTTTAACATTTTATACTAAAATTTGCGAGTTGACTGATAGAATATTTCTATGTCAGGAGTGACTATAGGTAAAATTTAAGTTTTCGTTATTTCAACCTAAGGTCTTGGCTTTTCGCGTTTCAGAGTGTATTAAAGCGATCTAGCTATTAATTGTAAAATTGATTTCTTAAAAGATAGTCATTTTTACGCTGGGTGTTGGTAAATTTGTTAAGAGTCCCGATTGCCCATACAAAACCAAACTTTTTTATTATTCAATATTTCAGTCTGGGAAATCGGATTTACATGTTTCAGCGTATTTTAGAGTGTTTAAGCTTATCTTAAAAATTTGAAAAACTTTAACATTTTATACCAAAATTTGCGACTGTACTGATAGAATATTTCACTAAGTCCCGAGTTTTTATTGCTGTACATGATAAATCCTAAGCTTTAACTTAAAACCGTACCGCAGAGTGCCGACACCAGTGTGCACCCCACGACAGTTGCAAAGCGACTGACCGTACGGCTCTGGGTGCCCTATGTATAAGGAAAGTGGTGGGGGGAATTGTGATGACCTTGGGGACTTTAACAATTGTGACTATACGTAAAATTTAGTTTTTCATTATTTCAACCTAAGGTCTTGGCTTTTCACGTTTCAGAGTGTTTTAAAGCGATCTAACTATTAATTGTAAAATTGATTTCTTAAAAGATAGTCATTTTTACGCTGGGTGTTGGTAAATTTGTTAGTCCCGATTGCCCATACAAAACCAAACTTTTTTATTATTCAATATTTCAGTCTGGGATTTCGGATTTACATGTTTCAGCGTATTTTAGAGTGTTTAAGCTTATCTTAAAAATTTGAAAAACTTTAACATTTTATACTAAAATTTGCGAGTTGACTGATAGAATATTTCTATGTCAGGAGTGACTATAGGTAAAATTTAAGTTTTCGTTATTTCAACCTAAGGTCTTGGCTTTTCGCGTTTCAGAGTGTATTAAAGCGATCTAGCTATTAATTGTAAAATTGATTTCTTAAAAGATAGTCATTTTTACGCTGGGTGTTGGTAAATTTGTTAGTCCCGATTGCCCATACAAAACCAAACTTTTTTATTATTCAATATTTCAGTCTGGGATTTCGGATTAACATGTTTCAGCGTATTTTAGAGTGTTTAAGCTTATCTTAAAAATTTGAAAAACTTTAACATTTTATACTAAAATTTGCGAGTTGACTGATAGAATATTTCTATGTCAGGAGTGACTATAGGTAAAATTTAAGTTTTCGTTATTTCAACCTAAGGTCTTGGCTTTTCGCGTTTCAGAGTGTATTAAAGCGATCTAGCTATTAATTGTAAAATTGATTTCTTAAAAGATAGTCATTTTTACGCTGGGTGTTGGTAAATTTGTTAAGAGTCCCGATTGCCCATACAAAACCAAACTTTTTTATTATTCAATATTTCAGTCTGGGAAATCGGATTTACATGTTTCAGCGTATTTTAGAGTGTTTAAGCTTAGCTTAAAAATTTGAAAAACTTTAACATTTTATACCAAAATTTGCGAGTTGACTGATAGAATATTTCTATGTCAGGAGTGACTATAGGTAAAATTTAAGTTTTCGTTATTTCAACCTAAGGTCTTGGCTTTTTCGCGTTTCAGAGTGTATTAAAGCGATCTAGCTATTATTTGTAAAATTGATTTCTTAAAAGATAGTCATTTTTACGCTGGGTGTTGGTAAATTTGTTAGAGTCCTGATTGCCCATACAAAACCAAACTTTTTTATTATTCAATATTTCAGTCTGGGATTTCGGATTTACATGTTTCAGCGTATTTTAGAGTGTTTAAGCTTATCTTAAAATTTTGAAAAACTTTAACATTTTATACTAAAATTTGCGAATTGACTGATAGAATATTTCACTAAGTCCCGAGTTTTTATTGCTGTACATGATAAATCCTAAACTTTAACTTAAAACCGTACCGCAGAGTGCCGACACCAGTGTGCACCCCACGACAGTTGCAAAGCGACTGACCGTACGGCTCCGGGTGCCCTATGTATAAGGAAAGTGGTGGGGGGAATTGTGATGACCTTGGGGACTTTAACAATTGTGACTATACGTAAAATTTAGTTTTTCATTATTTCAACCTAAGGTCTTGGCTTTTCACGTTTCAGAGTGTTTTAAAGCGATCTAACTATTAATTGTAAAATTGATTTCTTAAAAGATAGTCATTTTTACGCTTGGTGTTGGTAAATTTGTTAGAGTCCCGATTGCCCATACAAAACCAAACTTTTTTATTATTCAATATTTCAGTCTGGGATTTCGGATTTACATGTTTCAGCGTATTTTAGAGTGTTTAAGCTTATCTTAAAAATTTGAAAAACTTTAACATTTTATACTAAAATTTGCGAGTTGACTGATAGAATATTTCTATGTCAGGAGTGACTATAGGTAAAATTTAAGTTTCTGTTATTTCAACCTAAGGTCTTGGCTTTTCGCGTTTCAGAGTGTATTAAAGCGATCTAGCTATTAATTGTAAAATTTATTTCTTAAAAGATAGTCATTTTTACGCTGGGTGTTGGTAAATTTGTTAAGAGTCCTGATTGCCCATACAAAACCAAACTTTTTTATTATTCAATATTTCAGTCTGGGATTTCGGATTTACATGTTTCAGCGTATTTTAGAGTGTTTAAACTTATCTTAAAATTTTGAAAAACTTTAACATTTTATACTAAAATTTGCGAATTGACTGATAGAATATTTCACTAAGTCCCGAGTTTTTATTGCTGTACATGATAAATCCTAAACTTTAACTTAAAACCGTACCGCAGAGTGCCGACACCAGTGTGCACCCCACGACAGTTGCAAAGCGACTGACCGTACGGCTCCGGGTGCCCTATGTATAAGGAAAGTGGTGGGGGGAATTGTGATGACCTTGGGGACTTTAACAATTGTGACTATACGTAAAATTTAGTTTTTCATTATTTCAACCTAAGGTCTTGGCTTTTCACGTTTCAGAGTGTTTTAAAGCGATCTAACTATTAATTGTAAAATTGATTTCTTAAAAGATAGTCATTTTTACGCTGGGTGTTGGTAAATTTGTTAGAGTCCCGATTGCCCATACAAAACCAAACTTTTTTATTATTCAATATTTCAGTCTGGGATTTCGGATTTACATGTTTCAGCGTATTTTAGAGTGTTTAAGCTTATCTTAAAAATTTGAAAAACTTTAACATTTTATACTAAAATTTGCGAGTTGACTGATAGAATATTTCTATGTCAGGAGTGACTATAGGTAAAATTTAAGTTTCTGTTATTTCAACCTAAGGTCTTGGCTTTTCGCGTTTCAGAGTGTATTAAAGCGATCTAGCTATTAATTGTAAAATTGATTTCTTAAAAGACAGTCATTTTTACGCTGGGTGTTGGTAAATTTGTTAGTCAAGATTGCCCATACAAAACCAAACTTTTTTATTATTCAATATTTCAGTCTGGGATTTCGGATTTACATGTTTCAGCGTATTTTAGAGTGTTTAAGCTTATCTTAAAAATTTGAAAAACTTTAACATTTTATACTAAAATTTGCGAGTTGACTGATAGAATATTTCTATGTCAGGAGTGACTATAGGTAAAATTTAAGTTTTCGTTATTTCAACCTAAGGTCTTGGCTTTTCGCGTTTCAGAGTGTATTAAAGCGATCTAGCTATTAATTGTAAAATTGATTTCTTAAAAGATAGTCATTTTTACGCTGGGTGTTGGTAAATTTGTTAGTCCCGATTGCCCATACAAAACCAAACTTTTTTATTATTCAATATTTCAGTCTGGGATTTCGGATTTACATGTTTCAGCGTATTTTAGAGTGTTTAAGCTTATCTTAAAAATTTGAAAAACTTTAACATTTTATACTAAAATTTGCGAGTTGACTGATAGAATATTTCTATGTCAGGAGTGACTATAGGTAAAATTTAAGTTTTCGTTATTTCAACCTAAGGTCTTGGCTTTTCGCGTTTCAGAGTGTATTAAAGCGATCTAGCCATTAATTGTAAAATTGATTTCTTAAAAGATAGTCATTTTTACGCTGGGTGTTGGTAAATTTGTTAAGAGTCCCGATTGCCCATACAAAACCAAACTTTTTTATTATTCAATATTTCAGTCTGGGAAATCGGATTTACATGTTTCAGCGTATTTTAGAGTGTTTAAGCTTATCTTAAAAATTTGAAAAACTTTAACATTTTATACCAAAATTTGCGACTGTACTGATAGAATATTTCACTAAGTCCCGAGTTTTTATTGCTGTACATGATAAATCCTAAGCTTTAACTTAAAACCGTACCGCAGAGTGCCGACACCAGTGTGCACCCCACGACAGTTGCAAAGCGACTGACCGTACGGCTCTGGGTGCCCTATGTATAAGGAAAGTGGTGGGGGGAATTGTGATGACCTTGGGGACTTTAACAATTGTGACTATACGTAAAATTTAGTTTTTCATTATTTCAACCTAAGGTCTTGGCTTTTCACGTTTCAGAGTGTTTTAAAGCGATCTAACTATTAATTGTAAAATTGATTTCTTAAAAGATAGTCATTTTTACGCTGGGTGTTGGTAAATTTGTTAGTCCCGATTGCCCATACAAAACCAAACTTTTTTATTATTCAATATTTCAGTCTGGGATTTCGGATTTACATGTTTCAGCGTATTTTAGAGTGTTTAAGCTTATCTTAAAAATTTGAAAAACTTTAACATTTTATACTAAAATTTGCGAGTTGACTGATAGAATATTTCTATGTCAGGAGTGACTATAGGTAAAATTTAAGTTTTCGTTATTTCAACCTAAGGTCTTGGCTTTTCGCGTTTCAGAGTGTATTAAAGCGATCTAGCTATTAATTGTAAAATTGATTTCTTAAAAGATAGTCATTTTTACGCTGGGTGTTGGTAAATTTGTTAGTCCCGATTGCCCATACAAAACCAAACTTTTTTATTATTCAATATTTCAGTCTGGGATTTCGGATTAACATGTTTCAGCGTATTTTAGAGTGTTTAAGCTTATCTTAAAAATTTGAAAAACTTTAACATTTTATACTAAAATTTGCGAGTTGACTGATAGAATATTTCTATGTCAGGAGTGACTATAGGTAAAATTTAAGTTTTCGTTATTTCAACCTAAGGTCTTGGCTTTTCGCGTTTCAGAGTGTATTAAAGCGATCTAGCTATTAATTGTAAAATTGATTTCTTAAAAGATAGTCATTTTTACGCTGGGTGTTGGTAAATTTGTTAAGAGTCCCGATTGCCCATACAAAACCAAACTTTTTTATTATTCAATATTTCAGTCTGGGAAATCGGATTTACATGTTTCAGCGTATTTTAGAGTGTTTAAGCTTATCTTAAAAATTTGAAAAACTTTAACATTTTATACCAAAATTTGCGAGTTGACTGATAGAATATTTCTATGTCAGGAGTGACTATAGGTAAAATTTAAGTTTTCGTTATTTCAACCTAAGGTCTTGGCTTTTTCGCGTTTCAGAGTGTATTAAAGCGATCTAGCTATTATTTGTAAAATTGATTTCTTAAAAGATAGTCATTTTTACGCTGGGTGTTGGTAAATTTGTTAGAGTCCTGATTGCCCATACAAAACCAAACTTTTTTATTATTCAATATTTCAGTCTGGGATTTCGGATTTACATGTTTCAGCGTATTTTAGAGTGTTTAAGCTTATCTTAAAATTTTGAAAAACTTTAACATTTTATACTAAAATTTGCGAATTGACTGATAGAATATTTCACTAAGTCCCGAGTTTTTATTGCTGTACATGATAAATCCTAAACTTTAACTTAAAACCGTACCGCAGAGTGCCGACACCAGTGTGCACCCCACGACAGTTGCAAAGCGACTGACCGTACGGCTCCGGGTGCCCTATGTATAAGGAAAGTGGTGGGGGGAATTGTGATGACCTTGGGGACTTTAACAATTGTGACTATACGTAAAATTTAGTTTTTCATTATTTCAACCTAAGGTCTTGGCTTTTCACGTTTCAGAGTGTTTTAAAGCGATCTAACTATTAATTGTAAAATTGATTTCTTAAAAGATAGTCATTTTTACGCTTGGTGTTGGTAAATTTGTTAGAGTCCCGATTGCCCATACAAAACCAAACTTTTTTATTATTCAATATTTCAGTCTGGGATTTCGGATTTACATGTTTCAGCGTATTTTAGAGTGTTTAAGCTTATCTTAAAAATTTGAAAAACTTTAACATTTTATACTAAAATTTGCGAGTTGACTGATAGAATATTTCTATGTCAGGAGTGACTATAGGTAAAATTTAAGTTTCTGTTATTTCAACCTAAGGTCTTGGCTTTTCGCGTTTCAGAGTGTATTAAAGCGATCTAGCTATTAATTGTAAAATTTATTTCTTAAAAGATAGTCATTTTTACGCTGGGTGTTGGTAAATTTGTTAAGAGTCCTGATTGCCCATACAAAACCAAACTTTTTTATTATTCAATATTTCAGTCTGGGATTTCGGATTTACATGTTTCAGCGTATTTTAGAGTGTTTAAACTTATCTTAAAATTTTGAAAAACTTTAACATTTTATACTAAAATTTGCGAATTGACTGATAGAATATTTCACTAAGTCCCGAGTTTTTATTGCTGTACATGATAAATCCTAAACTTTAACTTAAAACCGTACCGCAGAGTGCCGACACCAGTGTGCACCCCACGACAGTTGCAAAGCGACTGACCGTACGGCTCCGGGTGCCCTATGTATAAGGAAAGTGGTGGGGGGAATTGTGATGACCTTGGGGACTTTAACAATTGTGACTATACGTAAAATTTAGTTTTTCATTATTTCAACCTAAGGTCTTGGCTTTTCACGTTTCAGAGTGTTTTAAAGCGATCTAACTATTAATTGTAAAATTGATTTCTTAAAAGATAGTCATTTTTACGCTTGGTGTTGGTAAATTTGTTAGAGTCCCGATTGCCCATACAAAACCAAACTTTTTTATTATTCAATATTTCAGTCTGGGATTTCGGATTTACATGTTTCAGCGTATTTTAGAGTGTTTAAGCTTATCTTAAAAATTTGAAAAACTTTAACATTTTATACTAAAATTTGCGAGTTGACTGATAGAATATTTCTATGTCAGGAGTGACTATAGGTAAAATTTAAGTTTCTGTTATTTCAACCTAAGGTCTTGGCTTTTCGCGTTTCAGAGTGTATTAAAGCGATCTAGCTATTAATTGTAAAATTGATTTCTTAAAAGACAGTCATTTTTACGCTGGGTGTTGGTAAATTTGTTAGTCAAGATTGCCCATACAAAACCAAACTTTTTTATTATTCAATATTTCAGTCTGGGATTTCGGATTTACATGTTTCAGCGTATTTTAGAGTGTTTAAGCTTATCTTAAAAATTTGAAAAACTTTAACATTTTATACTAAAATTTGCGAGTTGACTGATAGAATATTTCTATGTCAGGAGTGACTATAGGTAAAATTTAAGTTTTCGTTATTTCAACCTAAGGTCTTGGCTTTTCGCGTTTCAGAGTGTATTAAAGCGATCTAGCTATTAATTGTAAAATTGATTTCTTAAAAGATAGTCATTTTTACGCTGGGTGTTGGTAAATTTGTTAGTCCCGATTGCCCATACAAAACCAAACTTTTTTATTATTCAATATTTCAGTCTGGGATTTCGGATTTACATGTTTCAGCGTATTTTAGAGTGTTTAAGCTTATCTTAAAAATTTGAAAAACTTTAACATTTTATACTAAAATTTGCGAGTTGACTGATAGAATATTTCTATGTCAGGAGTGACTATAGGTAAAATTTAAGTTTTCGTTATTTCAACCTAAGGTCTTGGCTTTTCGCGTTTCAGAGTGTATTAAAGCGATCTAGCTATTAATTGTAAAATTGATTTCTTAAAAGATAGTCATTTTTACGCTGGGTGTTGGTAAATTTGTTAAGAGTCCCGATTGCCCATACAAAACCAAACTTTTTTATTATTCAATATTTCAGTCTGGGAAATCGGATTTACATGTTTCAGCGTATTTTAGAGTGTTTAAGCTTATCTTAAAAATTTGAAAAACTTTAACATTTTATACCAAAATTTGCGACTGTACTGATAGAATATTTCACTAAGTCCCGAGTTTTTATTGCTGTACATGATAAATCCTAAGCTTTAACTTAAAACCGTACCGCAGAGTGCCGACACCAGTGTGCACCCCACGACAGTTGCAAAGCGACTGACCGTACGGCTCTGGGTGCCCTATGTATAAGGAAAGTGGTGGGGGGAATTGTGATGACCTTGGGGACTTTAACAATTGTGACTATACGTAAAATTTAGTTTTTCATTATTTCAACCTAAGGTCTTGGCTTTTCACGTTTCAGAGTGTTTTAAAGCGATCTAACTATTAATTGTAAAATTGATTTCTTAAAAGATAGTCATTTTTACGCTGGGTGTTGGTAAATTTGTTAGTCCCGATTGCCCATACAAAACCAAACTTTTTTATTATTCAATATTTCAGTCTGGGATTTCGGATTTACATGTTTCAGCGTATTTTAGAGTGTTTAAGCTTATCTTAAAAATTTGAAAAACTTTAACATTTTATACTAAAATTTGCGAGTTGACTGATAGAATATTTCTATGTCAGGAGTGACTATAGGTAAAATTTAAGTTTTCGTTATTTCAACCTAAGGTCTTGGCTTTTCGCGTTTCAGAGTGTATTAAAGCGATCTAGCTATTAATTGTAAAATTGATTTCTTAAAAGATAGTCATTTTTACGCTGGGTGTTGGTAAATTTGTTAGTCCCGATTGCCCATACAAAACCAAACTTTTTTATTATTCAATATTTCAGTCTGGGATTTCGGATTAACATGTTTCAGCGTATTTTAGAGTGTTTAAGCTTATCTTAAAAATTTGAAAAACTTTAACATTTTATACTAAAATTTGCGAGTTGACTGATAGAATATTTCTATGTCAGGAGTGACTATAGGTAAAATTTAAGTTTTCGTTATTTCAACCTAAGGTCTTGGCTTTTCGCGTTTCAGAGTGTATTAAAGCGATCTAGCTATTAATTGTAAAATTGATTTCTTAAAAGATAGTCATTTTTACGCTGGGTGTTGGTAAATTTGTTAAGAGTCCCGATTGCCCATACAAAACCAAACTTTTTTATTATTCAATATTTCAGTCTGGGAAATCGGATTTACATGTTTCAGCGTATTTTAGAGTGTTTAAGCTTATCTTAAAAATTTGAAAAACTTTAACATTTTATACCAAAATTTGCGAGTTGACTGATAGAATATTTCTATGTCAGGAGTGACTATAGGTAAAATTTAAGTTTTCGTTATTTCAACCTAAGGTCTTGGCTTTTTCGCGTTTCAGAGTGTATTAAAGCGATCTAGCTATTATTTGTAAAATTGATTTCTTAAAAGATAGTCATTTTTACGCTGGGTGTTGGTAAATTTGTTAGAGTCCTGATTGCCCATACAAAACCAAACTTTTTTATTATTCAATATTTCAGTCTGGGATTTCGGATTTACATGTTTCAGCGTATTTTAGAGTGTTTAAGCTTATCTTAAAATTTTGAAAAACTTTAACATTTTATACTAAAATTTGCGAATTGACTGATAGAATATTTCACTAAGTCCCGAGTTTTTATTGCTGTACATGATAAATCCTAAACTTTAACTTAAAACCGTACCGCAGAGTGCCGACACCAGTGTGCACCCCACGACAGTTGCAAAGCGACTGACCGTACGGCTCCGGGTGCCCTATGTATAAGGAAAGTGGTGGGGGGAATTGTGATGACCTTGGGGACTTTAACAATTGTGACTATACGTAAAATTTAGTTTTTCATTATTTCAACCTAAGGTCTTGGCTTTTCACGTTTCAGAGTGTTTTAAAGCGATCTAACTATTAATTGTAAAATTGATTTCTTAAAAGATAGTCATTTTTACGCTGGGTGTTGGTAAATTTGTTAGAGTCCCGATTGCCCATACAAAACCAAACTTTTTTATTATTCAATATTTCAGTCTGGGATTTCGGATTTACATGTTTCAGCGTATTTTAGAGTGTTTAAGCTTATCTTAAAAATTTGAAAAACTTTAACATTTTATACTAAAATTTGCGAGTTGACTGATAGAATATTTCTATGTCAGGAGTGACTATAGGTAAAATTTAAGTTTTCGTTATTTCAACCTAAGGTCTTGGCTTTTCGCGTTTCAGAGTGTATTAAAGCGATCTAGCTATTAATTGTAAAATTGATTTCTTAAAAGATAGTCATTTTTACGCTGGGTGTTGGTAAATTTGTTAGAGTCCCGATTGCCCATACAAAACCAAACTTTTTTATTATTCAATATTTCAGTCTGGGATTTCGGATTTACATGTTTCAGCGTATTTTAGAGTGTTTAAGCTTATCTTAAAAATTTGAAAAACTTTAACATTTTATACTAAAATTTGCGAGTTGACTGATAGAATATTTCTATGTCAGGAGTGACTATAGGTAAAATTTAAGTTTTCGTTATTTCAACCTAAGGTCTTGGCTTTTCGCGTTTCAGAGTGTATTAAAGCGATCTAGCTATTAATTGTAAAATTGATTTCTTAAAAGATAGTCATTTTTACGCTGGGTGTTGGTAAATTTGTTAGAGTCCTGATTGCCCATACAAAACCAAACTTTTTTATTATTCAATATTTCAGTCTGGGATTTCGGATTTACATGTTTCAGCGTATTTTAGAGTGTTTAAGCTTATCTTAAAATTTTGAAAAACTTTAACATTTTATACTAAAATTTGCGAATTGACTGATAGAATATTTCACTAAGTCCCGAGTTTTTATTGCTGTACATGATAAATCCTAAACTTTAACTTAAAACCGTACCGCAGAGTGCCGACACCAGTGTGCACCCCACGACAGTTGCAAAGCGACTGACCGTACGGCTCCGGGTGCCCTATGTATAAGGAAAGTGGTGGGGGGAATTGTGATGACCTTGGGGACTTTAACAATTGTGACTATACGTAAAATTTAGTTTTTCATTATTTCAACCTAAGGTCTTGGCTTTTCACGTTTCAGAGTGTTTTAAAGCGATCTAACTATTAATTGTAAAATTGATTTCTTAAAAGATAGTCATTTTTACGCTGGGTGTTGGTAAATTTGTTAGAGTCCCGATTGCCCATACAAAACCAAACTTTTTTATTATTCAATATTTCAGTCTGGGATTTCGGATTTACATGTTTCAGCGTATTTTAGAGTGTTTAAGCTTATCTTAAAAATTTGAAAAACTTTAACATTTTATACTAAAATTTGCGAGTTGACTGATAGAATATTTCTATGTCAGGAGTGACTATAGATAAAATTTAAGTTTTCGTTATTTCAACCTAAGGTCTTGGCTTTTCGCGTTTCAGAGTGTATTAAAGCGATCTAGCTATTAATTGTAAAATTGATTTCTTAAAAGATAGTCATTTTTACGCTGGGTGTTGGTAAATTTGTTAAGAGTCCCGATTGCCCATACAAAACCAAACTTTTTTATTATTCAATTTTTCAGTCTGGGATTTCGGATTTACATGTTTCAGCGTATTTTAGAGTGTTTAAGCTTATCTTAAAAATTTGAAAAACTTTAACATTTTATACCAAAATTTGCGAGTTGACTGATAGAATATTTCTATGTCAGGAGTGACTATAGGTAAAATTTAAGTTTTCGTTATTTCAACCTAAGGTCTTGGCTTTTTCGCGTTTCAGAGTGTATTAAAGCGATCTAGCTATTATTTGTAAAATTGATTTCTTAAAAGATAGTCATTTTTACGCTGGGTGTTGGTAAATTTGTTAGAGTCCTGATTGCCCATACAAAACCAAACTTTTTTATTATTCAATATTTCAGTCTGGGATTTCGGATTTACATGTTTCAGCGTATTTTAGAGTGTTTAAGCTTATCTTAAAATTTTGAAAAACTTTAACATTTTATACTAAAATTTGCGAATTGACTGATAGAATATTTCACTAAGTCCCGAGTTTTTATTGCTGTACATGATAAATCCTAAACTTTAACTTAAAACCGTACCGCAGAGTGCCGACACCAGTGTGCACCCCACGACAGTTGCAAAGCGACTGACCGTACGGCTCCGGATGCCCTATGTATAAGGAAAGTGGTGGGGGGAATTGTGATGACCTTGGGGACTTTAACAATTGTGACTATACGTAAAATTTAGTTTTTCATTATTTCAACCTAAGGTCTTGGCTTTTCACGTTTCAGAGTGTTTTAAAGCGATCTAACTATTAATTGTAAAATTGATTTCTTAAAAGATAGTCATTTTTACGCTGGGTGTTGGTAAATTTGTTAGAGTCCCGATTGCCCATACAAAACCAAACTTTTTTATTATTCAATATTTCAGTCTGGGATTTCGGATTTACATGTTTCAGCGTATTTTAGAGTGTTTAAGCTTATCTTAAAAATTTGAAAAACTTTAACATTTTATACTAAAATTTGCGAGTTGACTGATAGAATATTTCTATGTCAGGAGTGACTATAGGTAAAATTTAAGTTTTCGTTATTTCAACCTAAGGTCTTGGCTTTTCGCGTTTCAGAGTGTATTAAAGCGATCTAGCTATTAATTGTAAAATTGATTTCTTAAAAGATAGTCATTTTTACGCTGGGTGTTGGTAAATTTGTTAGTCCCGATTACCCATACAAAACCAAACTTTTTTATTATTCAATATTTCAGTCTGGGATTTCGGATTTACATGTTTCAGCGTATTTTAGAGTGTTTAAGCTTATCTTAAAAATTTGAAAAACTTTAACATTTTATACTAAAATTTGCGAGTTGACTGATAGAATATTTCTATGTCAGGAGTGACTATAGGTAAAATTTAAGTTTTCGTTATTTCAACCTAAGGTCTTGGCTTTTCGTGTTTCAGAGTGTATTAAAGCGATCTAGCTATTAATTGTAAAATTTATTTCTTAAAAGATAGTCATTTTTACGCTGGGTGTTGGTAAATTTGTTAGAGTCCCGATTGCCCATACAAAACCAAACTTTTTTATTATTCAATATTTCAGTCTGGGATTTCGGATTTACATGTTTCAGCGTATTTTAGAGTGTTTAAGCTTATCTTAAAAATTTGAAAAACTTTAACATTTTATACTAAAATTTGCGAGTTGACTGATAGAATATTTCTATGTCAGGAGTGACTATAGGTAAAATTTAAGTTTTCGTTATTTCAACCTAAGGTCTTGGCTTTTCGCGTTTCAGAGTGTATTAAAGCGATCTAGCTATTAATTGTAAAATTGATTTCTTAAAAGATAGTCATTTTTACGGTGGGTGTTGGTAAATTTGTTAGTCCCGATTGCCCATACAAAACCAAACTTTTTTATTATTCAATATTTCAGTCTGGGATTTCGGATTTACATGTTTCAGCGTATTTTAGAGTGTTTAAGCTTATCTTAAAAATTTGAAAAACTTTAACATTTTATACTAAAATTTGCGAGTTGACTGATAGAATATTTCTATGTCAGGAGTGACTATAGGTAAAATTTAAGTTTTCGTTATTTCAACCTAAGGTCTTGGCTTTTCGCGTTTCAGAGTGTATTAAAGCGATCTAGCTATTAATTGTAAAATTGATTTCTTAAAAGATAGTCATTTTTACGCTGGGTGTTGGTAAATTTGTTAGAGTCCCGATTGCCCATACAAAACCAAACTTTTTTATTATTCAATTTTTCAGTCTGGGATTTCGGATTTACATGTTTCAGCGTATTTTAGAGTGTTTAAGCTTATCTTAAAAATTTGAAAAACTTTAACATTTTATACCAAAATTTGCGAGTTGACTGATAGAATATTTCTATGTCAGGAGTGACTATAGGTAAAATTTAAGTTTTCGTTATTTCAACCTAAGGTCTTGGCTTTTTCGCGTTTCAGAGTGTATTAAAGCGATCTAGCTATTATTTGTAAAATTGATTTCTTAAAAGATAGTCATTTTTACGCTGGGTGTTGGTAAATTTGTTAGAGTCCTGATTGCCCATACAAAACCAAACTTTTTTATTATTCAATATTTCAGTCTGGGATTTCGGATTTACATGTTTCAGCGTATTTTAGAGTGTTTAAGCTTATCTTAAAATTTTGAAAAACTTTAACATTTTATACTAAAATTTGCGAATTGACTGATAGAATATTTCACTAAGTTCCGAGTTTTTATTGCTGTACATGATAAATCCTAAACTTTAACTTAAAACCGTACCGCAGAGTGCCGACACCAGTGTGCACCCCACGACAGTTGCAAAGCGACTGACCGTACGGCTCCGGGTGCCCTATGTATAAGGAAAGTGGTGGGGGGAATTGTGATGACCTTGGGGACTTTAACAATTGTGACTATACGTAAAATTTAGTTTTTCATTATTTCAACCTAAGGTCTTGGCTTTTTCGCGTTTCAGAGTGTATTAAAGCGATCTAGCTATTAATTGTAAAATTGATTTCTTAAAAGATAGTCATTTTTACGCTGGGTGTTGGTAAATTTGTTAGTCCCGATTGCCCATACAAAACCAAACTTTTTTATTATTCAATATTTCAGTCTGGGATTTCGGATTTACATGTTTCAGCGTATTTTAGAGTGTTTAAGCTTATCTTAAAAATTTGAAAAACTTTAACATTTTATACTAAAATTTGCGAGTTGACTGATAGAATATTTCTATGTCAGGAGTGACTATAGGTAAAATTTAAGTTTTCGTTATTTCAACCTAAGGTCTTGGCTTTTCGCGTTTCAGAGTGTATTAAAGCGATCTAGCTATTAATTGTAAAATTGATTTCTTAAAAGATAGTCATTTTTACGCTGGGTGTTGGTAAATTTGTTAGTCCCGATTGCCCATACAAAACCAAACTTTTTTATTATTCAATATTTCAGTCTGGGATTTCGGATTTACATGTTTCAGCGTATTTTAGAGTGTTTAAGCTTATCTTAAAAATTTGAAAAACTTTAACATTTTATACTAAAATTTGCGAGTTGACTGATAGAATATTTCTATGTCAGGAGTGACTATAGGTAAAATTTAAGTTTTCGATATTTCAACCTAAGGTCTTGGCTTTTCGCGTTTCAGAGTGTATTAAAGCGATCTAGCTATTAATTGTAAAATTGATTTCTTAAAAGATAGTCATTTTTACGCTGGGTGTTGGTAAATTTGTTAGTCCCGATTGCCCATACAAAACCAAACTTTTTTATTATTCAATATTTCAGTCTGGGATTTCGGATTTACATGTTTCAACGTATTTTAGAGTGTTTAAGCTTATCTTAAAAATTTGAAAAACTTTAACATTTTATACTAAAATTTGCGAGTTGACTGATAGAATATTTCTATGTCAGGAGTGACTATAGGTAAAATTTAAGTTTTCGTTATTTCAACCTAAGGTCTTGGCTTTTCGCGTTTCAGAGTGTATTAAAGCGATCTAGCTATTAATTGTAAAATTGATTTCTTAAAAGATAGTCATTTTTACGCTGGGTGTTGGTAAATTTGTTAAGAGTCCCGATTGCCCATACAAAACCAAACTTTTTTATTATTCAATATTTCAGTCTGGGAAATCGGATTTACATGTTTCAGCGTATTTTAGAGTGTTTAAGCTTATCTTAAAAATTTGAAAAACTTTAACATTTTATAAAAAAATTTGCGACTGTACTGATAGAATATTTCACTAAGTCCCGAGTTTTTATTGCTGTACATGATAAATCCTAAACTTTAACTTAAAACCGTACCGCAGAGTGCCGACACCAGTGTGCACCCCACGACAGTTGCAAAGCGACTGACCGTACGGCTCCGGGTGCCCTATGTATAAGGAAAGTGGTGGGGGGAATTGTGATGACCTTGGGGACTTTAACAATTGTGACTATACGTAAAATTTAGTTTTTCATTATTTCAACCTAAGGTCTTGGCTTTTCACGTTTCAGAGTGTTTTAAAGCGATCTAACTATTAATTGTAAAATTGATTTCTTAAAAGATAGTCATTTTTACGCTGGGTGTTGGTAAATTTGTTAGAGTCCCGATTGCCCATACAAAACCAAACTTTTTTATTATTCAATATTTCAGTCTGGGATTTCGGATTTACATGTTTCAACGTATTTTAGAGTGTTTAAGCTTATCTTAAAAATTTGAAAAACTTTAACATTTTATACTAAAATTTGCGAGTTGACTGATAGAATATTTCTATGTCAGGAGTGACTATAGGTAAAATTTAAGTTTTCGTTATTTCAACCTAAGGTCTTGGCTTTTCGCGTTTCAGAGTGTATTAAAGCGATCTAGCTATTAATTGTAAAATTGATTTCTTAAAAGATAGTCATTTTTACGCTGGGTGTTGGTAAATTTGTTAGTCCCGATTGCCCATACAAAACCAAACTTTTTTATTATTCAATATTTCAGTCTGGGATTTCGGATTTACATGTTTCAGCGTATTTTAGAGTGTTTAAGCTTATCTTAAAAATTTGAAAAACTTTAACATTTTATACTAAAATTTGCGAGTTGACTGATAGAATATTTATATGTCAGGAGTGACTATAGGTAAAATTTAAGTTTTCGTTATTTCAACCTAAGGTCTTGGCTTTTCGCGTTTCAGAGTGTATTAAAGCGATCTAGCTATTAATTGTAAAATTGATTTCTTAAAAGATAGTCATTTTTACGCTGTTTGTTGGTAAATTTGTTAAGAGTCCCGATTGCCCATACAAAACCAAACTTTTTTATTATTCAATATTTCAGTCTGGGAAATCGGATTTACATGTTTCAGCGTATTTTAGAGTGTTTAAGCTTATCTTAAAAATTTGAAAAACTTTAACATTTTATACCAAAATTTGCGAGTTGACTGATAGAATATTTCTATGTCAGGAGTGACTATAGGTAAAATTTAAGTTTTCGTTATTTCAACCTAAGGTCTTGGCTTTTTCGCGTTTCAGAGTGTATTAAAGCGATCTAGCTATTATTTGTAAAATTGATTTCTTAAAAGATAGTCATTTTTACGCTGGGTGTTGGTAAATTTGTTAGAGTCCTGATTGCCCATACAAAACCAAACTTTTTTATTATTCAATATTTCAGTCTGGGATTTCGGATTTACATGTTTCAGCGTATTTTAGAGTGTTTAAGCTTATCTTAAAATTTTGAAAAACTTTAACATTTTATACTAAAATTTGCGAATTGACTGATAGAATATTTCACTAAGTCCCGAGTTTTTATTGCTGTACATGATAAATCCTAAACTTTAACTTAAAACCGTACCGTAGAGTGCCGACACCAGTGTGCACCCCACGACAGTTGCAAAGCGACTGACCGTACGGCTCCGGGTGCCCTATGTATAAGGAAAGTGGTGGGGGGAATTGTAATGACCTTGGGGACTTTAACAATTGTGACTATACGTAAAATTTAGTTTTTCATTATTTCAACCTAAGGTCTTGGCTTTTCACGTTTCAGAGTGTTTTAAAGCGATCTAACTATTAATTGTAAAATTGATTTCTTAAAAGATAGTCATTTTTACGCTGGGTGTTGGTAAATTTGTTAGAGTCCCGATTGCGCATACAAAACCAAACTTTTTTATTATTAAATATTTCAGTCTGGGATTTCGGATTTACATGTTTCAGCGTATTTTAGAGTGTTTAAGCTTATCTTAAAAATTTGAAAAACTTTAACATTTTATACTAAAATTTGCGAGTTGACTGATAGAATATTTCTATGTCAGGAGTGACTATAGATAAAATTTAAGTTTTCGTTATTTCAACCTAAGGTCTTGGCTTTTCGGGTTTCAGAGTGTATTAAAGCGATCTAGCTATTAATTGTAAAATTGATTTCTTAAAAGATAGTCATTTTTACGCTGGGTGTTGGTAAATTTGTTAAGAGTCCCGATTGCCCATACAAAACCAAACTTTTTTATTATTCAATATTTCAGTCTGGGATTTCGGATTTACATGTTTCAGCGTATTTTAGAGTGTTTAAGCTTATCTTAAAAATTTGAAAAACTTTAACATTTTATACTAAAATTTGCGAGTTGACTGATAGAATATTTTTATGTCAGGAGTGACTATAGGTAAAATTTAAGTTTTCGTTATTTCAACCTAAGGTCTTGGCTTTTCGCGTTTCAGAGTGTATTAAAGCGATCTAGCTATTAATTGTAAAATTTATTTCTTAAAAGATAGTCATTTTTACGCTGGGTGTTGGTAAATTTGTTAGAGTCCCGATTGCCCATACAAAACCAAACTTTTTTATTATTCAATTTTTCAGTCTGGGATTTCGGATTTACATGTTTCAGCGTATTTTAGAGTGTTTAAGCTTATCTTAAAAATTTGAAAAACTTTAACATTTTATACCAAAATTTGCGAGTTGACTGATAGAATATTTCTATGTCAGGAGTGACTATAGGTAAAATTTAAGTTTTCGTTATTTCAACTTAAGGTCTTGGCTTTTCGCGTTTCAGAGTGTATTAAAGCGATCTAGCTATTAATTGTAAAATTGATTTCTTAAAAGATAGTCATTTTTACGCTGGGTGTTGGTAAATTTGTTAGAGTCCTGATTGCCCATACAAAACCAAACTTTTTTATTATTCAATATTTCAGTCTGGGATTTCGGATTTACATGTTTCAGCGTATTTTAGAGTGTTTAAGCTTATCTTAAAATTTTGAAAAACTTTAACATTTTATACTAAAATTTGCGAATTGACTGATAGAATATTTCTATGTCAGGAGTGACTATAGGTAAAATTTAAGTTTTCGTTATTTCAACCTAAGGTCTTGGCTTTTCGCGTTTCAGAGTGTATTAAAGCGATCTAGCTATTAATTGTAAAATTGATTTCTTAAAAGATAGTCATTTTTACGCTGGGTGTTGGTAAATTTGTTAGAGTCCTGATTGCCCATACAAAACCATACTTTTTTATTATTCAATATTTCAGTCTGGGATTTCGGATTTACATGTTTCAGCGTATTTTAGAGTGTTTAAGCTTATCTTAAAATTTTGAAAAACTTTAACATTTTATACTAAAATTTGCGAATTGACTGATAGAATATTTCACTAAGTCCCGAGTTTTTATTGCTGTACATGATAAATCCTAAACTTTAACTTAAAACCGTACCGCAGAGTGCCGACACCAGTGTGCACCCCACGACAGTTGCAAAGCGACTGACCGTACGGCTCCGGGTGCCCTATGTATAAGGAAAGTGGTGGGGGGAATTGTGATGACCTTGGGGACTTTAACAATTGTGACTATACGTAAAATTTAGTTTTTCATTATTTCAACCTAAGGTCTTGGCTTTTCACGTTTCAGAGTGTTTTAAAGCGATCTAACTATTAATTGTAAAATTGATTTCTTAAAAGATAGTCATTTTTACGCTGGGTGTTGGTAAATTTGTTAGAGTCCCGATTGCCCATACAAAACCAAACTTTTTTATTATTCAATATTTCAGTCTTGGATTTCGGATTTACATGTTTCAGCGTATTTTAGAGTGTTTAAGCTTATCTTAAAAATTTGAAAAACTTTAACATTTTATACTAAAATTTGCGAGTTGACTGATAGAATATTTCTATGTCAGGAGTGACTATAGGTAAAATTTAAGTTTTCGTTATTTCAACCTAAGGTCTTGGCTTTTCGCGTTTCAGAGTGTATTAAAGCGATCTAGCTATTAATTGTAAAATTTATTTCTTAAAAGATAGTCATTTTTACGCTGGGTGTTGGTAAATTTGTTAGAGTCCCGATTGCCCATACAAAACCAAACTTTTTTATTATTCAATTTTTCAGTCTGGGATTTCGGATTTACATGTTTCAGCGTATTTTAGAGTGTTTAAGCTTATCTTAAAAATTTGAAAAACTTTAACATTTTATACTAAAATTTGCGAGTTGACTGATAGAATATTTCTATGTCAGGAGTGACTATAGATAAAATTTAAGTTTTCGTTATTTCAACCTAAGGTCTTGGCTTTTCGCGTTTCAGAGTGTATTAAAGCGATCTAGCTATTAATTGTAAAATTGATTTCTTAAAAGATAGTCATTTTTACGCTGGGTGTTGGTAAATTTGTTAAGAGTCCCGATTGCCCATACAAAACCAAACTTTTTTATTATTCAATTTTTCAGTCTGGGATTTCGGATTTACATGTTTCAGCGTATTTTAGAGTGTTTAAGCTTATCTTAAAAATTTGAAAAACTTTAACATTTTATACCAAAATTTGCGAGTTGACTGATAGAATATTTCTATGTCAGGAGTGACTATAGGTAAAATTTAAGTTTTCGTTATTTCAACCTAAGGTCTTGGCTTTTCGCGTTTCAGAGTGTATTAAAGCGATCTAGCTATTAATTGTAAAATTGATTTCTTAAAAGATAGTCATTTTTACGCTGGGTGTTGGTAAATTTGTTAGAGTCCCGATTGCGCATACAAAACCAAACTTTTTTATTATTCAATATTTCAGTCTGGGATTTCGGATTTACATGTTTCAGCGTATTTTAGAGTGTTTAAGCTTATCTTAAAATTTTGAAAAACTTTAACATTTTATACTAAAATTTGCGAATTGACTGATAGAATATTTCACTAAGTCCCGAGTTTTTATTGCTGTACATGATAAATCCTAAACTTTAACTTAAAACCGTACCGCAGAGTGCCGACACCAGTGTGCACCCCACGACAGTTGCAAAGCGACTGACCGTACGGCTCCGGGTGCCCTATGTATAAGGAAAGTGGTGGGGGGAATTGTGATGACCTTGGGGACTTTAACAATTGTGACTATACGTAAAATTTAGTTTTTCATTATTTCAACCTAAGGTCTTGGCTTTTCACGTTTCAGAGTGTTTTAAAGCGATCTAACTATTAATTGTAAAATTGATTTCTTAAAAGATAGTCATTTTTACGCTGGGTGTTGGTAAATTTGTTAGAGTCCCGATTGCCCATACAAAACCAAACTTTTTTATTATTCAATATTTCAGTCTTGGATTTCGGATTTACATGTTTCAGCGTATTTTAGAGTGTTTAAGCTTATCTTAAAAATTTGAAAAACTTTAACATTTTATACTAAAATTTGCGAGTTGACTGATAGAATATTTCTATGTCAGGAGTGACTATAGGTAAAATTTAAGTTTTCGTTATTTCAACCTAAGGTCTTGGCTTTTCGCGTTTCAGAGTGTATTAAAGCGATCTAGCTATTAATTGTAAAATTTATTTCTTAAAAGATAGTCATTTTTACGCTGGGTGTTGGTAAATTTGTTAGAGTCCCGATTGCCCATACAAAACCAAACTTTTTTATTATTCAATTTTTCAGTCTGGGATTTCGGATTTACATGTTTCAGCGTATTTTAGAGTGTTTAAGCTTATCTTAAAAATTTGAAAAACTTTAACATTTTATACTAAAATTTGCGAGTTGACTGATAGAATATTTCTATGTCAGGAGTGACTATAGATAAAATTTAAGTTTTCGTTATTTCAACCTAAGGTCTTGGCTTTTCGCGTTTCAGAGTGTATTAAAGCGATCTAGCTATTAATTGTAAAATTGATTTCTTAAAAGATAGTCATTTTTACGCTGGGTGTTGGTAAATTTGTTAAGAGTCCCGATTGCCCATACAAAACCAAACTTTTTTATTATTCAATTTTTCAGTCTGGGATTTCGGATTTACATGTTTCAGCGTATTTTAGAGTGTTTAAGCTTATCTTAAAAATTTGAAAAACTTTAACATTTTATACCAAAATTTGCGAGTTGACTGATAGAATATTTCTATGTCAGGAGTGACTATAGGTAAAATTTAAGTTTTCGTTATTTCAACCTAAGGTCTTGGCTTTTCGCGTTTCAGAGTGTATTAAAGCGATCTAGCTATTAATTGTAAAATTGATTTCTTAAAAGATAGTCATTTTTACGCTGGGTGTTGGTAAATTTGTTAGAGTTCTGATTGCCCATACAAAACCATACTTTTTTATTATTCAATATTTCAGTCTGGGATTTCGGATTTACATGTTTCAGCGTATTTTAGAGTGTTTAAGCTTATCTTAAAATTTTGAAAAACTTTAACATTTTATACTAAAATTTGCGAATTGACTGATAGAATATTTCACTAAGTCCCGAGTTTTTATTGCTGTACATGATAAATCCTAAACTTTAACTTAAAACCGTACCGCAGAGTGCCGACACCAGTGTGCACCCCACGACAGTTGCAAAGCGACTGACCGTACGGCTCCGGGTGCCCTATGTATAAGGAAAGTGGTGGGGGGAATTGTGATGACCTTGGGGACTTTAACAATTGTGACTATACGTAAAATTAGTTTTTCATTATTTCAACCTAAGGTCTTGGCTTTTCACGTTTCAGAGTGTTTTAAAGCGATCTAACTATTAATTGTAAAATTGATTTCTTAAAAGATAGTCATTTTTACGCTGGGTGTTGGTAAATTTGTTAGAGTCCCGATTGCCCATACAAAACCAAACTTTTTTATTATTCAATATTTCAGTCTGGGATTTCGGATTTACATGTTTCAGCGTATTTTAGAGTGTTTAAGCTTATCTTAAAAATTTGAAAAACTTTAACATTTTATACTAAAATTTGCGAGTTGACTGATAGAATATTTCTATGTCAGGAGTGACTATAGGTAAAATTTAAGTTTTCGTTATTTCAACCTAAGGTCTTGGCTTTTCGCGTTTCAGAGTGTATTAAAGCGATCTAGCTATTAATTGTAAAATTGATTTCTTAAAAGATAGTCATTTTTACGCTGGGTGTTGGTAAATTTGTTAGTCCTGATTGCCCATACAAAACCAAACTTTTTTATTATTCAATATTTCAGTCTGGGATTTCGGATTTACATGTTTCAGCGTATTTTAGAGTGTTTAAGCTTATCTTAAAAATTTGAAAAACTTTAACATTTTATACTAAAATTTGCGAGTTGACTGATAGAATATTTCTATGTCAGGAGTGACTATAGGTAAAATTTAAGTTTTCGTTATTTCAACCTAAGGTCTTGGCTTTTCGCGTTTCAGAGTGTATTAAAGCGATCTAGCTATTAATTGTAAAATTTATTTCTTAAAAGATAGTCATTTTTACGCTGGGTGTTGGTAAATTTGTTAGAGTCCCGATTGCCCATACAAAACCAAACTTTTTTATTATTCAATTTTTCAGTCTGGGATTTCGGATTTACATGTTTCAGCGTATTTTAGAGTGTTTAAGCTTATCTTAAAAATTTGAAAAACTTTAACATTTTATACCAAAATTTGCGAGTTGACTGATAGAATATTTCTATGTCAGGAGTGACTATAGGTAAAATTTAAGTTTTCGTTATTTCAACCTAAGGTCTTGGCTTTTTCGCGTTTCAGAGTGTATTAAAGCGATCTAGCTATTATTTGTAAAATTGATTTCTTAAAAGATAGTCATTTTTACGCTGGGTGTTGGTAAATTTGTTAGAGTCCTGATTGCCCATACAAAACCAAACTTTTTTATTATTCAATATTTCAGTCTGGGATTTCGGATTTACATGTTTCAGCGTATTTTAGAGTGTTTAAGCTTATCTTAAAATTTTGAAAAACTTTAACATTTTATACTAAAATTTGCGAATTGACTGATAGAATATTTCACTAAGTCCCGAGTTTTTATTGCTGTACATGATAAATCCTAAACTTTAACTTAAAACCGTACCGCAGAGTGCCGACACCAGTGTGCACCCCACGACAGTTGCAAAGCGACTGACCGTACGGCTTCGGGTGCCCTATGTATAAGGAAAGTGGTGGGGGGAATTGTGATGACCTTGGGGACTTTAACAATTGTGACTATACGTAAAATTTAGTTTTTCATTATTTCAACCTAAGGTCTTGGCTTTTTCGCGTTTCAGAGTGTATTAAAGCGATCTAGCAATTAATTGTAAAATTGATTTCTTAAAAGATAGTCATTTTTAGGCTGGGTGTTGGTAAATTTGTTAGAGTCCTGATTGCCCATACAAAACCAAACTTTTTTATTATTCAATATTTCAGTCTGGGATTTCGGATTTACATGTTTCAGCGTATTTTAGAGTGTTTAAGCTTATCTTAAAATTTTGAAAAACTTTAACATTTTATACTAAAATTTGCGAATTGACTGATAGAATATTTCACTAAGTCCCGAGTTTTTATTGCTGTACATGATAAATCCTAAACTTTAACTTAAAACCGTACCGCAGAGTGTCGACACCAGTGTGCACCCCACGACAGTTGCAAAGCGACTGACCGTACGGCTCCGGGTGCCCTATGTATAAGGAAAGTGGTGGGGGGAATTGTGATGACCTTGGGGACTTTAACAATTGTGACTATACGTAAAATTTAGTTTTTCATTATTTCAACCTAAGGTCTTGGCTTTTCACGTTTCAGAGTGTTTTAAAGCGATCTAACTATTAATTGTAAAATTGATTTCTTAAAAGATAGTCAATTTTACGATGGGTGTTGGTAAATTTGTTAGAGTCCCGATTGCCCATACAAAACCAAACTTTTTTATTATTCAATATTTCAGTCTGGGATTTCGGATTTACATGTTTCAGCGTATTTTAGAGTGTTTAAGCTTATCTTAAAAATTTGAAAAACTTTAACATTTTATACTAAAATTTGCGAGTTGACTGATAGAATATTTCTATGTCAGGAGTGACTATAGGTAAAATTTAAGTTTTCGTTATTTCAACCTAAGGTCTTGGCTTTTCGCGTTTCAGAGTGTATTAAAGCGATCTAGCTATTAATTGTAAAATTGATTTCTTAAAAGATAGTCATTTTTACGCTGGGTGTTGGTAAATTTGTTAGAGTCCCGATTGCCCATACAAAACCAAACTTTTTTATTATTCAATTTTTCAGTCTGGGATTTCGGATTTACATGTTTCAGCGTATTTTAGAGTGTTTAAGCTTATCTTAAAAATTTGAAAAACTTTAACATTTTATACTAAAATTTGCGAGTTGACTGATAGAATATTTCTATGTCAGGAGTGACTATAGATAAAATTTAAGTTTTCGTTATTTCAACCTAAGGTCTTGGCTTTTCGCGTTTCAGAGTGTATTAAAGCGATCTAGCTATTAATTGTAAAATTGATTTCTTAAAAGATAGTCATTTTTACGCTGGGTGTTGGTAAATTTGTTAAGAGTCCCGATTGCCCATACAAAACCAAACTTTTTTATTATTCAATTTTTCAGTCTGGGATTTCGGATTTACATGTTTCAGCGTATTTTAGAGTGTTTAAGCTTATCTTAAAAATTTGAAAAACTTTAACATTTTATACCAAAATTTGCGAGTTGACTGATAGAATATTTCTATGTCAGGAGTGACTATAGGTAAAATTTAAGTTTTCGTTATTTCAACCTAAGGTCTTGGCTTTTCGCGTTTCAGAGTGTATTAAAGCGATCTAGCTATTAATTGTAAAATTGATTTCTTAAAAGATAGTCATTTTTACGCTGGGTGTTGGTAAATTTGTTAGAGTTCTGATTGCCCATACAAAACCATACTTTTTTATTATTCAATATTTCAGTCTGGGATTTCGGATTTACATGTTTCAGCGTATTTTAGAGTGTTTAAGCTTATCTTAAAATTTTGAAAAACTTTAACATTTTATACTAAAATTTGCGAATTGACTGATAGAATATTTCACTAAGTCCCGAGTTTTTATTGCTGTACATGATAAATCCTAAACTTTAACTTAAAACCGTACCGCAGAGTGCCGACACCAGTGTGCACCCCACGACAGTTGCAAAGCGACTGACCGTACGGCTCCGGGTGCCCTATGTATAAGGAAAGTGGTGGGGGGAATTGTGATGACCTTGGGGACTTTAACAATTGTGACTATACGTAAAATTAGTTTTTCATTATTTCAACCTAAGGTCTTGGCTTTTCACGTTTCAGAGTGTTTTAAAGCGATCTAACTATTAATTGTAAAATTGATTTCTTAAAAGATAGTCATTTTTACGCTGGGTGTTGGTAAATTTGTTAGAGTCCCGATTGCCCATACAAAACCAAACTTTTTTATTATTCAATATTTCAGTCTGGGATTTCGGATTTACATGTTTCAGCGTATTTTAGAGTGTTTAAGCTTATCTTAAAAATTTGAAAAACTTTAACATTTTATACTAAAATTTGCGAGTTGACTGATAGAATATTTCTATGTCAGGAGTGACTATAGGTAAAATTTAAGTTTTCGTTATTTCAACCTAAGGTCTTGGCTTTTCGCGTTTCAGAGTGTATTAAAGCGATCTAGCTATTAATTGTAAAATTGATTTCTTAAAAGATAGTCATTTTTACGCTGGGTGTTGGTAAATTTGTTAGTCCTGATTGCCCATACAAAACCAAACTTTTTTATTATTCAATATTTCAGTCTGGGATTTCGGATTTACATGTTTCAGCGTATTTTAGAGTGTTTAAGCTTATCTTAAAAATTTGAAAAACTTTAACATTTTATACTAAAATTTGCGAGTTGACTGATAGAATATTTCTATGTCAGGAGTGACTATAGGTAAAATTTAAGTTTTCGTTATTTCAACCTAAGGTCTTGGCTTTTCGCGTTTCAGAGTGTATTAAAGCGATCTAGCTATTAATTGTAAAATTTATTTCTTAAAAGATAGTCATTTTTACGCTGGGTGTTGGTAAATTTGTTAGAGTCCCGATTGCCCATACAAAACCAAACTTTTTTATTATTCAATTTTTCAGTCTGGGATTTCGGATTTACATGTTTCAGCGTATTTTAGAGTGTTTAAGCTTATCTTAAAAATTTGAAAAACTTTAACATTTTATACCAAAATTTGCGAGTTGACTGATAGAATATTTCTATGTCAGGAGTGACTATAGGTAAAATTTAAGTTTTCGTTATTTCAACCTAAGGTCTTGGCTTTTTCGCGTTTCAGAGTGTATTAAAGCGATCTAGCTATTATTTGTAAAATTGATTTCTTAAAAGATAGTCATTTTTACGCTGGGTGTTGGTAAATTTGTTAGAGTCCTGATTGCCCATACAAAACCAAACTTTTTTATTATTCAATATTTCAGTCTGGGATTTCGGATTTACATGTTTCAGCGTATTTTAGAGTGTTTAAGCTTATCTTAAAATTTTGAAAAACTTTAACATTTTATACTAAAATTTGCGAATTGACTGATAGAATATTTCACTAAGTCCCGAGTTTTTATTGCTGTACATGATAAATCCTAAACTTTAACTTAAAACCGTACCGCAGAGTGCCGACACCAGTGTGCACCCCACGACAGTTGCAAAGCGACTGACCGTACGGCTCCGGGTGCCCTATGTATAAGGAAAGTGGTGGGGGGAATTGTGATGACCTTGGGGACTTTAACAATTGTGACTATACGTAAAATTTAGTTTTTCATTATTTCAACCTAAGGTCTTGGCTTTTTCGCGTTTCAGAGTGTATTAAAGCGATCTAGCAATTAATTGTAAAATTGATTTCTTAAAAGATAGTCATTTTTAGGCTGGGTGTTGGTAAATTTGTTAGAGTCCTGATTGCCCATACAAAACCAAACTTTTTTATTATTCAATATTTCAGTCTGGGATTTCGGATTTACATGTTTCAGCGTATTTTAGAGTGTTTAAGCTTATCTTAAAATTTTGAAAAACTTTAACATTTTATACTAAAATTTGCGAATTGACTGATAGAATATTTCACTAAGTCCCGAGTTTTTATTGCTGTACATGATAAATCCTAAACTTTAACTTAAAACCGTACCGCAGAGTGTCGACACCAGTGTGCACCCCACGACAGTTGCAAAGCGACTGACCGTACGGCTCCGGGTGCCCTATGTATAAGGAAAGTGGTGGGGGGAATTGTGATGACCTTGGGGACTTTAACAATTGTGACTATACGTAAAATTTAGTTTTTCATTATTTCAACCTAAGGTCTTGGCTTTTCACGTTTCAGAGTGTTTTAAAGCGATCTAACTATTAATTGTAAAATTGATTTCTTAAAAGATAGTCAATTTTACGATGGGTGTTGGTAAATTTGTTAGAGTCCCGATTGCCCATACAAAACCAAACTTTTTTATTATTCAATATTTCAGTCTGGGATTTCGGATTTACATGTTTCAGCGTATTTTAGAGTGTTTAAGCTTATCTTAAAAATTTGAAAAACTTTAACATTTTATACTAAAATTTGCGAGTTGACTGATAGAATATTTCTATGTCAGGAGTGACTATAGGTAAAATTTAAGTTTTCGTTATTTCAACCTAAGGTCTTGGCTTTTCGCGTTTCAGAGTGTATTAAAGCGATCTAGCTATTAATTGTAAAATTGATTTCTTAAAAGATAGTCATTTTTACGCTGGGTGTTGGTAAATTTGTTAGAGTCCCGATTGCCCATACAAAACCAAACTTTTTTATTATTCAATTTTTCAGTCTGGGATTTCGGATTTACATGTTTCAGCGTATTTTAGAGTGTTTAAGCTTATCTTAAAAATTTGAAAAACTTTAACATTTTATACTAAAATTTGCGAGTTGACTGATAGAATATTTCTATGTCAGGAGTGACTATAGATAAAATTTAAGTTTTCGTTATTTCAACCTAAGGTCTTGGCTTTTCGCGTTTCAGAGTGTATTAAAGCGATCTAGCTATTAATTGTAAAATTGATTTCTTAAAAGATAGTCATTTTTACGCTGGGTGTTGGTAAATTTGTTAAGAGTCCCGATTGCCCATACAAAACCAAACTTTTTTATTATTCAATTTTTCAGTCTGGGATTTCGGATTTACATGTTTCAGCGTATTTTAGAGTGTTTAAGCTTATCTTAAAAATTTGAAAAACTTTAACATTTTATACCAAAATTTGCGAGTTGACTGATAGAATATTTCTATGTCAGGAGTGACTATAGGTAAAATTTAAGTTTTCGTTATTTCAACCTAAGGTCTTGGCTTTTCGCGTTTCAGAGTGTATTAAAGCGATCTAGCTATTAATTGTAAAATTGATTTCTTAAAAGATAGTCATTTTTACGCTGGGTGTTGGTAAATTTGTTAGAGTTCTGATTGCCCATACAAAACCATACTTTTTTATTATTCAATATTTCAGTCTGGGATTTCGGATTTACATGTTTCAGCGTATTTTAGAGTGTTTAAGCTTATCTTAAAATTTTGAAAAACTTTAACATTTTATACTAAAATTTGCGAATTGACTGATAGAATATTTCACTAAGTCCCGAGTTTTTATTGCTGTACATGATAAATCCTAAACTTTAACTTAAAACCGTACCGCAGAGTGCCGACACCAGTGTGCACCCCACGACAGTTGCAAAGCGACTGACCGTACGGCTCCGGGTGCCCTATGTATAAGGAAAGTGGTGGGGGGAATTGTGATGACCTTGGGGACTTTAACAATTGTGACTATACGTAAAATTAGTTTTTCATTATTTCAACCTAAGGTCTTGGCTTTTCACGTTTCAGAGTGTTTTAAAGCGATCTAACTATTAATTGTAAAATTGATTTCTTAAAAGATAGTCATTTTTACGCTGGGTGTTGGTAAATTTGTTAGAGTCCCGATTGCCCATACAAAACCAAACTTTTTTATTATTCAATATTTCAGTCTGGGATTTCGGATTTACATGTTTCAGCGTATTTTAGAGTGTTTAAGCTTATCTTAAAAATTTGAAAAACTTTAACATTTTATACTAAAATTTGCGAGTTGACTGATAGAATATTTCTATGTCAGGAGTGACTATAGGTAAAATTTAAGTTTTCGTTATTTCAACCTAAGGTCTTGGCTTTTCGCGTTTCAGAGTGTATTAAAGCGATCTAGCTATTAATTGTAAAATTGATTTCTTAAAAGATAGTCATTTTTACGCTGGGTGTTGGTAAATTTGTTAGTCCTGATTGCCCATACAAAACCAAACTTTTTTATTATTCAATATTTCAGTCTGGGATTTCGGATTTACATGTTTCAGCGTATTTTAGAGTGTTTAAGCTTATCTTAAAAATTTGAAAAACTTTAACATTTTATACTAAAATTTGCGAGTTGACTGATAGAATATTTCTATGTCAGGAGTGACTATAGGTAAAATTTAAGTTTTCGTTATTTCAACCTAAGGTCTTGGCTTTTCGCGTTTCAGAGTGTATTAAAGCGATCTAGCTATTAATTGTAAAATTTATTTCTTAAAAGATAGTCATTTTTACGCTGGGTGTTGGTAAATTTGTTAGAGTCCCGATTGCCCATACAAAACCAAACTTTTTTATTATTCAATTTTTCAGTCTGGGATTTCGGATTTACATGTTTCAGCGTATTTTAGAGTGTTTAAGCTTATCTTAAAAATTTGAAAAACTTTAACATTTTATACCAAAATTTGCGAGTTGACTGATAGAATATTTCTATGTCAGGAGTGACTATAGGTAAAATTTAAGTTTTCGTTATTTCAACCTAAGGTCTTGGCTTTTTCGCGTTTCAGAGTGTATTAAAGCGATCTAGCTATTATTTGTAAAATTGATTTCTTAAAAGATAGTCATTTTTACGCTGGGTGTTGGTAAATTTGTTAGAGTCCTGATTGCCCATACAAAACCAAACTTTTTTATTATTCAATATTTCAGTCTGGGATTTCGGATTTACATGTTTCAGCGTATTTTAGAGTGTTTAAGCTTATCTTAAAATTTTGAAAAACTTTAACATTTTATACTAAAATTTGCGAATTGACTGATAGAATATTTCACTAAGTCCCGAGTTTTTATTGCTGTACATGATAAATCCTAAACTTTAACTTAAAACCGTACCGCAGAGTGCCGACACCAGTGTGCACCCCACGACAGTTGCAAAGCGACTGACCGTACGGCTTCGGGTGCCCTATGTATAAGGAAAGTGGTGGGGGGAATTGTGATGACCTTGGGGACTTTAACAATTGTGACTATACGTAAAATTTAGTTTTTCATTATTTCAACCTAAGGTCTTGGCTTTTTCGCGTTTCAGAGTGTATTAAAGCGATCTAGCAATTAATTGTAAAATTGATTTCTTAAAAGATAGTCATTTTTAGGCTGGGTGTTGGTAAATTTGTTAGAGTCCTGATTGCCCATACAAAACCAAACCTTTTTATTATTCAATATTTCAGTCTGGGATTTCGGATTTACATGTTTCAGCGTATTTTAGAGTGTTTAAGCTTATCTTAAAATTTTGAAAAACTTTAACATTTTATACTAAAATTTGCGAATTGACTGATAGAATATTTCACTAAGTCCCGAGTTTTTATTGCTGTACATGATAAATCCTAAACTTTAACTTAAAACCGTACCGCAGAGTGTCGACACCAGTGTGCACCCCACGACAGTTGCAAAGCGACTGACCGTACGGCTCCGGGTGCCCTATGTATAAGGAAAGTGGTGAGGGGAATTGTGATGACCTTGGGGACTTTAACAATTGTGACTATACGTAAAATTTAGTTTTTCATTATTTCAACCTAAGGTCTTGGCTTTTCACGTTTCAGAGTGTTTTAAAGCGATCTAACTATTAATTGTAAAATTGATTTCTTAAAAGATAGTCAATTTTACGATGGGTGTTGGTAAATTTGTTAGAGTCCCGATTGCCCATACAAAACCAAACTTTTTTATTATTCAATATTTCAGTCTGGGATTTCGGATTTACATGTTTCAGCGTATTTTAGAGTGTTTAAGCTTATCTTAAAAATTTGAAAAACTTTAACATTTTATACTAAAATTTGCGAGTTGACTGATAGAATATTTCTATGTCAGGAGTGACTATAGGTAAAATTTAAGTTTTCGTTATTTCAACCTAAGGTCTTGGCTTTTCGCGTTTCAGAGTGTATTAAAGCGATCTAGCTATTAATTGTAAAATTGATTTCTTAAAAGATAGTCATTTTTACGCTGGGTGTTGGTAAATTTGTTAGAGTCCCGATTGCCCATACAAAACCAAACTTTTTTATTATTCAATTTTTCAGTCTGGGATTTCGGATTTACATGTTTCAGCGTATTTTAGAGTGTTTAAGCTTATCTTAAAAATTTGAAAAACTTTAACATTTTATACTAAAATTTGCGAGTTGACTGATAGAATATTTCTATGTCAGGAGTGACTATAGATAAAATTTAAGTTTTCGTTATTTCAACCTAAGGTCTTGGCTTTTCGCGTTTCAGAGTGTATTAAAGCGATCTAGCTATTAATTGTAAAATTGATTTCTTAAAAGATAGTCATTTTTACGCTGGGTGTTGGTAAATTTGTTAAGAGTCCCGATTGCCCATACAAAACCAAACTTTTTTATTATTCAATTTTTCAGTCTGGGATTTCGGATTTACATGTTTCAGCGTATTTTAGAGTGTTTAAGCTTATCTTAAAAATTTGAAAAACTTTAACATTTTATACCAAAATTTGCGAGTTGACTGATAGAATATTTCTATGTCAGGAGTGACTATAGGTAAAATTTAAGTTTTCGTTATTTCAACCTAAGGTCTTGGCTTTTCGCGTTTCAGAGTGTATTAAAGCGATCTAGCTATTAATTGTAAAATTGATTTCTTAAAAGATAGTCATTTTTACGCTGGGTGTTGGTAAATTTGTTAGAGTTCTGATTGCCCATACAAAACCATACTTTTTTATTATTCAATATTTCAGTCTGGGATTTCGGATTTACATGTTTCAGCGTATTTTAGAGTGTTTAAGCTTATCTTAAAATTTTGAAAAACTTTAACATTTTATACTAAAATTTGCGAATTGACTGATAGAATATTTCACTAAGTCCCGAGTTTTTATTGCTGTACATGATAAATCCTAAACTTTAACTTAAAACCGTACCGCAGAGTGCCGACACCAGTGTGCACCCCACGACAGTTGCAAAGCGACTGACCGTACGGCTCCGGGTGCCCTATGTATAAGGAAAGTGGTGGGGGGAATTGTGATGACCTTGGGGACTTTAACAATTGTGACTATACGTAAAATTAGTTTTTCATTATTTCAACCTAAGGTCTTGGCTTTTCACGTTTCAGAGTGTTTTAAAGCGATCTAACTATTAATTGTAAAATTGATTTCTTAAAAGATAGTCATTTTTACGCTGGGTGTTGGTAAATTTGTTAGAGTCCCGATTGCCCATACAAAACCAAACTTTTTTATTATTCAATATTTCAGTCTGGGATTTCGGATTTACATGTTTCAGCGTATTTTAGAGTGTTTAAGCTTATCTTAAAAATTTGAAAAACTTTAACATTTTATACTAAAATTTGCGAGTTGACTGATAGAATATTTCTATGTCAGGAGTGACTATAGGTAAAATTTAAGTTTTCGTTATTTCAACCTAAGGTCTTGGCTTTTCGCGTTTCAGAGTGTATTAAAGCGATCTAGCTATTAATTGTAAAATTGATTTCTTAAAAGATAGTCATTTTTACGCTGGGTGTTGGTAAATTTGTTAGTCCCGATTGCCCATACAAAACCAAACTTTTTTATTATTCAATATTTCAGTCTGGGATTTCGGATTTACATGTTTCAGCGTATTTTAGAGTGTTTAAGCTTATCTTAAAAATTTGAAAAACTTTAACATTTTATACTAAAATTTGCGAGTTGACTGATAGAATATTTCTATGTCAGGAGTGACTATAGGTAAAATTTAAGTTTTCGTTATTTCAACCTAAGGTCTTGGCTTTTCGCGTTTCAGAGTGTATTAAAGCGATCTAGCTATTAATTGTAAAATTTATTTCTTAAAAGATAGTCATTTTTACGCTGGGTGTTGGTAAATTTGTTAGAGTCCCGATTGCCCATACAAAACCAAACTTTTTTATTATTCAATTTTTCAGTCTGGGATTTCGGATTTACATGTTTCAGCGTATTTTAGAGTGTTTAAGCTTATCTTAAAAATTTGAAAAACTTTAACATTTTATACCAAAATTTGCGAGTTGACTGATAGAATATTTCTATGTCAGGAGTGACTATAGGTAAAATTTAAGTTTTCGTTATTTCAACCTAAGGTCTTGGCTTTTTCGCGTTTCAGAGTGTATTAAAGCGATCTAGCTATTATTTGTAAAATTGATTTCTTAAAAGATAGTCATTTTTACGCTGGGTGTTGGTAAATTTGTTAGAGTCCTGATTGCCCATACAAAACCAAACTTTTTTATTATTCAATATTTCAGTCTGGGATTTCGGATTTACATGTTTCAGCGTATTTTAGAGTGTTTAAGCTTATCTTAAAATTTTGAAAAACTTTAACATTTTATACTAAAATTTGCGAATTGACTGATAGAATATTTCACTAAGTCCCGAGTTTTTATTGCTGTACATGATAAATCCTAAACTTTAACTTAAAACCGTACCGCAGAGTGCCGACACCAGTGTGCACCCCACGACAGTTGCAAAGCGACTGACCGTACGGCTCCGGGTGCCCTATGTATAAGGAAAGTGGTGGGGGGAATTGTGATGACCTTGGGGACTTTAACAATTGTGACTATACGTAAAATTTAGTTTTTCATTATTTCAACCTAAGGTCTTGGCTTTTTCGCGTTTCAGAGTGTATTAAAGCGATCTAGCAATTAATTGTAAAATTGATTTCTTAAAAGATAGTCATTTTTAGGCTGGGTGTTGGTAAATTTGTTAGAGTCCTGATTGCCCATACAAAACCAAACTTTTTTATTATTCAATATTTCAGTCTGGGATTTCGGATTTACATGTTTCAGCGTATTTTAGAGTGTTTAAGCTTATCTTAAAATTTTGAAAAACTTTAACATTTTATACTAAAATTTGCGAATTGACTGATAGAATATTTCACTAAGTCCCGAGTTTTTATTGCTGTACATGATAAATCCTAAACTTTAACTTAAAACCGTACCGCAGAGTGTCGACACCAGTGTGCACCCCACGACAGTTGCAAAGCGACTGACCGTACGGCTCCGGGTGCCCTATGTATAAGGAAAGTGGTGGGGGGAATTGTGATGACCTTGGGGACTTTAACAATTGTGACTATACGTAAAATTTAGTTTTTCATTATTTCAACCTAAGGTCTTGGCTTTTCACGTTTCAGAGTGTTTTAAAGCGATCTAACTATTAATTGTAAAATTGATTTCTTAAAAGATAGTCAATTTTACGATGGGTGTTGGTAAATTTGTTAGAGTCCCGATTGCCCATACAAAACCAAACTTTTTTATTATTCAATATTTCAGTCTGGGATTTCGGATTTACATGTTTCAGCGTATTTTAGAGTGTTTAAGCTTATCTTAAAAATTTGAAAAACTTTAACATTTTATACTAAAATTTGCGAGTTGACTGATAGAATATTTCTATGTCAGGAGTGACTATAGGTAAAATTTAAGTTTTCGTTATTTCAACCTAAGGTCTTGGCTTTTCGCGTTTCAGAGTGTATTAAAGCGATCTAGCTATTAATTGTAAAATTGATTTCTTAAAAGATAGTCATTTTTACGCTGGGTGTTGGTAAATTTGTTAGAGTCCTGATTGCCCATACAAAACCATACTTTTTTATTATTCAATATTTCAGTCTGGGATTTCGGATTTACATGTTTCAGCGTATTTTAGAGTGTTTAAGCTTATCTTAAAATTTTGAAAAACTTTAACATTTTATACTAAAATTTGCGAATTGACTGATAGAATATTTCACTAAGTCCCGAGTTTTTATTGCTGTACATGATAAATCCTAAACTTTAACTTAAAACCGTACCGCAGAGTGCCGACACCAGTGTGCACCCCACGACAGTTGCAAAGCGACTGACCGTACGGCTCCGGGTGCCCTATGTATAAGGAAAGTGGTGGGGGGAATTGTGATGACCTTGGGGACTTTAACAATTGTGACTATACGTAAAATTTAGTTTTTCATTATTTCAACCTAAGGTCTTGGCTTTTCGCGTTTCAGAGTGTATTAAAGCGATCTAGCTATTAATTGTAAAATTGATTTCTTAAAAGATAGTCATTTTTACGCTGGGTGTTGGTAAATTTGTTAAGAGTCCCGATTGCCCATACAAAACCAAACTTTTTTATTATTCAATTTTTCAGTCTGGGATTTCGGATTTACATGTTTCAGCGTATTTTAGAGTGTTTAAGCTTATCTTAAAAATTTGAAAAACTTTAACATTTTATACCAAAATTTGCGAGTTGACTGATAGAATATTTCTATGTCAGGAGTGACTATAGGTAAAATTTAAGTTTTCGTTATTTCAACCTAAGGTCTTGGCTTTTCGCGTTTCAGAGTGTATTAAAGCGATCTAGCTATTAATTGTAAAATTGATTTCTTAAAAGATAGTCATTTTTACGCTGGGTGTTGGTAAATTTGTTAGAGTTCTGATTGCCCATACAAAACCATACTTTTTTATTATTCAATATTTCAGTCTGGGATTTCGGATTTACATGTTTCAGCGTATTTTAGAGTGTTTAAGCTTATCTTAAAATTTTGAAAAACTTTAACATTTTATACTAAAATTTGCGAATTGACTGATAGAATATTTCACTAAGTCCCGAGTTTTTATTGCTGTACATGATAAATCCTAAACTTTAACTTAAAACCGTACCGCAGAGTGCCGACACCAGTGTGCACCCCACGACAGTTGCAAAGCGACTGACCGTACGGCTCCGGGTGCCCTATGTATAAGGAAAGTGGTGGGGGGAATTGTGATGACCTTGGGGACTTTAACAATTGTGACTATACGTAAAATTAGTTTTTCATTATTTCAACCTAAGGTCTTGGCTTTTCACGTTTCAGAGTGTTTTAAAGCGATCTAACTATTAATTGTAAAATTGATTTCTTAAAAGATAGTCATTTTTACGCTGGGTGTTGGTAAATTTGTTAGAGTCCCGATTGCCCATACAAAACCAAACTTTTTTATTATTCAATATTTCAGTCTGGGATTTCGGATTTACATGTTTCAGCGTATTTTAGAGTGTTTAAGCTTATCTTAAAAATTTGAAAAACTTTAACATTTTATACTAAAATTTGCGAGTTGACTGATAGAATATTTCTATGTCAGGAGTGACTATAGGTAAAATTTAAGTTTTCGTTATTTCAACCTAAGGTCTTGGCTTTTCGCGTTTCAGAGTGTATTAAAGCGATCTAGCTATTAATTGTAAAATTGATTTCTTAAAAGATAGTCATTTTTACGCTGGGTGTTGGTAAATTTGTTAGTCCCGATTGCCCATACAAAACCAAACTTTTTTATTATTCAATATTTCAGTCTGGGATTTCGGATTTACATGTTTCAGCGTATTTTAGAGTGTTTAAGCTTATCTTAAAAATTTGAAAAACTTTAACATTTTATACTAAAATTTGCGAATTGACTGATAGAATATTTCACTAAGTCCCGAGTTTTTATTGCTGTACATGATAAATCCTAAACTTTAACTTAAAACCGTACCGCAGAGTGCCGACACCAGTGTGCACCCCACGACAGTTGCAAAGCGACTGACCGTACGGCTCCGGGTGCCCTATGTATAAGGAAAGTGGTGGGGGGAATTGTGATGACCTTGGGGACTTTAACAATTGTGACTATACGTAAAATTTAGTTTTTCATTATTTCAACCTAAGGTCTTGGCTTTTTCGCGTTTCAGAGTGTATTAAAGCGATCTAGCAATTAATTGTAAAATTGATTTCTTAAAAGATAGTCATTTTTAGGCTGGGTGTTGGTAAATTTGTTAGAGTCCTGATTGCCCATACAAAACCAAACTTTTTTATTATTCAATATTTCAGTCTGGGATTTCGGATTTACATGTTTCAGCGTATTTTAGAGTGTTTAAGCTTATCTTAAAATTTTGAAAAACTTTAACATTTTATACTAAAATTTGCGAATTGACTGATAGAATATTTCACTAAGTCCCGAGTTTTTATTGCTGTACATGATAAATCCTAAACTTTAACTTAAAACCGTACCGCAGAGTGTCGACACCAGTGTGCACCCCACGACAGTTGCAAAGCGACTGACCGTACGGCTCCGGGTGCCCTATGTATAAGGAAAGTGGTGGGGGGAATTGTGATGACCTTGGGGACTTTAACAATTGTGACTATACGTAAAATTTAGTTTTTCATTATTTCAACCTAAGGTCTTGGCTTTTCACGTTTCAGAGTGTTTTAAAGCGATCTAACTATTAATTGTAAAATTGATTTCTTAAAAGATAGTCAATTTTACGATGGGTGTTGGTAAATTTGTTAGAGTCCCGATTGCCCATACAAAACCAAACTTTTTTATTATTCAATATTTCAGTCTGGGATTTCGGATTTACATGTTTCAGCGTATTTTAGAGTGTTTAAGCTTATCTTAAAAATTTGAAAAACTTTAACATTTTATACTAAAATTTGCGAGTTGACTGATAGAATATTTCTATGTCAGGAGTGACTATAGGTAAAATTTAAGTTTTCGTTATTTCAACCTAAGGTCTTGGCTTTTCGCGTTTCAGAGTGTATTAAAGCGATCTAGCTATTAATTGTAAAATTTATTTCTTAAAAGATAGTCATTTTTACGCTGGGTGTTGGTAAATTTGTTAGAGTCCCGATTGCCCATACAAAACCAAACTTTTTTATTATTCAATTTTTCAGTCTGGGATTTCGGATTTACATGTTTCAGCGTATTTTAGAGTGTTTAAGCTTATCTTAAAAATTTGAAAAACTTTAACATTTTATACCAAAATTTGCGAGTTGACTGATAGAATATTTCTATGTCAGGAGTGACTATAGGTAAAATTTAAGTTTTCGTTATTTCAACCTAAGGTCTTGGCTTTTTCGCGTTTCAGAGTGTATTAAAGCGATCTAGCTATTATTTGTAAAATTGATTTCTTAAAAGATAGTCATTTTTACGCTGGGTGTTGGTAAATTTGTTAGAGTCCTGATTGCCCATACAAAACCAAACTTTTTTATTATTCAATATTTCAGTCTGGGATTTCGGATTTACATGTTTCAGCGTATTTTAGAGTGTTTAAGCTTATCTTAAGATTTTGAAAAACTTTAACATTTTATACTAAAATTTGCGAATTGACTGATAGAATATTTCACTAAGTCCCGAGTTTTTATTGCTGTACATGATAAATCCTAAACTTTAACTTAAAACCGTACCGCAGAGTGCCGACACCAGTGTGCACCCCACGACAGTTGCAAAGCGACTGACCGTACGGCTCCGGGTGCCCTATGTATAAGGAAAGTGGTGGGGGGAATTGTGATGACCTTGGGGACTTTAACAATTGTGACTATACGTAAAATTTAGTTTTTCATTATTTCAACCTAAGGTCTTGGCTTTTTCGCGTTTCAGAGTGTATTAAAGCGATCTAGCAATTAATTGTAAAATTGATTTCTTAAAAGATAGTCATTTTTAGGCTGGGTGTTGGTAAATTTGTTAGAGTCCTGATTGCCCATACAAAACCAAACTTTTTTATTATTCAATATTTCAGTCTGGGATTTCGGATTTACATGTTTCAGCGTATTTTAGAGTGTTTAAGCTTATCTTAAAATTTTGAAAAACTTTAACATTTTATACTAAAATTTGCGAATTGACTGATAGAATATTTCACTAAGTCCCGAGTTTTTATTGCTGTACATGATAAATCCTAAACTTTAACTTAAAACCGTACCGCAGAGTGCCGACACCAGTGTGCACCCCACGACAGTTGCAAAGCGACTGACCGTACGGCTCCGGGTGCCCTATGTATAAGGAAAGTGGTGGGGGGAATTGTGATGACCTTGGGGACTTTAACAATTGTGACTATACGTAAAATTTAGTTTTTCATTATTTCAACCTAAGGTCTTGGCTTTTCACGTTTCAGAGTGTTTTAAAGCGATCTAACTATTAATTGTAAAATTGATTTCTTAAAAGATAGTCAATTTTACGATGGGTGTTGGTAAATTTGTTAGAGTCCCGATTGCCCATACAAAACCAAACTTTTTTATTATTCAATATTTCAGTCTGGGATTTCGGATTTACATGTTTCAGCGTATTTTAGAGTGTTTAAGCTTATCTTAAAAATTTGAAAAACTTTAACATTTTATACTAAAATTTGCGAGTTGACTGATAGAATATTTCTATGTCAGGAGTGACTATAGGTAAAATTTAAGTTTTCGTTATTTCAACCTAAGGTCTTGGCTTTTCGCGTTTCAGAGTGTATTAAAGCGATCTAGCTATTAATTGTAAAATTGATTTCTTAAAAGATAGTCATTTTTACGCTGGGTGTTGGTAAATTTGTTAGAGTCCTGATTGCCCATACAAAACCATACTTTTTTATTATTCAATATTTCAGTCTGGGATTTCGGATTTACATGTTTCAGCGTATTTTAGAGTGTTTAAGCTTATCTTAAAATTTTGAAAAACTTTAACATTTTATACTAAAATTTGCGAATTGACTGATAGAATATTTCACTAAGTCCCGAGTTTTTATTGCTGTACATGATAAATCCTAAACTTTAACTTAAAACCGTACCGCAGAGTGCCGACACCAGTGTGCACCCCACGACAGTTGCAAAGCGACTGACCGTACGGCTCCGGGTGCCCTATGTATAAGGAAAGTGGTGGGGGGAATTGTGATGACCTTGGGGACTTTAACAATTGTGACTATACGTAAAATTTAGTTTTTCATTATTTCAACCTAAGGTCTTGGCTTTTTCGCGTTTCAGAGTGTATTAAAGCGATCTAGCTATTAATTGTAAAATTGATTTCTTAAAAGATAGTCATTTTTACGCTGGGTGTTGGTAAATTTGTTAGAGTCCTGATTGCCCATACAAAACCAAACTTTTTTATTATTCAATATTTCAGTCTGGGATTTCGGATTTACATGTTTCAGCGTATTTTAGAGTGTTTAAGCTTATCTTAAAAATTTGAAAAACTTTAACATTTTATACTAAAATTTGCGAGTTGACTGATAGAATATTTCTATGTCAGGAGTGACTATAGATAAAATTTAAGTTTTCGTTATTTCAACCTAAGGTCTTGGCTTTTCGCGTTTCAGAGTGTTTTAAAGCGATCTAACTATTAATTGTAAAATTGATTTCTTAAAAGATAGTCATTTTTACGCTGGGTGTTGGTAAATTTGTTAGAGTCCCGATTGCCCATACAAAACCAAACTTTTTTATTATTCAATATTTCAGTCTGGGATTTCGGATTTACATGTTTCAGCGTATTTTAGAGTGTTTAAGCTTATCTTAAAAATTTGAAAAACTTTAACATTTTATACTAAAATTTGCGAGTTGACTGATAGAATATTTCTATGTCAGGAGTGACTATAGGTAAAATTTAAGTTTTCGTTATTTCAACCTAAGGTCTTGGCTTTTCGCGTTTCAGAGTGTATTAAAGCGATCTAGCTATTAATTGTAAAATTGATTTCTTAAAAGATAGTCATTTTTACGCTGGGTGTTGGTAAATTTGTTAGAGTTCTGATTGCCCATACAAAACCATACTTTTTTATTATTCAATATTTCAGTCTGGGATTTCGGATTTACATGTTTCAGCGTATTTTAGAGTGTTTAAGCTTATCTTAAAATTTTGAAAAACTTTAACATTTTATACTAAAATTTGCGAATTGACTGATAGAATATTTCACTAAGTCCCGAGTTTTTATTGCTGTACATGATAAATCCTAAACTTTAACTTAAAACCGTACCGCAGAGTGCCGACACCAGTGTGCACCCCACGACAGTTGCAAAGCGACTGACCGTACGGCTCCGGGTGCCCTATGTATAAGGAAAGTGGTGGGGGGAATTGTGATGACCTTGGGGACTTTAACAATTGTGACTATACGTAAAATTTAGTTTTTCATTATTTCAACCTAAGGTCTTGGCTTTTTCGCGTTTCAGAGTGTATTAAAGCGATCTAGCTATTAATTGTAAAATTGATTTCTTAAAAGATAGTCATTTTTACGCTGGGTGTTGGTAAATTTGTTAGAGTCCTGATTGCCCATACAAAACCAAACTTTTTTATTATTCAATATTTCAGTCTGGGATTTCGGATTTACATGTTTCAGCGTATTTTAGAGTGTTTAAGCTTATCTTAAAATTTTGAAAAACTTTAACATTTTATACTAAAATTTGCGAATTGACTGATAGAATATTTCACTAAGTCCCGAGTTTTTATTGCTGTACATGATAAATCCTAAACTTTAACTTAAAACCGTACCGCAGAGTGCCGACACCAGTGTGCACCCCACGACAGTTGCAAAGCGACTGACCGTACGGCTCCGGGTGCCCTATGTATAAGGAAAGTGGTGGGGGGAATTGTGATGACCTTGGGGACTTTAACAATTGTGACTATACGTAAAATTTAGTTTTTCATTATTTCAACCTAAGGTCTTGGCTTTTCACGTTTCAGAGTATTTTAAAGCGATCTAACTATTAATTGTAAAATTGATTTCTTAAAAGATAGTCATTTTTACGCTGGGTGTTGGTAAATTTGTTAGAGTCCCGATTGCCCATACAAAACCAAACTTTTTTATTATTCAATATTTCAGTCTGGGATTTCGGATTTACATGTTTCAGCGTATTTTAGAGTGTTTAAGCTTATCTTAAAAATTTGAAAAACTTTAACATTTTATACTAAAATTTGCGAGTTGACTGATAGAATATTTCTATGTCAGGAGTGACTATAGATAAAATTTAAGTTTTCGTTATTTCAACCTAAGGTCTTGGCTTTTCGCGTTTCAGAGTGTATTAAAGCGATCTAGCTATTAATTGTAAAATTTATTTCTTAAAAGATAGTCATTTTTACGCTGGGTGTTGGTAAATTTGTTAAGAGTCCCGATTGAACATACAAAACCAAACTTTTTTATTATTCAATATTTCAGTCTGGGATTTCGGATTTACATGTTTCAGCGTATTTTAGAGTGTTTAAGCTTATCTTAAAAATTTGAAAAACTTTAACATTTTATACTAAAATTTGCGAGTTGACTGATAGAATATTTCTATGTCAGGAGTGACTATAGGTAAAATTTAAGTTTTCGTTATTTCAACCTAAGGTCTTGGCTTTTCGCGTTTCAGAGTGTATTAAAGCGATCTAGCTAATAATTGTAAAATTTATTTCTTAAAAGATAGTCATTTTTACGCTGGGTGTTGGTAAATTTGTTAGAGTCCCGATTGCCCATACAAAACCAAACCTTTTTATTATTCAATTTTTCAGTCTGGGATTTCGGATTTACATGTTTCAGCGTATTTTAGAGTGTTTAAGCTTATCTTAAAAATTTGAAAAACTTTAACATTTTATACCAAAATTTGCGAGTTGACTGATAGAATATTTCTATGTCAGGAGTGACTATAGGTAAAATTTAAGTTTTCGTTATTTCAACCTAAGGTCTTGGCTTTTTCGTGTTTCAGAGTGTATTAAAGCGATCTAGCTATTATTTGTAAAATTGATTTCTTAAAAGATAGTCATTTTTACGCTGGGTGTTGGTAAATTTGTTAGAGTCCCGATTGCCCATACAAAACCAAACTTTTTTATTATTCAATATTTCAGTCTGGGATTTCGGATTTACATGTTTCAGCGTATTTTAGAGTGTTTAAGCTTATCTTAAAAATTTGAAAAACTTTAACATTTTATACTAAAATTTGCGAGTTGACTGATAGAATATTTCTATGTCAGGAGTGACTATAGGTAAAATTTAAGTTTTCGTTATTTCAACCTAAGGTCTTGGCTTTTCGCGTTTCAGAGTGTATTAAAGCGATCTAGCTATTAATTGTAAAATTGATTTCTTAACAGATAGTCATTTTTACGCTGGGTGTTGGTAAATTTGTTAGAGTTCTGATTGCCCATACAAAACCATACTTTTTTATTATTCAATATTTCAGTCTGGGATTTCGGATTTACATGTTTCAGCGTATTTTAGAGTGTTTAAGCTTATCTTAAAATTTTGAAAAACTTTAACATTTTATACTAAAATTTGCGAATTGACTGATAGAATATTTCACTAAGTCCCGAGTTTTTATTGCTGTACATGATAAATCCTAAACTTTAACTTAAAACCGTACCGCAGAGTGCCGACACCAGTGTGCACCCCACGACAGTTGCAAAGCGACTGACCGTACGGCTCCGGGTGCCCTATGTATAAGGAAAGTGGTGGGGGGAATTCTGATGACCTTGGGGACTTTAACAATTGTGACTATACGTAAAATTTAGTTTTTCATTATTTCAACCTAAGGTCTTGGCTTTTTCGCGTTTCAGAGTGTATTAAAGCGATCTAGCTATTAATTGTAAAATTGATTTCTTAAAAGATAGTCATTTTTACGCTGGGTGTTGGTAAATTTGTTAGAGTCCTGATTGCCCATACAAAACCAAACTTTTTTATTATTCAATATTTCAGTCTGGGATTTCGGATTTACATGTTTCAGCGTATTTTAGAGTGTTTAAGCTTATCTTAAAATTTTGAAAAACTTTAACATTTTATACTAAAATTTGCGAATTGACTGATAGAATATTTCACTAAGTCCCGAGTTTTTATTGCTGTACATGATAAATCCTAAACTTTAACTTAAAACCGTACCGCAGAGTGCCGACACCAGTGTGCACCCCACGACAGTTGCAAAGCGACTGACCGTACGGCTCCGGGTGCCCTATGTATAAGGAAAGTGGTGGGGGGAATTGTGATGACCTTGGGGACTTTAACAATTGTGACTATACGTAAAATTTAGTTTTTCATTATTTCAACCTAAGGTCTTGGCTTTTCACGTTTCAGAGTATTTTAAAGCGATCTAACTATTAATTGTAAAATTGATTTCTTAAAAGATAGTCATTTTTACGCTGGGTGTTGGTAAATTTGTTAGAGTCCCGATTGCCCATACAAAACCAAACTTTTTTATTATTCAATATTTCAGTCTGGGATTTCGGATTTACATGTTTCAGCGTATTTTAGAGTGTTTAAGCTTATCTTAAAAATTTGAAAAACTTTAACATTTTATACTAAAATTTGCGAGTTGACTGATAGAATATTTCTATGTCAGGAGTGACTATAGATAAAATTTAAGTTTTCGTTATTTCAACCTAAGGTCTTGGCTTTTCGCGTTTCAGAGTGTATTAAAGCGATCTAGCTATTAATTGTAAAATTTATTTCTTAAAAGATAGTCATTTTTACGCTGGGTGTTGGTAAATTTGTTAAGAGTCCCGATTGAACATACAAAACCAAACTTTTTTATTATTCAATATTTCAGTCTGGGATTTCGGATTTACATGTTTCAGCGTATTTTAGAGTGTTTAAGCTTATCTTAAAAATTTGAAAAACTTTAACATTTTATACTAAAATTTGCGAGTTGACTGATAGAATATTTCTATGTCAGGAGTGACTATAGGTAAAATTTAAGTTTTCGTTATTTCAACCTAAGGTCTTGGCTTTTCGCGTTTCAGAGTGTATTAAAGCGATCTAGCTATTAATTGTAAAATTTATTTCTTAAAAGATAGTCATTTTTACGCTGGGTGTTGGTAAATTTGTTAGAGTCCCGATTGCCCATACAAAACCAAACCTTTTTATTATTCAATTTTTCAGTCTGGGATTTCGGATTTACATGTTTCAGCGTATTTTAGAGTGTTTAAGCTTATCTTAAAAATTTGAAAAACTTTAACATTTTATACCAAAATTTGCGAGTTGACTGATAGAATATTTCTATGTCAGGAGTGACTATAGGTAAAATTTAAGTTTTCGTTATTTCAACCTAAGGTCTTGGCTTTTTCGTGTTTCAGAGTGTATTAAAGCGATCTAGCTATTATTTGTAAAATTGATTTCTTAAAAGATAGTCATTTTTACGCTGGGTGTTGGTAAATTTGTTAGAGTCCTGATTGCCCATACAAAACCAAACTTTTTTATTATTCAATATTTCAGTCTGGGATTTCGGATTTACATGTTTCAGCGTATTTTAGAGTGTTTAAGCTTATCTTAAAATTTTGAAAAACTTTAACATTTTATACTAAAATTTGCGAATTGACTGATAGAATATTTCACTAAGTCCCGAGTTTTTATTGCTGTACATGATAAATCCTAAACTTTAACTTAAAACCGTACCGCAGAGTGCCGACACCAGTGTGCACCCCACGACAGTTGCAAAGCGACTGACCGTACGGCTCCGGGTGCCCTATGTATAAGGAAAGTGGTGGGGGGAATTGTGATGACCTTGGGGACTTTAACAATTGTGACTATACGTAAAATTTAGTTTTTCATTATTTCAACCTAAGGTCTTGGCTTTTCACGTTTCAGAGTGTTTTAAAGCGATCTAACTATTAATTGTAAAATTGATTTCTTAAAAGATAGTCATTTTTACGCTGGGTGTTGGTAAATTTGTTAGAGTCCCGATTGCCCATACAAAACCAAACTTTTTTATTATTCAATATTTCAGTCTGGGATTTCGGATTTACATGTTTCAGCGTATTTTAGAGTGTTTAAGCTTATCTTAAAAATTTGAAAAACTTTAACATTTTATACTAAAATTTGCGAGTTGACTGATAGAATATTTCTATGTCAGGAGTGACTATAGATAAAATTTAAGTTTTCGTTATTTCAACCTAAGGTCTTGGCTTTTCGCGTTTCAGAGTGTATTAAAGCGATCTAGCTATTAATTGTAAAATTGATTTCTTAAATGATAGTCATTTTTACGCTGGGTGTTGGTAAATTTGTTAAGAGTCCCGATTGCCCATACAAAACCAAACTTTTTTATTATTCAATATTTCAGTCTGGGATTTCGGATTTACATGTTTCAGCGTATTTTAGAGTGTTTAAGCTTATCTTAAAAATTTGAAAAACTTTAACATTTTATACTAAAATTTGCGAGTTGACTGATAGAATATTTCACTAAGTCCCGAGTTTTTATTGCTGTACATGATAAATCCTAAACTTTAACTTAAAACCGTACCGCAGAGTGCCGACACCAGTGTGCACCCCACGACAGTTGCAAAGCGACTGACCGTACGGCTCCGGGTGCCCTATGTATAAGGAAAGTGGTGGGGGGAATTGTGATGACCTTGGGGACTTTAACAATTGTGACTATACGTAAAATTTAGTTTTTCATTATTTCAACCTAAGGTCTTGGCTTTTCACGTTTCAGAGTATTTTAAAGCGATCTAACTATTAATTGTAAAATTGATTTCTTAAAAGATAGTCATTTTTACGCTGGGTGTTGGTAAATTTGTTAGAGTCCCGATTGCCCATACAAAACCAAACTTTTTTATTATTCAATATTTCAGTCTGGGATTTCGGATTTACATGTTTCAGCGTATTTTAGAGTGTTTAAGCTTATCTTAAAAATTTGAAAAACTTTAACATTTTATACTAAAATTTGCGAGTTGACTGATAGAATATTTCTATGTCAGGAGTGACTATAGATAAAATTTAAGTTTTCGTTATTTCAACCTAAGGTCTTGGCTTTTCGCGTTTCAGAGTGTATTAAAGCGATCTAGCTATTAATTGTAAAATTTATTTCTTAAAAGATAGTCATTTTTACGCTGGGTGTTGGTAAATTTGTTAAGAGTCCCGATTGAACATACAAAACCAAACTTTTTTATTATTCAATATTTCAGTCTGGGATTTCGGATTTACATGTTTCAGCGTATTTTAGAGTGTTTAAGCTTATCTTAAAAATTTGAAAAACTTTAACATTTTATACTAAAATTTGCGAGTTGACTGATAGAATATTTCTATGTCAGGAGTGACTATAGGTAAAATTTAAGTTTTCGTTATTTCAACCTAAGGTCTTGGCTTTTCGCGTTTCAGAGTGTATTAAAGCGATCTAGCTATTAATTGTAAAATTTATTTCTTAAAAGATAGTCATTTTTACGCTGGGTGTTGGTAAATTTGTTAGAGTCCCGATTGCCCATACAAAACCAAACCTTTTTATTATTCAATTTTTCAGTCTGGGATTTCGGATTTACATGTTTCAGCGTATTTTAGAGTGTTTAAGCTTATCTTAAAAATTTGAAAAACTTTAACATTTTATACCAAAATTTGCGAGTTGACTGATAGAATATTTCTATGTCAGGAGTGACTATAGGTAAAATTTAAGTTTTCGTTATTTCAACCTAAGGTCTTGGCTTTTTCGTGTTTCAGAGTGTATTAAAGCGATCTAGCTATTATTTGTAAAATTGATTTCTTAAAAGATAGTCATTTTTACGCTGGGTGTTGGTAAATTTGTTAGAGTCCTGATTGCCCATACAAAACCAAACTTTTTTATTATTCAATATTTCAGTCTGGGATTTCGGATTTACATGTTTCAGCGTATTTTAGAGTGTTTAAGCTTATCTTAAAATTTTGAAAAACTTTAACATTTTATACTAAAATTTGCGAATTGACTGATAGAATATTTCACTAAGTCCCGAGTTTTTATTGCTGTACATGATAAATCCTAAACTTTAACTTAAAACCGTACCGCAGAGTGCCGACACCAGTGTGCACCCCACGACAGTTGCAAAGCGACTGACCGTACGGCTCCGGGTGCCCTATGTATAAGGAAAGTGGTGGGGGGAATTGTGATGACCTTGGGGACTTTAACAATTGTGACTATACGTAAAATTTAGTTTTTCATTATTTCAACCTAAGGTCTTGGCTTTTCACGTTTCAGAGTGTTTTAAAGCGATCTAACTATTAATTGTAAAATTGATTTCTTAAAAGATAGTCATTTTTACGCTGGGTGTTGGTAAATTTGTTAGAGTCCCGATTGCCCATACAAAACCAAACTTTTTTATTATTCAATATTTCAGTCTGGGATTTCGGATTTACATGTTTCAGCGTATTTTAGAGTGTTTAAGCTTATCTTAAAAATTTGAAAAACTTTAACATTTTATACTAAAATTTGCGAGTTGACTGATAGAATATTTCTATGTCAGGAGTGACTATAGATAAAATTTAAGTTTTCGTTATTTCAACCTAAGGTCTTGGCTTTTCGCGTTTCAGAGTGTATTAAAGCGATCTAGCTATTAATTGTAAAATTGATTTCTTAAAAGATAGTCATTTTTACGCTGGGTGTTGGTAAATTTGTTAAGAGTCCCGATTGCCCATACAAAACCAAACTTTTTTATTATTCAATATTTCAGTCTGGGATTTCGGATTTACATGTTTCAGCGTATTTTAGAGTGTTTAAGCTTATCTTAAAAATTTGAAAAACTTTAACATTTTATACTAAAATTTGCGAGTTGACTGATAGAATATTTCTATGTCAGGAGTGACTATAGGTAAAATTTAAGTTTTCGTTATTTCAACCTAAGGTCTTGGCTTTTCGCGTTTCAGAGTGTATTAAAGCGATCTAGCTATTAATTGTAAAATTGATTTCTTAAAAGATAGTCATTTTTACGCTGGGTGTTGGTAAATTTGTTAGAGTCCCGATTGCCCATACAAAACCAAACCTTTTTATTATTCAATTTTTCAGTCTGAGATTTCGGATTTACATGTTTCAGCGTATTTTAGAGTGTTTAAGCTTATCTTAAAAATTTGAAAAACTTTAACATTTTATACCAAAATTTGCGAGTTGACTGATAGAATATTTCTATGTCAGGAGTGACTATAGGTAAAATTTAAGTTTTCGTTATTTCAACCTAAGGTCTTGGCTTTTTCGCGTTTCAGAGTGTATTAAAGCGATCTAGCTATTATTTGTAAAATTGATTTCTTAAAAGATAGTCATTTTTACGCTGGGTGTTGGTAAATTTGTTAGAGTCCTGATTGCCCATACAAAACCAAACTTTTTTATTATTCAATATTTCAGTCTGGGATTTCGGATTTACATGTTTCAGCGTATTTTAGAGTGTTTAAGCTTATCTTAAAATTTTGAAAAACTTTAACATTTTATACTAAAATTTGCGAATTGACTGATAGAATATTTCACTAAGTCCCGAGTTTTTATTGCTGTACATGATAAATCCTAAACTTTAACTTAAAACCGTACCGCAGAGTGCCGACACCAGTGTGCACCCCACGACAGTTGCAAAGCGACTGACCGTACGGCTCCGGGTGCCCTATGTATAAGGAAAGTGGTGGGGGGAATTGTGATGACCTTGGGGACTTTAACAATTGTGACTATACGTAAAATTTAGTTTTTCATTATTTCAACCTAAGGTCTTGGCTTTTCACGTTTCAGAGTGTTTTAAAGCGATCTAACTATTAATTGTAAAATTGATTTCTTAAAAGATAGTCATTTTTACACTGGGTGTTGGTAAATTTGTTAGAGTCCCGATTGCCCATACAAAACCAAACTTTTTTATTATTCAATATTTCAGTCTGGGATTTCGGATTTACATGTTTCAGCGTATTTTAGAGTGTTTAAGCTTATCTTAAAAATTTGAAAAACTTTAACATTTTATACTAAAATTTGCGAGTTGACTGATAGAATATTTCTATGTCAGGAGTGACTATAGGTAAAATTTAAGTTTTCGTTATTTCAACCTAAGGTCTTGGCTTTTCGCGTTTCAGAGTGTTTTAAGCGATCTAGCTATTAATTGTAAAATTGATTTCTTAAAAGATAGTCATTTTTACGCTGGGTGTTGGTAAATTTGTTAGTCCCGATTGCCCATACAAAACCAAACTTTTTTATTATTCAATATTTCAGTCTGGGATTTCGGATTTACATGTTTCAGCGTATTTTAGAGTGTTTAAGCTTATCTTAAAAATTTGAAAAACTTTAACATTTTATACTAAAATTTGCGAGTTGACTGATAGAATATTTCTATGTCAGGAGTGACTATAGGTAAAATTTAAGTTTTCGTTATTTCAACCTAAGGTCTTGGCTTTTCGCGTTTCAGAGTGTATTAAAGCGATCTAGCTATTAATTGTAAAATTGATTTCTTAAAAGATAGTCATTTTTACGCTGGGTGTTGGTAAATTTGTTAGAGTCCTGATTGCCCATACAAAACCAAACTTTTTTATTATTCAATATTTCAGTCTGGGATTTCGGATTTACATGTTTCAGCGTATTTTAGAGTGTTTAAGCTTATCTTAAAATTTTGAAAAACTTTAACATTTTATACTAAAATTTGCGAATTGACTGATAGAATATTTCACTAAGTCCCGAGTTTTTATTGCTGTACATGATAAATCCTAAACTTTAACTTAAAACCGTACCGCAGAGTGCCGACACCAGTGTGCACCCCACGACAGTTGCAAAGCGACTGACCGTACGGCTCCGGGTGCCCTATGTATAAGGAAAGTGGTGGGGGGAATTGTGATGACCTTGGGGACTTTAACAATTGTGACTATACGTAAAATTTAGTTTTTCATTATTTCAACCTAAGGTCTTGGCTTTTCACGTTTCAGAGTGTTTTAAAGCGATCTAACTATTAATTGTAAAATTGATTTCTTAAAAGATAGTCATTTTTACGCTGGGTGTTGGTAAATTTGTTAGAGTCCCGATTGCCCATACAAAACCAAACTTTTTTATTATTCAATATTTCAGTCTGGGATTTCGGATTTACATGTTTCAGCGTATTTTAGAGTGTTTAAGCTTATCTTAAAAATTTGAAAAACTTTAACATTTTATACTAAAATTTGCGAGTTGACTGATAGAATATTTCTATGTCAGGAGTGACTATAGGTAAAATTTAAGTTTTCGTTATTTCAACCTAAGGTCTTGGCTTTTCGCGTTTCAGAGTGTATTAAAGCGATCTAGCTATTAATTGTAAAATTGATTTCTTAAAAGATAGTCATTTTTACGCTGGGTGTTGGTAAATTTGTTAGAGTCCTGATTGCCCATACAAAACCATACTTTTTTATTATTCAATATTTCAGTCTGGGATTTCGGATTTACATGTTTCAGCGTATTTTAGAGTGTTTAAGCTTATCTTAAAATTTTGAAAAACTTTAACATTTTATACTAAAATTTGCGAATTGACTGATAGAATATTTCACTAAGTCCCGAGTTTTTATTGCTGTACATGATAAATCCTAAACTTTAACTTAAAACCGTACCGCAGAGTGCCGACACCAGTGTGCACCCCACGACAGTTGCAAAGCGACTGACCGTACGGCTCCGGGTGCCCTATGTATAAGGAAAGTGGTGGGGGGAATTGTGATGACCTTGGGGACTTTAACAATTGTGACTATACGTAAAATTTAGTTTTTCATTATTTCAACCTAAGGTCTTGGCTTTTTCGCGTTTCAGAGTGTATTAAAGCGATCTAGCTATTAATTGTAAAATTGATTTCTTAAAAGATAGTCATTTTTACGCTGGGTGTTGGTAAATTTGTTAGAGTCCTGATTGCCCATACAAAACCAAACTTTTTTATTATTCAATATTTCAGTCTGGGATTTCGGATTTACATGTTTCAGCGTATTTGAGAGTGTTTAAGCTTATCTTAAAATTTTGAAAAACTTTAACATTTTATACTAAAATTTGCGAATTGACTGATAGAATATTTCACTAAGTCCCGAGTTTTTATTGCTGTACATGATAAATCCTAAACTTTAACTTAAAACCGTACCGCAGAGTGCCGACACCAGTGTGCACCCCACGACAGTTGCAAAGCGACTGACCGTACGGCTCCGGGTGCCCTATGTATAAGGAAAGTGGTGGGGGGAATTGTGATGACCTTGGGGACTTTAACAATTGTGACTATACGTAAAATTTAGTTTTTCATTATTTCAACCTAAGGTCTTGGCTTTTCACGTTTCAGAGTGTTTTAAAGCGATCTAACTATTAATTGTAAAATTGATTTCTTAAAAGATAGTCATTTTTACGCTGGGTGTTGGTAAATTTGTTAGAGTCCCGATTGCCCATACAAAACCAAACTTTTTTATTATTCAATATTTCAGTCTGGGATTTCGGATTTACATGTTTCAGCGTATTTTAGAGTGTTTAAGCTTATCTTAAAAATTTGAAAAACTTTAACATTTTATACTAAAATTTGCGAGTTGACTGATAGAATATTTCTATGTCAGGAGTGACTATAGATAAAATTTAAGTTTTCGTTATTTCAACCTAAGGTCTTGGCTTTTCGCGTTTCAGAGTGTATTAAAGCGATCTAGCTATTAATTGTAAAATTGATTTCTTAAAAGATAGTCATTTTTACGCTGGGTGTTGGTAAATTTGTTAAGAGTCCCGATTGCCCATACAAAACCAAACTTTTTTATTATTCAATATTTCAGTCTGGGATTTCGGATTTACATGTTTCAGCGTATTTTAGAGTGTTTAAGCTTATCTTAAAAATTTGAAAAACTTTAACATTTTATACTAAAATTTGCGAGTTGACTGATAGAATATTTCTATGTCAGGAGTGACTATAGGTAAAATTTAAGTTTTCGTTATTTCAACCTAAGGTCTTGGCTTTTCGCGTTTCAGAGTGTATTAAAGCGATCTAGCTATTAATTGTAAAATTTATTTCTTAAAAGATAGTCATTTTTACGCTGGGTGTTGGTAAATTTGTTAGAGTCCCGATTGCCCATACAAAACCAAACCTTTTTATTATTCAATTTTTCGGTCTGGGATTTCGGATTTACATGTTTAAGCGTATTTTAGAGTGTTTAAGCTTATCTTAAAAATTTGAAAAACTTTAACATTTTATACCAAAATTTGCGAGTTGACTGATAGAATATTTCTATGTCAGGAGTGACTATAGGTAAAATTTAAGTTTTCGTTATTTCAACCTAAGGTCTTGGCTTTTTCGCGTTTCAGAGTGTATTAAAGCGATCTAGCTATTATTTGTAAAATTGATTTCTTAAAAGATAGTCATTTTTACGCTGGGTGTTGGTAAATTTGTTAGAGTCCTGATTGCCCATACAAAACCAAACTTTTTTATTATTCAATATTTCAGTCTGGGATTTCGGATTTACATGTTTCAGCGTATTTTAGAGTGTTTAAGCTTATCTTAAAATTTTGAAAAACTTTAACATTTTATACTAAAATTTGCGAATTGACTGATAGAATATTTCACTAAGTCCCGAGTTTTTATTGCTGTACATGATAAATCCTAAACATTAACTTAAAACCGTACCGCAGAGTGCCGACACCAGTGTGCACCCCACGACAGTTGCAAAGCGACTGACCGTACGGCTCCGGGTGCCCTATGTATAAGGAAAGTGGTGGGGGGAATTGTGATGACCTTGGGGACTTTAACAATTGTGACTATACGTAAAATTTAGTTTTTCATTATTTCAACCTAAGGTCTTGGCTTTTCACGTTTCAGAGTGTTTTAAAGCGATCTAACTATTAATTGTAAAATTGATTTCTTAAAAGATAGTCATTTTTACGCTGGGTGTTGGTAAATTTGTTAGAGTCCCGATTGCCCATACAAAACCAAACTTTTTTATTATTCAATATTTCAGTCTGGGATTTCGGATTTACATTTTTCAGCGTATTTTAGAGTGTTTAAGCTTATCTTAAAAATTTGAAAAACTTTAACATTTTATACTAAAATTTGGGAGTTGACTGATAGAATATTTCTATGTCAGGAGTGACTATAGATAAAATTTAAGTTTTCGTTATTTCAACCTAAGGTCTTGGCTTTTCGCGTTTCAGAGTGTATTAAAGCGATCTAGCTATTAATTGTAAAATTGATTTCTTAAAAGATAGTCATTTTTACGCTGGGTGTTGGTAAATTTGTTAAGAGTCTCGATTGCCCATACAAAACCAAACTTTTTTATTATTCAATATTTCAGTCTGGGATTTCGGATTTACATGTTTCAGCGTATTTTAGAGTGTTTAAGCTTATCTTAAAAATTTGAAAAACTTTAACATTTTATACTAAAATTTGCGAGTTGACTGATAGAATATTTCTATGTCAGGAGTGACTATAGGTAAAATTTAAGTTTTCGTTATTTCAACCTAAGGTCTTGGCTTTTCGCGTTTCAGAGTGTATTAAAGCGATCTAGCTATTAATTGTAAAATTTATTTCTTAAAAGATAGTCATTTTTACGCTGGGTGTTGGTAAATTTGTTAGAGTCCCGATTGCCCATACAAAACCAAACCTTTTTATTATTCAATTTTTCAGTCTGGGATTTCGGATTTACATGTTTCAGCGTATTTTAGAGTGTTTAAGCTTATCTTAAAAATTTGAAAAACTTTAACATTTTATACCAAAATTTGCGAGTTGACTGATAGAATATTTCTATGTCAGGAGTGACTATAGGTAAAATTTAAGTTTTCGTTATTTCAACCTAAGGTCTTGGCTTTTTCGCGTTTCAGAGTGTATTAAAGCGATCTAGCTATTATTTGTAAAATTGATTTCTTAAAAGATAGTCATTTTCACGCTGGATGTTGGTAAATTTGTTAGAGTCCTGATTGCCCATACAAAACCAAACTTTTTTATTATTCAATATTTCAGTCTGGGATTTCGGATTTACATGTTTCTGCGTATTTTAGAGTGTTTAAGCTTATCTTAAAATTTTGAAAAACTTTAACATTTTATACTAAAATTTGCGAATTGACTGATAGAATATTTCACTAAGTCCCGAGTTTTTATTGCTGTACATGATAAATCCTAAAACTTTAACTTAAAACCGTACCGCAGAGTGCCGACACCAGTGTGCACCCCACGACAGTTGCAAAGCGACTGACCGTACGGCTCCGGGTGCCCTATGTATAAGGAAAGTGGTGGGGGGAATTGTGATGACCTTGGGGACTTTAACAATTGTGACTATACGTAAAATTTAGTTTTTCATTATTTCAACCTAAGGTCTTGGCTTTTCACGTTTCAGAGTGTTTTAAAGCGATCTAACTATTAATTGTAAAATTGATTTCTTAAAAGATAGTCATTTTTACGCTGGGTGTTGGTAAATTTGTTAGAGTCCCGATTGCCCATACAAAACCAAACTTTTTTATTATTCAATATTTCAGTCTGGGATTTCGGATTTACATGTTTCAGCGTATTTTAGAGTGTTTAAGCTTATCTTAAAAATTTGAAAAACTTTAACATTTTATACTAAAATTTGCGAGTTGACTGATAGAATATTTCTATGTCAGGAGTGACTATAGGTAAAATTTAAGTTTTCGTTATTTCAACCTAAGGTCTTGGCTTTTCGCGTTTCAGAGTGTATTAAAGCGATCTAGCTATTAATTGTAAAATTGATTTCTTAAAAGATAGTCATTTTTACGCTGGGTGTTGGTAAATTTGTTAGTCCCGATTGCCCATACAAAACCAAACTTTTTTATTATTCAATATTTCAGTCTGGGATTTCGGATTTACATGTTTCAGCGTATTTTAGAGTGTTTAAGCTTATCTTAAAATTTTGAAAAACTTTAACATTTTATACTAAAATTTGCGAATTGACTGATAGAATATTTCACTAAGTCCCGAGTTTTTATTGCTGTACATGATAAATCCTAAACTTTAACTTAAAACCGTACCGCAGAGTGCCGACACCAGTGTGCACCCCACGACAGTTGCAAAGCGACTGACCGTACGGCTTCGGGTGCCCTATGTATAAGGAAAGTGGTGGGGGGAATTGTGATGACCTTGGGGACTTTAACAATTGTGACTATACGTAAAATTTAGTTTTTCATTATTTCAACCTAAGGTCTTGGCTTTTCACGTTTCAGAGTGTTTTAAAGCGATCTAACTATTAATTGTAAAATTGATTTCTTAAAAGATAGTCATTTTTACGCTGGGTGTTGGTAAATTTGTTAGTCCCGATTGCCCATACAAAACCAAACTTTTTTATTATTCAATATTTCAGTCTGGGATTTCGGATTTACATGTTTCAGCGTATTTTAGAGTGTTTAAGTTTATCTTAAAAATTTGAAAAACTTAAACATTTTATACTAAAATTTGCGAGTTGACTGATAGAATATTTCTATGTCAGGAGTGACTATAGGTAAAATTTAAGTTTTCGTTATTTCAACCTAAGGTCTTGGCTTTTCGCGTTTCAGAGTGTATTGAAGCGATCTAGCTATTAATTGTAAAATTGATTTCTTAAAAGATAGTCATTTTTACGCTGGGTGTTGGTAAATTTGTTAGAGTCCCGATTGCCCATACAAAACCAAACTTTTTTATTATTCAATATTTCAGTCTGGGATTTCGGATTTACATGTTTCAGCGTATTTTAGAGTGTTTAAGCTTATCTTAAAAATTTGAAAAACTTTAACATTTTATACTAAAATTTGCGAGTTGACTGATAGAATATTTCTATGTCAGGAGTGACTATAGGTAAAATTTAAGTTTTCGTTATTTCAACCTAAGGTCTTGGCTTTTCGCGTTTCAGAGTGTATTAAAGCGATCTAGCTATTAATTGTAAAATTGATTTCTTAAAAGATAGTCATTTTTACGCTGGGTGTTGGTAAATTTGTTAGAGTCCCGATTGCCCATACAAAACCAAACCTTTTTATTATTCAATTTTTCGGTCTGGGATTTCGGATTTACATGTTTAAGCGTATTTTAGAGTGTTTAAGCTTTTCTTAAAAATTTGAAAAACTTTAACATTTTATACCAAAATTTGCGAGTTGACTGATAGAATATTTCTATGTCAGGAGTGACTATAGGTAAAATTTAAGTTTTCGTTATTTCAACCTAAGGTCTTGGCTTTTTCGCGTTTCAGAGTGTATTAAAGCGATCTAGCTATTATTTGTAAAATTGATTTCTTAAAAGATAGTCATTTTTACGCTGGGTGTTGGTAAATTTGTTAGAGTCCTGATTGCCCATACAAAACCAAACTTTTTTATTATTCAATATTTCAGTCTGGGATTTCGGATTTACATGTTTCAGCGTATTTTAGAGTGTTTAAGCTTATCTTAAAAATTTGAAAAACTTTAACATTTTATACTAAAATTTGCGAGTTGACTGATAGAATATTTCTATGTCAGGAGTGACTATAGGTAAAATTTAAGTTTTCGTTATTTCAACCTAAGGTCTTGGCTTTTCGCGTTTCAGAGTGTATTAAAGCGATCTAGCTATTAATTGTAAAATTGATTTCTTAAAAGATAGTCATTTTTACGCTGGGTGTTGGTAAATTTGTTAGAGTCCTGATTGCCCATACAAAACCAAACTTTTTTATTATTCAATATTTCAGTCTGGGATTTCGGATTTACATGTTTCAGCGTATTTTAGAGTGTTTAAGCTTATCTTAAAATTTTGAAAAACTTTAACATTTTATACTAAAATTTGCGAATTGACTGATAGAATATTTCACTAAGTCCCGAGTTTTTATTGCTGTACATGATAAATCCTAAACTTTAACTTAAAACCGTACCGCAGAGTGCCGACACCAGTGTGCACCCCACGACAGTTGCAAAGCGACTGACCGTACGGCTTCGGGTGCCCTATGTATAAGGAAAGTGGTGGGGGGAATTGTGATGACCTTGGGGACTTTAACAATTGTGACTATACGTAAAATTTAGTTTTTCATTATTTCAACCTAAGGTCTTGGCTTTTCACGTTTCAGAGTGTTTTAAAGCGATCTAACTATTAATTGTAAAATTGATTTCTTAAAAGATAGTCATTTTTACGCTGGGTGTTGGTAAATTTGTTAGTCCCGATTGCCCATACAAAACCAAACTTTTTTATTATTCAATATTTCAGTCTGGGATTTCGGATTTACATGTTTCAGCGTATTTTAGAGTGTTTAAGCTTATCTTAAAAATTTGAAAAACTTAAACATTTTATACTAAAATTTGCGAGTTGACTGATAGAATATTTCTATGTCAGGAGTGACTATAGGTAAAATTTAAGTTTTCGTTATTTCAACCTAAGGTCTTGGCTTTTCGCGTTTCAGAGTGTATTAAAGCGATCTAGCTATTAATTGTAAAATTGATTTCTTAAAAGATAGTCATTTTTACGCTGGGTGTTGGTAAATTTGTTAGAGTCCCGATTGCCCATACAAAACCAAACTTTTTTATTATTCAATATTTCAGTCTGGGATTTCGGATTTACATGTTTCAGCGTATTTTAGAGTGTTTAAGCTTATCTTAAAAATTTGAAAAACTTTAACATTTTATACTAAAATTTGCGAGTTGACTGATAGAATATTTCTATGTCAGGAGTGACTATAGGTAAAATTTAAGTTTTCGTTATTTCAACCTAAGGTCTTGGCTTTTCGCGTTTCAGAGTGTATTAAAGCGATCTAGCTATTAATTGTAAAATTGATTTCTTAAAAGATAATCATTTTTACGCTGGGTGTTGGTAAATTTGTTAAGAGTCCCGATTGCCCATACAAAACCAAACTTTTTTATTATTCAATATTTCAGTCTGGGAAATCGGATTTACATGTTTCAGCGTATTTTAGAGTGTTTAAGCTTATCTTAAAAATTTGAAAAACTTTAACATTTTATACCAAAATTTGCGAGTTGACTGATAGAATATTTCTATGTCAGGAGTGACTATAGGTAAAATTTAAGTTTTCGTTATTTCAACCTAAGGTCTTGGCTTTTTCGCGTTTCAGAGTGTATTAAAGCGATCTAGCTATTATTTGTAAAATTGATTTCTTAAAAGATAGTCATTTTTACGCTGGGTGTTGGTAAATTTGTTAGAGTCCTGATTGCCCATACAAAACCAAACTTTTTTATTATTCAATATTTCAGTCTGGGATTTCGGATTTACATGTTTCAGCGTATTTTAGAGTGTTTAAGCTTATCTTAAAAATTTGAAAAACTTTAACATTTTATACTAAAATTTGCGAGTTGACTTATAGAATATTTCTATGTCAGGAGTGACTATAGGTAAAATTTAAGTTTTCGTTATTTCAACCTAAGGTCTTGGCTTTTCGCGTTTCAGAGTGTATTAAAGCGACCTAGCTATTAATTGTAAAATCGATTTCTTAAAAGATAGTCATTTTTACGCTGGGTGTTGGTAAATTTGTTAGAGTCCCGATTGAACATACAAAACCAAACTTTTTTATTATTCAATATTTCAGTCTGGGAAATCGGATTTACATGTTTCAGCGTATTTTAGAGTGTTTAAGCTTATCTTAAAAATTTGAAAAACTTTAACATTTTATACCAAAATTTGCGAGTTGACTGATAGAATATTTCTATGTCAGGAGTGACTATAGGTAAAATTTAAGTTTTCGTTATTTCAACCTAAGGTCTTGGCTTTTTCGCGTTTCAGAGTGTATTAAAGCGATCTAGCTATTATTTGTAAAATTGATTTCTTAAAAGATAGTCATTTTTACGCTGGGTGTTGGTAAATTTGTTAAGAGTCCCGATTGCCCATACAAAACCAAACTTTTTTATTATTCAATATTTCAGTCTGGGATTTCGGATTTACATGTTTCAGCGTATTTTAGAGTGTTTAAGCTTATCTTAAAAATTTGAAAAACTTTAACATTTTATACCAAAATTTGCGAGTTGACTGATAGAATATTTCTATGTCAGGAGTGACTATAGGTAAAATTTAAGTTTTCGTTATTTCAACCTAAGGTCTTGGCTTTTTCGCGTTTCAGAGTGTATTAAAGCGATCTAGCTATTATTTGTAAAATTGATTTCTTAAAAGATAGTCATTTTTACGCTGGGTGTTGGTAAATTTGTTAGAGTCCTGATTGCCCATACAAAACCAAAACTTTTTTATTATTCAATATTTCAGTCTGGGATTTTGGATTTACATGTTTCAGCGTATTTTAGAGTGTTTAAGCTTATCTTAAAATTTTGAAAAACTTTAACATTTTATACTAAAATTTGCGAGTTGACTGATAGAATATTTCTATGTCAGGAGTGACTATAGGTAAAATTTAAGTTTTCGTTATTTCAACCTAAGGTCTTGGCTTTTCGCGTTTCAGAGTGTATTAAAGTGATCTAGCTATTAATTGTAAAATTGATTTCTTAAAAGATAGTCATTTTTACGCTGGGTGTTGGAAAATTTGTTAGAGTCCCAATTGCCCCTACAAAACCAAACTTTTTTATTATTCAATATTTCAGTCTGGGATTTCGGATTTACATGTTTCAGCGTATTTTAGAGTGTTTAAGCTTATCTTAAAAATTTGAAAAACTTTAACATTTTATACTAAAATTTGCGAGTTGACTGATAGAATATTTCTATGTCAGGAGTGATTATAGGTAAAATTTAAGTTTTCGTTATTTCAACCTAAGGTCTTGGCTTTTCGCGTTTCAGAGTGTATTAAAGCGATCTAGCTATTAATTGTAAAATTGATTTCTTAAAAGATAGTCATTTTTACGCTAGGTGTTGGTAAATTTGTTAGAGTCCCGATTGCCCATACAAAACCAAACTTTTTTATTATTCAATATTTCAGTCTGGGATTTCGGTTTTACATGTTTCAGAGTATTTTAGAGTGTTTAAGCTTATCTTAAAAATTTGAAAACTTTGACATTTTATACTAAAATTTGCGAGTTGACTGATAGAATATTTCTAAATCAGGAGTGACTATAGCTAAAATTTAAGTTTTCGTTATTTCAACCTAAGGTCTTGGCTTTTTGCCTTTTAGAGTGTATTAAAGCGATTTAACTATTCTTTGAAAAATTGATTTTTTAAAAGATAGTCGATTATTGCAGGGTGTTGTAAAATTCGACAGTCTCGAGTGCCCATACAACACAAAATTTCTTATTATTCAATATTTCAGTCTGGGGTTTCGGATTTACATGTTTCAGCGTGTCTTAAACACTCGTTTAAAACGATTTTAAAAATTTGTAAAACTTTAACAATTTTCACTAAAATTTGCGAGTTTACTGATAGAATACTTCTCTAAGTCCCGAGTGACTATAGGTATAATTTAATTTTTGTTATTTCAACCTAATTTCTTGGCTTTTCACGTTTCAGAGTGTTTTAAAGCGATTTAACTATTATTTGTATAATTGATTTCTTGAAAGATAACCACTTTTATGCTAAGTTTTTTTATAATAGTACATATAGGTCTCAAGAATAGTGTTTAGTGTATTTTTAGCTTCAAACCTTCTTTTATTACATTAACTGGTCCACGTGGGTTATAAAAATATTAGATGTACACCTCTTAGCGTTACCCAGAAAATACCACGGGGAGGTGGGTGTACGTCATTTTCCACACATTCACACACACACACACACACACACACACACACATGGTTTACGGGTCTTTTAGTCAACCGTGCCAGTGACCTTCACTCACCCCAGACTCTTCAAAGGAGTAGCTAAAGTAATAGCTTTAACTTCTCAATCTAATAAGTTCCACATTCACACATGCACTTATACATTTTATTCATTAAGAACAATTTTTACAATATTTACAAAATTATGAGAGGTCAATATGTTATTTAATGAAGATTCATAATGCATACCATAACTATGCATAACCTCTTTAGCTTTATTTAAGATATTTATACTGTTTTGCACAGGATATCTTGAAAAACTTGGTACAAAACCATCTTTCTTAGCTCTCTTTAGCGCTCTTTTATATCGTCTTCTTTCTGTACGAATGCACTTATACTCCATTACTCCATACTTTTCATAGTATGTGTCTTTTTCCAATACAAAAAAGATATGTTTTAAATCCATATCATCAGGTATAACAGCAACTTTAGGTATTTGATTAATTAACGTTTCAATTAGTTTTTGATTTTTTGCCAACTCTTTATGTAATGAGTGAGTCAACTCAAGGTTTTCTTTTTTAATTCTATACTCTCCATACTTGCGAATTGATGGCAGGATTTCTTCGAATACCCAATCTTGAAAGCGTTTAGCTAATCTCATCTTAGACGATAAAATTAAGGAATATAAACCTGGTTCATTGATGAATATGGTACTTTTTTGAAAGTTAGAGGGTGGCACTGAACTAGTTCCATCTATATCCTTAAATAACTTTTTATATTTTTCTTTAACTAGATCATTTATTGCTTTCCGTGGTCTTTTGTATTCTAGAATCTCTGATATATCATTAGCCTTAAACCATGGATTGTTTTCACGATCAAATAAGACAGCTACAGGTTTATTATCAAACATGTAACACTGCAGTGCAGACATGCTAAAGTAATTTGTTATCTATTTAATTTAAATATTAATTGAATATTAAAATTATCATACACCTTTTAAATATCCGAAAAAACCGGAGTTGTGAAAAAGATGTTCACTCGGCAAAAGTTCGCCAAATAATGAAAGACATGGTTAAACGAGCTGCTTTTATACCCAACGGAGAATGGAGAAAAACCTTCTGCGCATGCGCAGTAGAGGAATACTAAAGGACATACACAATTGTACATTACATTTAAAACTTTTCTTGTAAAAAAAAACAAATATATATCAGAATTATATACCAACACAATATGCTTTATGTTTTAATAACATATTTTAAAAACATATTACATATTAAAAAAAAAAAACACTATTAAATAGGACCTTAAAGGTAGCATCAAAACGATGCTACCCTTTCTGCCAAAAGAGGGGTTACTTTATCACTTTTAAGGTTAAAACTAATGTTTGGTTAAGAATTTACACACGCACACACGCATAAATATATATATATATATATATATATATATATATATATATATATATATATATATATATATATATATATATGCTAGTTCTGACTAAAAAAAAAAACGGTACATAAAATAGTTGCTTAAAAAACTTGTAGATATATTTTACAAGGTGGCACCTTTAGGTAGCAACATTTATATGGGTTAAGCCCAATTTTAACTTCTAAGTCACCTTTAAGGTGAAAACTAGTTTGTTAAGAATTTAAATACATAATAATATATCTAGTAGTTTGACCTAAAATCTATTCTTTAAAGTGTTGTTTAAATTCCTGAAACAAAACTTTATGTATAAAAAATAGCACATCAAGAGTAGCACCAAAATGGTGCTACCTTAAAATAGCAACATTAATGTGGGTATAAGGCGAAATGGAAGTTACAAAATAACCTTTAAGGTTTTTTAATTAAGGTTTTATTAGGAAATTACATATATAAACATATTGGGTTGTTTGACCTTAAAAAGTATTTAAACGTGTTTAAAAACCTAAATCAAAATTTTATTTATAAAATTAGTACATCAAAGGTAGCACAAAAACGAGACTACCTTTAAGTAGCAACATTTTTATGGGTTAAGCCCAATTAGAACTTTTCAATTTAGCCTTAAAAGTGAAAACCACAATTGTGTTTAATATATATAAACATATCTGGTAGATTGATATAAACACAGTATAAACGCTTATGTTGTTTAAAACTTAAAGCAAGATTTTATGTATAAATATACTACTTCAAAGGTAGCACCAAAACGGTGCTACCTTTAGATAGAAACATTTAAGCCTAAATAGAAATTCAATAATCACCCAAAAACCGCTTTAATAAACTCTGAAACGCGAAAAGCCAAGACCTTAGGTTGAAATAACGAAAACTTAAATTTTACCTATAGTCACTCCTGACATAGAAATATTCTATCAGTCAACTCGCAAATTTTGGTATAAAATGTTGAAGTTTTTCAAATTTTTAAGATAAGCTTAAACACTCTAAAATACGCTGAAACATGTAAATCCGATTTCCCAGACTGAAATATTGAATAATAAAAAAGTTTGGTTTTGTATGTTCAATCGGGACTCTAACAAATTTACCAACACCCAGCGTAAAAATGACTATCTTTTAAGAAATCAATTTTACAATTAATAGCTAGGTCGCTTTAATACACTCTGAAACGCGAAAAGCCAAGACCTTAGGTTGAAATAACGAAAACTTAAATTTTACCTATAGTCACTAGTGACAGAAATATTCTATCAGTCAACTCGCAAATTTTGGTATAAAATGTTAAAGTTTTTCAAATTTTTAAGATAAGCTTAAACACTCTAAAATACGCTGAAACATGTAAATCTTAAATCCCAGACTGAAATATTGAATAATAAAAAAGTTTGGTTTTGTATGGGCAATCGGGACTCCAACAAATTTACCAACACCCAGCGTAAAAATGACTATCTTTTAAGAAATCAATTTTACAATTAATAGCTAGATCGCTTTAATACACTCTGAAACGCGAAAAGCCAAGACCTTAGGTTGAAATAACGAAAACTTAAATTTTACCTATAGTCACTCCTGACATAGAAATATTCTATCAGTCAACTCGCAAATTTTAGTATAAAATGTTAAAGTTTTTCAAAATTTTAAGATAAGCTTAAACACTCTAAAATACGCTGAAACATGTAAATCCGAAATCCCAGACTGAAATATTGAATAATAAAAGTTTGGTTTTGTATGGGCAATCAGGACTCTAACAAATTTACCAACACCCACCGTAAAAATGACTATCTTTTAAGAAATCAATTTTACAAATAATAGCTAGATCGCTTTAATACACTCTGAAACGCGAAAAAGCCAAGACCTTAGGTTGAAATAACGAAAACTTAAATTTTACCTATAGTCACTCCTGACATAGAAATATTCTATCAGTCAACTCGCAAATTTTAGTATAAAATGTTAAAGTTTTTCAAATTTTTAAGATAAGCTTAAACACTCTAAAATACGCTGAAACACGTAAATCCGAAATCCCAGACTGAAATATTGAATAATAAAAAAGTTTGGTTTTGTATGGGCAATCGGGACTCTAACAAATTTACCAACACCCAGCGTAAAAATGACTATCTTTTAAGAAATCAATTTTACAATTAATAGTTAGATCGCTTTAAAACACTCTGAAACGTGAAAAGCCAAGACCTTAGGTTGAAATAATGAAAAACTAAATTCTACGTATAGTCACAATTGTTAAAGTCCCCAAGGTCATCACAATTCCCCCCACCACTTTCCTTATACATAGGGCACCCGGAGCCGTACGGTCAGTCGCTTTGCAACTGTCGTGGGGTGCACACTGGTGTCGGCACTCTGCGGTACGGTTTTAAGTTAAAGTTTAGGATTTATCATGTACAGCAATAAAAACTCGGGACTTAGTGAAATATTCTATCAGTCAATTCGCAAATTTTAGTATAAAATGTTAAAGTTTTTCAAAATTTTAAGATAAGCTTAAACACTCTAAAATACGCTGAAACATGTAAATCTGAAATCCCAGACTGAAATATTGAATAATAAAAATGTTTGGTTTTGTATGGGCAATCAGGACTCTAACAAATTTACCAACACCCACCGTAAAAATGACTATCTTTTAAGAAATCAATTTTACAAATAATAGCTAGATCGCTTTAATACACTCTGAAACGCGAAAAAGCCAAGACCTTAGGTTGAAATAACGAAAACTTAAATTTTACCTATAGTCACTCCTGACATAGAAATATTCTATCAGTCAACTCGCAAATTTTAGTATAAAATGTTAAAGTTTTTCAAATTTTTAAGATAAGCTTAAACACTCTAAAATACGCTGAAACATGTAAATCCGATTTCCCAGACTGAAATATTGAATAATAAAAAAGTTTGGTTTTGTATGGGCAATCGGGACTCTTAACAAATTTACCAACACCCAGCGTAAAAATGACTATCTTTTAAGAAATCAATTTTACAATTAATAGCTAGATCGCTTTAATACACTCTGAAACGCGAAAAGCCAAGACCTTAGGTTGAAATAATGAAAAACTAAATTTTACATATAGTCACAATTGTTAAGGTCCCCAAGGTCATCGCAATTCCCCCCACCACTTTCCTTATACCTAGGGCACCCGGAGCCGTACGGTCAGTCGCTCTGCGACTGTCGTGGGGTGCACACTGGTGTTGGCACTCTGCTGTACGGTTTTAAGTTAAAGTTTAGGATTTATCATGTACAACAATAAAAACTTAGCAAATTATTACATTTTAGCCAGTTCAATTTACCACACTTACACTTATTTGGCGAAAACATAAAACTGTTGTACCATTAGTAAATTTTTCTAAGTGTTGGTTCAAACCTGGGGGACTTCTGTTGAGATGAAAACTTTAACTCTGATCGTACGAAGAGTAAATATTTCTAAGTGTTTGTTCAAACCTTTAGGTAGCTCAACGCACGGGGACGGGCTGCGAGCCGGCTATGAGCGGGGCCGCCTTATATCCCCACCGGGCTACCACACCCAGGGGCGCCATCGGTGGCGCAGGGGTGGGGGTGCTACCAGGGGCGCAGGGTTGGGGGCGCCACTGGGGCGCAGGGGTGAGAGCGGGGATTACCGTCTCTATTGATGTAAGTATTTTACAAGTTTTCGGCTCAAGGTCACTACACTTTAACTCTGGACCAACATAGGCTAAATATTTCAGAATTTTTCCCTCAAGGTCACCACACTTTAACTCTGGGACGACATCGACTTGTGGTTTTTCTGTGTTTTGACTCAAGGTCATCAAACTTTACCTCTGGGACGACATCAACTTGTAATATTTCTATGTTTTCACTCAACGTCCCAACACTTTAACTCTGGTGCAACATCAAATTGTCGTACCAAGACAAATGCTCAAGGTCACTACACTTTAACTCTGGACCAACATAGGCTAAAATATTTCAGATTTTTTCCCTCAAGGTCACCACAATTTAACTCTGGGACGACATCGACTTGTGGTTTTTCTGTGTTTTCACTCAAGGTCATAATACTTTACCTCTGGGACGACTTCAACTTGTAATGTTGTTATGTTTTCACTCAAGGTCGCCACACTTTAACTCTGAATCTACTTAAACTTGTCATACCAAGAAAACTTTAGTTCTTATGCTCAAGGTCACCACACTTTACCTTTGGGACGACATCAACTTGTAATATTTCTATGTTTTCACTCAAGGTCACCACACTTTAACTCTGGGACAATATCGACTTGTATTATTTCTATGTTTTTTACTCAAGGTCATTACACTTTAACATCTACATTTAAGGTAGCACCAAAACGGTGCTACCTGGCGTGACATTTTCAAGTTTCCCAAGGTCATCGCAATTCCCCCCACCACTTCCCATGTACCTAGATTACGCGGAGCCTAATAGTCAGTCGCTCGGTGTCTGTCGTAGGGTGCACATCGCGGTTGCAGTAATGGTTAGAGTAAGGCAGCCGGGCCAGTTCAAGGTCACCCGAGCAGTGTCACATGACAGACTCAAGGTCATTACACTTTAACTCTGGGCCAACATGGGGTAAATATTTCTAATTTTTTCCTCAAGGTCACCACACTTTAACTTTGGAACAACATAGGCTAAATATTTCTGAGTTTTACTCAAGGTCGCCACACTTTAACTATGAGACAACATCGAATTGTCGTACCAAGACAACTTTAACTCTGAAGAGTAGAGTAGTCTCTCTACTCTTTGACTTTTTTAAAACTCCGTTTGTATGACCTTGAGATTTCCCCCACCACTTCCCATATACCTAGAGTACACAGAGCCGGACAGTCAGTCGCTCGGTGACTGTCGTAGGGTGTGCATCGGTGTCGGCACTCTGTTGTTCGGTTTTCAAGGTCACATTCATGGCAAATTGGGAGACCTGGCTCGGTTCAATGACCTCTGAGGAGTGACACATGATGGTTTAGGCAGAGTCACGTCGCAAACTCGAGCTTGACTTGGCACTTTTGCTGTTTCTAGTCGCATATTCGCTCCAAGTCATCAAGGTCACGAGGACTCTGACTGAAACTCGGAGCGTAGTGTGAGAAACGGCAAAAGTGCCAAAAAATTTTAAGTTTCGGCGTGACCTTGACCTTCATGGTGACGATGACGTCATATTGATGATGTAATGGGTGGTGACGTCATCAGCACGTCATTTCTGTGACGTCATGGGTGTGACGTCATAGTGATGACGTCATTGACGGTGACGTCATCGATGATGCAATCGATGACGTCATCGGTGACGTCATCGGTGATGACGTCATCATGACTCAGCACATTCCTCAGGGGTCATTGAACTGTCCCAGGTCTCTCAATTTCCCACTACTCCGGGTCTGGTCAGTGCGGTGTCTTCAGAGCCGCACTTGAACAGACAAAAGGCAATGGCCGGTAATTCGCATCCTCCAGGCCAATCTCCACAGATCCTGGGGAGCTGATAACCTTCTAGATCAGCTCGCCCGAGAACTTGGCACCGACGCGCTCCTTGTCAGCGAACAGTATCGGGACAGATACCCAAACACTTAGATCTCTGACAGACTCTATACTGCTGCATGTTGGGCGCGTGACACGCAGGATGTCTTGGTGCGGAGTCACGGACGTGGCCGAGGATTCGTCTGGGTTAGGTGTAGGGACGTGACTATCTTCAGTTGCTACATCACACACAAGGAGGCCATCTAGGCCATCCGCGACAAGATATAGGTACAGCCTAAAGGAGTGAGTTATTGGCACCACCGGGCACGTCGTCGTTGGTGGCTATTTCAACACCAGGGCCGTTGAGTGAAGAATGCCCTCTACCAACTCCCGGAGGAAATACATCCTGGACTTCATCGCCAGGGCCGGTCTTGTCGTCCTGGTCGTCCGGTCTCCCCGACGTCACCTTTGCGTCTGAGTCGCTTCTTCCGAGGATCTCTGGCTGGAGGGTTGTAGAGGACTACAAGGGTAGTTACCACCAATACATTGTCTTTGACCTGCATGACCAGGCAAATCGTAGATTTTCCGCATCTCAGGAAGGGCCACGCCGGTGGAACACCAACAAAATTTACGTGGTCAAGTTCATCGAAGTTATCTCTCAGGGCGCGCAGGGGAATCCTGGTTAGGCTGGGGCCTAGGCATTAGTAAAATCCACGATGGAACTGATCGTATCAGCCTGCGACCAGTCTATGCCGCGAAGGAAATCTCGACGCAACAATGTCTTTACAATTAACCCTGACTTGTTGTTGAGAATGTACAACGCATGTTTGATGGAAGGGGTGTTTCCGACTCCCTGGAAAACCGCCAGGCTTGTACTGATCAGCAAGGGCAAAGGTGATCCTGAGCTGACGTCGTCCCAAAGGCCTCTTTGCATGTTGGACACGGCTGGGAAGCTGTTCGAGAAGCTGATCCGTTCCCGCCTAACTTCTGCCGTGGAAGCTACCGGGGACTTATGCCCCCGTCAGTACGGCTTCAGAAAGGGACGGTCAACGATCGACACTATCACCGAAGTCAAGCTGTGGAGAGAGCCGAGAGCCACAACCATTTCTCCCGCCGAGTAGTCCTTCTTCTTAAGCTTGATGTCAAGAATAATGTCTTCAACTCGGCGAGGTGCGTCGATAGGTCGGATGCGCTTCACAAAACATTTCGTGTTCCTGCATATCTGTTGCGGCTCATCGAGGATTGTCTCTGCTCTAGAAGCCTGATTTACGACACAATAAGGGACGGAACGCGAACGATGGAAGTCACTTCTGGTGCCGCGCAAGGTTCAATACTCGGTCCGGATCTCTGGAACGTTGCCTATGACAGCCACCTGAGGTCGGAGATGCCTGAGGAAACCACTTTGGTTGGGTACACCGATGACGTCGAAGCTCTCATTGCTGCACACAACGTTGAGATCGCTCAACTTAAGTTGAACAGAGTCATGCGTGTCTTCAACACCTGGATGTCCGATCACGGTCTCTCGCTTGCTCTCAGTAAAACAGAGATAGTGATCCTCACGAAGAAGAGGATCGACACCGTCATCCCGTTTTGAATGAAAAGGGAAATGGTCCAATCAACCCGTACTGTCAAATACCTCAGGGAATTGGTGGACACCAAGTTAAGCTGGAGGGATCAGATCTTCCGTACGGCGGACGGACAAGGCCGCTATGGTAGTTACTGGTTAAGGTAGTTACGCTAAGGTAGTAGGCTGATGGCCAATGTCGGGGATCCCCGATCCAGCAGAAGACCATGATGCGGACTATTGATGTCCGGGTCCAGTCCGTGCTTCTTTATGGAACAGAAGTGTGTTCAGACGCTCTAGATAAAGAGTTATACAGGTTGCGACTCACCCGGGTTCAGCGTCAAGCGGCGCTCCGGGTGTGTTCCGCCTACCAAACAGTGTCCGAGCCTGCCGTCTTGGTGGTCGCTGGAGAGAGGAAGGCGATTTATCAGAGACAAGGCGAGATCGGCTAGGACACGGCAAGAACAGAAGAGCGCTCCCGAACCTTCCAGCAGTGGCAACACAGCTGGTAGCACGACACCCGAGGACGATGGACTGCGCGATTTATAAAGCCGGTCCAACCATGGGTGGAACGGCGGCATGGGGAGGTGGACTACTACCTGACCCAATTCCTGACAGGTCACGGTTATTGTCGGTCGTACCTTTACGCGATGGCAAGACCGGTTCACCGGACTGCATTTATTGCCCGGACGTTCCCGACGATGCGGAGCACTTCTTCTTTCGCTGCCCCTGTTGGGAAGGGCCCCGCCTGGAGGCTACACAAATTTTTTGAGCATTTTCGGTGGACTCGGTCTGCCAAAGGATCTTGGAGGATGAGGGCTGCTGGGATTGTTTGTCACAGTGCGTCCGGGGCATCCTCCTTAGGAAAAAGATGATCTGGACCGCTAAGCGGCTCAGACTCCCCTGACCGTGCGGCTGGTCAAGGAGTGAGCCCAATGGGCTTAGGCTAATTTAGGCCTAGCCTGATGTAATGTGACAGACAATTCCAGGCTAGATTCCTAAAGAGTAGAGGAGGTTTTTTAGTGGGTATACCTGTTTTTTAGGGGAGTCCCACTCAAAGGCTAGCCCCCTGTGTGCGTAATGCATTTTTCCATCCTCTCCTTCAAAAAGAAAAAAAAGACAGAAACCGTCATAAACCAGGTGAGGAAAAGGTTCTGGATTATTAACCTACGATGCACAATAAAAGGATTGAAGAATAAATGCAAGAGATGCAGAATCGACAACGCCAAGCCCGGACCTCTTCAGATGGCACCCCTACCAGAAATGAGAGTCTTAAAAGCCGAACATCCTTTCTTCTTACTGGCGTAGATTATTTAGGCCCGATAGAAGTAACCGTAGGGCGTCGTCAAGAAAAAAAATATGGTGTCATCTTCATGTGTTTGCCCACACGACCTACTTATATACACTTAGAAGTAGCACATACACTGAACACAGAGAGTTGTATAGTGGCTATCTTAAGATTTATTAGTCGCGGACCATGCCCATCTGAGATATTCTCGGACAATAGGACTAATTTTGTTGCTGGAGAAAAGGAGCTTGGTAATGCAGTGAAGACACTTGACCACATGCATATCCAAAGTGTCATCGTGAGGTATGGAATCACATGGAATTTTATTCCACCCCGTGCACCACACATGGGAGGTTGCTGGGAGCGTCTCGTTAGATCTGTGAAAACTGCTCTGAGGTCCGTAATGCTATCACAGTACCCTCGCGAATTTCAAACCCTTTTAGTCAGAATTGAATTCATTATAAATTCCCGACCACTTACCCATGTGACTATGGATCTCCATGACATTGAACCCTTAACACCGAATCATTTCCTCAGAGGCATGTGAAATTAACATCGATAAAGACAAACTCTGCAAAAAACAACTTGCACGTGTGAAATCCCTTCTCGACAGCTTTTGGAAACGATGGGTGAAACTATGGGTGGAAAAAATTTTCCGCTTGACTAAGCAATGTAAATGGCATGAAAAATCTGAGCCACCAAAAATTGGGGTCTTGGCCATCATCGTAGATGAAAACAATCCAAGAAACACATGGTCCCTTGAGCAAATATCAGCAACCTACCCCAATCCGGCAACCTACCCCGTCCGGCAAAGACGGACAGGTCCGAACAGTAGAAGTCACCAGTACGGCTCATTCAAGAGACCCATGACTAAAGTTGCCATCTTGTGCAGAGGGGGAGAAGATGTTACTAACCATTGACATGTGACATGTGTTTATTCTATTCCCTATTTGATAATTTATTATTTACCCTAAAAACATATGATATTTTTGTTATGGTTTGTTTAGATTGTGAAAATAAAATCTACTATTGCATATTGTACAGTCTGACTGAAAGTTATTTTAGTTAATAATTTTCAACACTAACAGGAAGTGACAACTACAGCTATTTCCAACGGAAACCCACCCGAAGAGCACCAAGTATGTCACATTTATTTGACAGTTGCTATCAGCTGAAGCACCAGCTACATCACTGGTGCTAGTAACATTTTTTGTTATTTGTAGTTGTTGGTGTCACCTACCTTAATTTGTTCTAGATACATTGGGTATTGTATTACAAAACAGAAAAGAGCTACAATGAAAAATCAGCTCCTTAGTTTTAACATGCTTTAATAAACGGTAATTTTTGTTGCCTTTAGCATTCTTAATAAGTAGACCATTTATACCAACTAGAGATCGCCCACTGGTCGAAATTTGACCAAAAATTCAGTTGATCATGAGCAAATTAGTTTGAAAATGTTTTATAAATGAAACATCCGTTCTTCCTTATTTGCTAGCATTTCTTATTACAACAGCTGTGTTATAATTCAATCATTGTCCTTCTCCCACAAGATTAACATTGAAACTTTGAAAGAATGTAGGGTGTAGCCCCGTGGGCCAAAGTGAATTAAAACGTGATTCTGCTCATCTACAGCACCTTTCTACCTTTCTAACGGTATGCGCGGATTTCTCCTACGACGCACACAAGCTGAGAAAAAAAGGAGGAAACGAAACATGCTTGCCTATTAATATATAGATTAGTGTACTCTGTTTAAAAAGTTATGTATAGTTTATTTATTAACATATCTTTATAACATTTTTTATGAACCTTCACTTGATGGGGATGGGAAGTAACTATATTTACTTAGAACATTCCAAGGCAGCAAGCCTAAATATTAAATCTATAATATATACAGCCTCATGTGTAACTGACTGACTGACTGACTCACTCACTGATGATCTTAAATTCCTGAAGCGACTGTTTAAGATAGAGACTTGAAATTTGGCATGGACATTCTTTGAGATGTTTCAATTTAGGAAAAATCATAAAACTACAACTTTTTTACTTTTAAAATATAAAAAAGGTAAAAAAAATAAAGATTTGTCGGTAACGTAGTTTAGCCGTATCAGCGTATATCATCGATGGTATCGTAGATCACTCTGCAGGTTTAGTTCTCGCTCGTGTTTAAATGTTCTCTTTCAACTACACCCCTGTTTGACACAAATGTTATATCCTATATAAACATAAACGTCTTATGTAGACGACGGTGTCTTACTAATGTGAGCGGGTTATTTCACGGGAAAACCATAAAACAACAACTTTTTTACTTTTAAATTATAAAAAAGGTAAAAAATATAGATTTGTCGGTAACGTAGTTCAGCCGTATCATCGTATATCATCGCGTGGTATCGTAGATCACTTTGCAGGTTTAGTTCTCGCTTGTGTTTAGATGAACTCTTTCAACTACACCCGTGTACTGTTAAACATAAACGTCTCGTGTAGACCACGGAGTTTCGATGCATAGAGAGCGGTTTATTTCACCAGGGTATTACTCGCTCTGATTATAGCAGTATTAATGCCCTAAAACTACAAATTTCCAACTTTCAAATTATAAAAATTTCTAAAAAGACGAGGTGTACGAGGGAAGTACGTTGGTTCTTAAAGATGTCGCTTGGAGCGCTATTATAGTCGCTTAGTTCTCGCTTGTATTTAAATGATATCTTTTAACTACACCTCTTCACAATATTTATTTTCAATTGTACGCATAGTTGTTTGCGTATGGTGTTCCCTCTGATTGCTGTGTTATTATTGAAAATGAAGTTTACTGAATCGAAATCGAAAGCGTATTTATACATTCAGGTGATGTCCGCTTTGATTTCTATATTGATTGCTAAAAATTTTTTAGGTCTTATTACATTTTGTAGACTTTAGTTTTCTCATGCTGGAAAATTTCTTGTAGGTTTTCGCACAAAAAATTACCTTATACAGTAATTATAACTTAATGTTCTACTATTTATATGCTGTCTCTCTTTATGAATCCCTAGATTGAATATAGCGCTTCAGGTGATAGTTCTGGTGCAGTTTTACTTTGAAGAGTTGAACGTGTCCCAACACGTTTGACATCCAGTCTTTGACCTATTTGCTGCTGTCCACTCAGGCTTAGATTTTAGTTTAGGAAACGATTGAACATATTAAGTTTTAGAACGATTGAAATTTCCATTCTTACCTTCGCTAACGTTTACCTACTTCCGACGTTTTTTTAAGACCATCTACATATCTGATGATCCATCAGGCTGAGAAATATTATAATAATCAATTGAATTAAACTCAATAGTAATTTTTCTCGCTGCCACTTTGTCCGTCAAACTTCCTCAATGCAGTGCTCTCACCTTAAGTCTAGATTAACCCTCTTATTGTTGTAATTGAAAACTATTCTATGCTTATCAATTATTGTAACTTTTTCAGTATATTTTAATTTAACCAATAATCTTCTTTTGGCTATTATTTCACAATTGGTTTTTTTTACTTTCATTGGTTGAAAATGCATAATGTACGCAGATTTTATGGTTCTTAAGTTGCAACTTTCTTCATTTTAAGACTATATAAAGACTTTAAGACTTCATGATTATAGTACCTAATACCCTGTGATCTATTACATACTACTAGGGCTCTATTTTTATTAATTTTCTGAACTAATATATTCTTCTTTTGGCTATTATTTCACAATTGGTTTTTTTTACTTTCATTGGTTGAAAATGCATAATGTACGCAGATTTTATGGTTCTTAAGTTGCAACTTTCTTCATTTTAAGACTATATAAAGACTTTAAGACTTCATGATTATAGTACCTAATACCCTGTGATCTATTACATACTACTAGGGCTCTATTTTTATTAATTTTCTGAACTAATATATATATATATATATATAAAACATTTAAAATTAATTGTTAAATTAATAATTGCTGATTTTGAATGATAAAATTGTTATCGTTTCTCTATATGGTACATATATGATTCCTGCGTTTTTTGGCCACCCCGTGGCGGAACTGAAGAATCTTTAGCCTATACCATATTTTTTTTTATTTCAAATATCTTGATTTTGTCCCTTTTTTCTTCCATTACATACAACGATCCTCTATATAAATTTATAATTTTATTCCACTTTTATCTTTTCAGAATACAGCTATTACCTCAATCATGTGCAATCATAATCGTATCTCCAAATTTTTACACAACAACTTTTGAGCATGACTATTTACATAGTTCATTAAAATTTCACAACTCCATTATATTTTTTAACGAATTAAGGGGAACTAGGGAGTGGGATTAAACCATGAGCCGTGGGCAAATTTCAAAGCTTATTATTATTTATTGTGAGTAGTGTGTATTGGCGGCTTCTGTTACTGTTGTTGGAGTTGAGCCCTCAACTAGCCTGTTCATTGTATGAGGTTTTGACAGTATTTTACGGAAAACGGAATTGGGGCAACCATATATTGGGTTGGACCCTCCATCAAGCTTAACACCTAGAATATTAACATACATAATATTTATTTCACAGCTCAATTTTTAAAACTATTTACTAAGGAGGGGTATTAAAACCTGATAATATGAGATTATTAAAGTTTTTTTTACTATTGATTGTGAATTTAGAGTATTAGATGGTTTTGTTACCGTCTTGGCTGTTCAGATCTTGTGTGGAACTAGACTATTTCAAACTTGACTTTTTATCAATTCAAACTAGGGGGCAACTCCTAAGGGGGCATGGGGGCGGAGCCCCCATCGAGCCGTAGGCGAGTCTATAATATATACAGCCCCATGTGTAACTGACTGACTCACTGATGATCTTAAATTCCTGAAGCGACCGTTTAAGATAGAGACTTGAAATTTGGCATGGACATTCTTTGAGATGTTTCAATTTAGGGAAAATCATAAAACTACAACTTTATTTAATTTTAAACTATAAAAAAGGTAAAAAATATAGATTTGTCGGTAACGTAGTTCAGCCGTATCAGCCTATATCACCGCGTGGTATCGTAGATCACTCTTCGGGTTTAGTTCTCGCTCGTGTTTAAATGATCTTTTTCAACTACACCCGTGTTCGATGGATACACTCTAATTTGTGCTGCATTGAAAGCTCGTTTCTTTTATATTTTTACACACATCATAAATATGTCTTAGGGAATTTTTAAATAACTGTTAAGCAGAATTAACAGATTTAAATGTTAGGTTCTCGTTTTGTTTCAATTTATTTTAGATTACTTATTCAAATTCACACGGAATTATTCTTCCGGCCGAATTTCGCATCGAATGGATTTTCTGTGAAGCTTGAGCCGTGATCTTAACGCAACATACTTCGATTACTTTGTAAAATACTTAATAGTTAATTATTATCTTTCTGTTTGATTTATATTCAGTGTCTTATATTAGATTTTTTCACACTTAAATTTTTTTTTTTAGAATGTTTAAATAAGTGGTGAACAAAAAGAACAGATTTAAATGCTAGTTTCTCGTTTCATTTCAATTTATTTTAGATTACTTATTCAAATTCACCCCATGTGAACCTCTCAGCCGAATTTCGCATTCAATGAATTTTCTGTGTAGCTCGTGCCGTGATCTTAACGTTATATACTTCTATTACTTAGTATGATACTTAATAGACAGTTAATTATTATCTTTCTGCATTATTTATATTCAGTGCTTTATATTTTATTTTAATACCCACTTAAAATATGTTTTAAGAATTTTTAAACGGCTATTGAACAAAACTAACAGGTTTTTATGAATAAATTATTATTTCACAGGTCTAGATTTTATATTCTTATAATTAGTAGTTTGTAATAGTAGGGGTTTTTTGCGGATCTACTCCGTTTTTATTATTTCCTATGATTTTGTTTTCATGTTATTTAATTCTTGTTTTCGCTTATTGATTTGAATGTTATTTGCTATTTCAGTAATTTAAACGTTTTTCTTCTATATCCTGAAATTTACAAGTTTTTATTTTTAATTAGTTTGTATCAGCCGATTCTTTTAATATCGTGGTTGGCGATACTATATTTAGTTCAAATTGTATTTTTAATTTCTTAAGTTTATTAACTAGCATAGCTTGATTTTTTATTATTTTAATAGCAATTTTCACACTTATTATTGGTTATTTTCTATTTTTTAGCATTATTCTTTTACTCTAATGGGCATATTACATTTTTTTTAATGTACGAAAATCTCATTTAAAAATACTTAATTTGGAATAATTTTGACCCATTGCAATTTTAATGTGACGCATGTTAACTCGTTGACGTTTCAGACTAAGTAGTTGGTGACGTGGAATAGTTAGCATCACACATTTTAGTAGAGTTACAAGTAAATTAATAACTTAGCTTTTCAATACTTCGATTTTTATTAGTTTTTATTTTCCGATTCTTTTAATATCGTGGTTGGCGATGCTAGATTTGGTTTAAGTGTTACTTTAAATTTCTTTAGTTTATGCATTATTATAGCTTGATTATTTGATTATTTTAATAGTTATTTTCACATAGTCAATTATTTCTATTTGTTAGCATTATTGTTTTGCTATAGTGGGCACATTACATTTTTTTATCTATGAAAATTTAATTTAAAGATACTTAATTTGGATTAATTTTGCCCCATTGCAATTTTTCTGTGCCGCATCTAAAATCGTTGACGTTCCAGACCAAGTGGTTGGTAACGTGGAGGAGTTAGTATCACACATTTTTGTAGTAGAGCTACACGTAATTTAAAACTTAACTTTTCAAAAACAAACAGTAAAATGTTTTCTAATAGTAGGGGTCTTTTGCGGATCCACCCCGTTTTTATTATTTTCCTTTAATTTTGTTTTCATGTTATTTAATTATTGTTTTGACTCATTGATTTAAATTTTATTCGTTGTTTCTTTGATTTAAACCTTTGTAATCTATTTCCTGAAGTTTTTAATTTCTCATTTGAGTTGGGTGATTCAGGGGATTATGTCACTTCTTCCACGATTGCAACTCCAAGAGCTGGCTAAATAACAGAGAAACATTTATTACTGTAACTACCACTACTAATTATATTTATAGCAAGAACCACAACTACATTCAAACTCTTTGTTTTTAAACTTCTTTTCATTAAACACAGCTACAATAATCTTGACTTAAATTATATTTTTGTACTTACAAATATGCTTCTTTTGCCTTTTTTAGTACAACCTACTTAAATTGAAGCTGAAATATTTATTTCACTTCTTTTTTTCATAATACGCCAATTAATTCAGTCATATGCGTATCAAAAATTTTCTACAGTACCGATATTGAGCATAATACCTAAATTATTTACATGGTTATTTATTATTTCACAACTATCAATTATATTTTTTTAACGAATTAAGATGCATTAGGAAGGGGGTTTAAAAACCCGTAGACGATTTTCAAAGCGTTTTATTATTATTGATTGTTAGTAGTGTATATAAGACACTTTTGTTACTGCCTTGGCTGACCCGTTCTTCGGTTGGAACTAACCTGTTTAACAAGTAGACTTCTTATTAATTTACGAATTTAGGGCAACCCCTAAGGGGGCATGGGGCGGAGCCCCATCGAGCCGTAGGCGAGTACTATTATATAGGCACTGGGACGGTGGCGACGTCCTGTAATCCAGCTACTTGGAGGTCACGAATTGTGGATAGTTATGAGCGATGGCTTGTGGATGCGATATTCCCTGGTGGGGGTTATCGTCCGCACTAGTGAATACTAGTTCACCCATAAGTACCATCCTCATAATTAGACCAATTCGTATATGGGAGGTTGAAATTGTGGTTCGGATCCCACGTTAAACTGTAGGTCCCTAGATACCATTGGCTGTTGGGCTATGAATTAACAGTCCTGTCTAAGGAGAATGTCGGCCTTAGTCAGTAACAAGACTACAAGATCGCGCCACAATCATCCTACACTCATCCCTCATTCATACTTGGCTTTAAACTACCTATTGAGTTAGGTCGCCATTTCAATAAAGGTATTAAGGTATTAAGGTATTAAAGGTATTAATTTTCTTTCCTTCTGGAAGTGGGAGGGAGGGAGTGCATTAAGATAAAGATGAAGTGGCTGCACTTAATGAGCGCTGATCAGATGTTTTGATGTTTCTACATCTGTCATATGTATTATGTTTACATTTTGGGATTTGTAAATGGATCATGCATGTTATAGCTCTGGCAATGAATTTTCATTTACTATTTTTAACAATTTATACTATATTGATAACCAATATAAAATTAAATCTAACACAATATGTTATTTTGTTATTTTATACATAGGTTTTTAGATAGTTAATGAGATTATTACAAAATTTTTTGTTGATTGAACGAAAAGAAAAAGATGATTGGAAATTCGCTGAATCCGCAGGTCTGCTGCAACGAGTGTATTATCTACTCTTGTATAATTTTGTTTTGAAAATTTTCAGACAGCTAAATCTAAACTACTGGGCCAATTTCAATAATTAATGTGTCATTGGAAAGCTTCACATGTGCAAACGGTCAAATAATTATAAAACTTTGATTTTTTAAAAAGATTTTTGGTGAAAAAGTAAAAAAATATCTTTTCCCTTAAAAATATATTGAAATGAGGTTTTTCAGTTCTTTTTTTTAGGTTAAGTTTTGCTATTTTAATTGAGTATTTTCTAGAAATGCACAATGTTTTATGTTTGTAGTAAATTTCATTCCCTTTCAGAATATCACCATCCACTTTGGTCGATTTCCTCTCCAAAAGTTATTTGCAAAAAAGCTATGCAACCTGCGAATTTATAGTTGTGACAAAATACCGAGGTAGAGACATTTTTGTTAGACTTTGTACAACTAAATCTGCAGTTCCACAGGACCGAATTTATTAATTAATGGATTGTTGGAAAGCTTCACACGTGTAGATGGTCAAATAATTATGAAAGTTTGATTTTTTTGAAGATTTATAGTGAAAAAGTAAAAAATATGACTTTCATAAGAAATACATTGAAACTGTTTTTCACATGTTTTACTTGGAGGCAAATTTTGGCTGCTTTTATTGAGTATTTTCAAGAAATGCATGTTAGTAGTTTGTAGGAAATTTCATTCTCTTTTAGAATGTCACCATCCACTTAGGTCGATTTCATCAATATTAAAAAGTTATTTGCAAAAAAGCTATGCAACCTCCGAATTTATAGTGGTGAGAAAATAGTGAGTTAGAGATATCTTATACTCTAAAACAAGCTCCGTTTGTCCGGGCAAAGTTTTTTTTCGCTCCAAGGATTTTGGATTTTTGATTGAATATGGGGGTTTTGGCCACCAGAAATCGATTGGCGTTAGTCCCATAGCTGGGAAAAATCTGGTTTTCGCGCTAGAGCCCTTCAAAGTTCCCATGTTATCCTTATGGAATTTTATTAATTGAACAAAAATCAGCTGATAACTGGAGATATGAACCAATGTGTTACATCTTTAACCTGCAGATTAAGACAATTATATACTGTACCAAAGTGCAACACCCGTCGGCTTGGCGAGTGAGCGAAGCGAACGAGCTCGTCTTTAATATGGAAGAAGGCGAGTGAGCGGAGCGAACGAGCTTTGTGTGAGAACGAAAGTAATACTCAACTACCCAAATCACAGCAGATGAATTCAATGAGCATTTTTTAAGTGTGTCTTCAATTAATAATAATGACTGTCAAAATTTAAGCAAAGCAAATCATTTTACCGTTAGTGATAAATTTGATAAATTATTTTTTAATAAATTAGGCACTAGTTTGAACTTTAAGTGGGCCGCAATTTACCCTCTTACAGTTAAAGATGTTGTGAGCAAGTTGAGCAACTCTAAAAGTGAAGATATATATGGAATTTCAAACATGACTCTAAAACAAACAATTGATGTAATAATACTGCCATTGACCTACCTTTTTAATATGGTATTAGAAAGTGGAGTTTTCCCGAAATGTTTAAAAATCAATAAGGTAACACCTGTGCTCAAAATAGGGGACAAAGAAGACCCCTCAAATTACCGTCCAATTGCTATTGTTCCAACATTTGGGAAAGTTTTTGAGTCATGTATTTTAAAACAGATTTATACATTTTTCCAAAACAATAACTTGTTATACAGACATCAATATGGATTTAGACCGAACCATTCCACAAGATTGTTAGTTTTATAATTAATGGCTATGAGGAGGGGGAGACAACGGGACTGACTCTTGTGGACATAAGCAAGGCGTTTGATTGCCTCTCTCACTCAGTACTTACTTCAAAGCTTTCATATTATGGTTTTAGTGGCATTGAACTGAAACTTTTGAAATCCTACATAGAACACAGAGAACAAATAGTGGTGTTGGAAGGTAAAAGATCTAACCCACAGCTAGTCTCATCAGGTGTTCCACAGGGGTCAGTCCTGGGTCCCTTTCTCTTCTTAGTTTATATTAATGACTTGCACCAAAGTGTAAAGTCAAAATCTATACTTTATGCTGATGATACTAGTTTATTAAGTTCTCACAGAGATCTAGATGTAGTCAGGGTTCAGCAGGAAGAGGCATTAATTTGTGCAAAACATTGGTTTTCCTCAAACAGTCTTAATGTAAATGATTCAAAGACAGAAACAATTTATTTTTGTTTAAATAACCAAAAAACACAATTTTTAAATACAAAAAATGTAAAACTACTTGGACTTCACTTGGATAATAAATTGACATGGGAAGTTCACATCCAAAATCTGTCCAAAATCCAAAATCTTATTTAACTAGAGTGTTGTATTTGATTCGTAAATTAAAAACATGTGTCACGCAACCAGTCATTTTAAATTCCTATTATGCATTTTTCCATTCATTACTTTCTTATGGTGTCCGTCTATGGGGGGGGGGGGGGGGGGTGCCCCTTCATCATCTATAGCATTTATTTGGCAGAAAAAAGCCATAAGAGTAATTAATGATCTGAATCACATCCAAAGTTGCAGGGATAGTTTTAAACAATTAAAAATTATGACATTACCTTCTTTGTTTGTATACGCCAATTTATTATATGTCAAAGAAAATGAACACTCTTTTTTCATCAGAGCCACTATTCATAATCACAACACTCGAAATAGACACAACTTAGATCTACCACAAGTAAGACTAAGTAAATCAATCAATTCCCATTGTTTTCAACAGGTAAAGTTTTTCAACAAACTACCAATCTCTGTGAGAACATTAAATTTTAACAAATTTAAAAAGTTTTTAAAAGTATTCTTTCAAAAAAAATGCCTTTTACTCTGTTAATGAATATATGCAATTTAACTTTCCATAATTTTAGCTTAAAAATTATTGTACTGATTTTGTCAAACAGCTTTAGTTCTCTTGATTATTATTATTATTTTGTGTGTAAGCTCAGATTTTTTTGGTATTTTTTTAGTTAAATAAGATTATTGTGACATGGCCTATTGTATATTGTTGTACTTAATGGCTTAATAAACGACTATTATTGACTATTACTATTATTGACTATTAATAATTTTACCGAGCTTAAGCTCGGTCCCCCTGGTACTTTTCGTTAAAGTTTGTGCAACTAAATCTACAGTTCTACTGTATGGATTTTATTAATTAATCGGCCATTGGAAAGCTTTACACGTATAGATCGTCAAATAATTATGAAAGTTTGATTTTTAAAATGATTTATGGTGAAAATGTAAAAAAAAACAATGTTTTTCATAAGAAATACAATAAAAACGTGTGTTTTTCATACTTTTTATTTGGAGGTAAATTTTGGCTGAATTTATTGAGTATTTTAAAGAAATGCATAGTAGTAGTTTGTAGCAAATTTTATTCTTTTAAGAATATCACAATCCACTTCTATAGAATATCAAGTCCATTTCCTAGTTATTTGCAAAAAAGCTAAACAGCCTCTGAATTTATAGTGGTGAGAAAATACTGAATAAGAAATATTTTTACTAAATTTTTATACAACCAAATCTATTGTTCTACTGGATTAATTTTATTAATTAATGGGTCGTTGGAAAGCTTCATCCGTAAAGATGTGCAAATAATCATGAAAGTTTTATTTTTTAAGATTTAGGGTGCAAAAGTAAAAACACATGTTTTTATAAGAATTACATTGAAAACAGATTTTTTAGAAGTTCATTATATTTTATGACCAATTTTAGCAGCATTTCATAAAAAATACATAATAGCAATTTGTGCAAAATGATTAGTTTTATTTGAAGACATTACAATTAGAATTATCCCTTGCAAAGAACAAGGAAGATTGTTAAAAAACTCAGATGAAGCAATCTTGCTGCATTAGAAAATTAATATTTTTTAAAACAATTTCTTGAAAATAAATTAAAATAATTTTTATTTATTTTACAGGAAAGAAAGCATGTGCACTATTTTTCTAGAGACCATTGTATTAACCACATACAAAACATATATGTAAAAACATTCATTAAGGATTAAAAAAAATTTTTGTTAATTTTATAATTAACAGGAGAGAAGTCATAAAGATATATAAGTCTGGTATTAACAAAATGTGCATTTACAAACCTAACAAATAACATGAAGATGATGCTATTTAAACCTTTGTACAAAGAATAATTACAGAAATGGGGTAGAATCGCTTAGTAAAGTGTGAAGTAAGCAGCAATAGAGACGCCATTTGTAAGATAAGGTTCTATCGAGTCGGTTTTCTCGGTTGTTAACAGTTATTGGCTGGAATCAGCTATTTTGTCGATTATGCCAATAATTAATTTATGAACATGTCTAGATTTAGCTTTTTTTTAAATTACCTGCTTTAAATTACAAATTGAAACATACTGTTTGAAAGATCCCTCCAGGTGATATTCCAGCTTTATCATAAAAACCTATAATATATGGCATGAATTTTTTCTTGATGGTGTTAAAAATACTACTCAAATTTTAGTAATCCAATCATAGTATTTTTATTTAAGTTCACATTCTCATTATGTTGATATCTTAATAAAGTATAATTCTTGTTCTAATATTAATTTTTATTTTTCAGCTATGGCACAGTCTTGGAAGCAGTTTAGGGTTTTTGCATCTCAAATTACAATACATAGACCAAATATAGAAGGACATTAAAGCGGTAGTGTCTAATTACCTCCAAACCTAAAATTTCAAGGTTTGAGTAGCCTACTGCCTCAGAATGGATATTTTGCAAGCAGTAACTTGAGGATTATTTCGTTTCCACTGCTCAGGATATAATGATGTTGATAAGGCAAAAATAAAATTATTACGTAATATGATGGGACATGAAGCCGCTAGAATTCTGGCTACCCTACCTATATCTTAGTTGAATAGGTAGTGTATACAAAAGCTATTGATGTTGTTGATAAATATGCTAACCCACAGAAAAATTCCTCCTGGAAAAGAAAACCGATCTGGACCGCGAAGTGGCCCAGATCCCTTGATCGAGCGGCTGGATAAGGAGCGAGCCCCACGGGCGTAAGCCAAATTTAGGCCTAGCCTGACGTAATGTGACAAACAATTCCAGGTTAGATTCCTAAAGAGTAGAGGAGGTTTTTTAGTGGGTAAACCCGTTTATAGGGGAGCCCCACACTACAGGCTGGCCACCTGTGTGCGTAATGCATTTTTCCGCCTCTCCCTCAAAAAAAAAAAAAAAAAAAAACCACGGAAAAATGGCAACTTTGATAGATTTTTTTAACCCTCGTAAACAGGTTGAAAATGAACCTTTTGTTAACTTTTTAACAGAATGCACGCATCTTATTAAGTCATGCCAACTTTCTGTCACAACAAGAGAGTCCCTTGAGAATCGGCTTCTCAGGGACAAGATTGTTCACGGAATAGGTGATGAAAATGTTCAGGAAGCTCTCCTTGGGCAAGATGATCTCACATTAAAGAAAGCTATTAAATTCTGTCAATTTAGTGAACAGAGTTAACTCCAAGTTCAAATTTTATATACGGTAATGATTGTAAAGAAATATCAATTGTACTTAAAAATAAATATAAAAAAAAAATAAAAAAAAAATTGTCTAATCATCGAACAGATTTTTTGTATAGTCGTCAAAACTAAACATGGTCCAAGGCAGTGAACAGTCTTTGGAAAAATCTATGTTCACGATGTGGTTTAAAAAATTATTTTCCTGTCAGTTGTAGAGTTAAAAATGTAAGAGGGGGCTAAAGGATCAGTCCTAGTGGACGTTGCTATTGGATACTGTGTGCCCTGAAGTTTCAGTTTCATATCGGGCGTCTTGCGGGTCAAAAATTTTTGTGCAGTGTTTCACCTGCTACAATTTTTCGGCTCTACTTTAGATCCAATAAAGGGGAGAGTAATTCTAAATGAAAAAAAAAATAAAGACTTGGGTTATTTGGCCTAGTTTTTAATTTTTCTATATTTTGAATCCTTATTAAGATATAATGGATTAAAGTTGATTCAACTTTGATCCATTATAGATTGATATGGATTCAAAATATGAAAAAATCAAAAAGTAGGTCAAACAACCCAAGCCTCCATTTTTCACTTAAAACCCCTCCCACTATTAATGGACAAATAAAATCTGGAAATTGGAGCAGGTGAAGCACTGAATGACGTTCTGAGAGCGGGCCTATAGCCCCCTCTTAAGTATGTGAAACGAGAAAATGCGAGATGAATAATATCCAGGCAAGTACCGACATGAGAGCTCCTCGGTCTGGAGATGTCCTCGTTGAAGACTTGTTCGTTAATTGTAAGATAGACACTGGTGCTGAAATTAATGTTAAAATAATTAAATTTTACCTTATTTAAATTTACATGTAAAGAGCAAATTTTGATTAGTTTAAAAGATGTAAAGTTGATCAGACTATATCACCCGACTATCAGTCCTTTATCAGTCCCGAAAGTGACTTTTGTTGACATAAATACTACGAGGAAAATTTATCGAGCCGAAATAGCTAGGACTTTCCAGACGAGTGCAAGTGATGAATTAGACTTTTTATCACAATGCAATAAAACCTACTTCAACAAATTTTCAACAAAATTATCGAAATTGCATCCAACTCTATTCTTAAATACGACCAATAGTTCATAAAAATAGTACTAGTAAAATGGGTGTGCTCCGTTTTAATGATAATTTCAATAGTAAGATACTTACTTAACTTATTCTATTTTAATTTTACTTATTTAGATCCCCTAGCCAGATTTATTATTTTGGGTACAGCAAACGAAGTTGTCATAACACTGTGGCAAGTCTTTTGGCTGCCCACAATGACAATATCCCTTCCTTCATAATCCATTCATGTTCAAGTCAGCGGGCATGGAAACCACAAGCTGGAACATGAGTGGACAGTCTGTTGGTTGACCGTTTAGAGGGCAGAGCGGACTGTTGTAACTGTACACGGGGGTTGGCCCCCTGAATGGTCAAACGGCCGTCTGATGTCCCGTCTCTTATGCTAGCAGTACACTCTCTCCGAGGCGCCTCGCCAGGACGTTCGGCGAGGACCCACGAGATTTTTCAGCGAGGTTACAAAGTACACTCTCGCCGAGGGGCCGCGCCGGGACGTTCGGCGAGGATTTTCTCGCCAAGGGCCCACGAGATTTCGCGTCATGGTGGACCGTGCCTAGTTCGCTGGCGATGGATTGGTCCGGTTGGTGATTGGCGGTGGTTAAAATGGAGGAGAATCCTGATGTAGAAGTAGAAGTTGCCATTAATGAGTCCTTTTTTTAACTCCTCAATGGCTGGTTTAAATCCGTACTCAAACGGCCCCAGGCATCATGTATTTTTCGTTTGTCCTTATGATGTTCATGGGTAGGATCCCATAGAACAACTTCTGCGTGATAAGCTTCGAGAAACCGAAGCGTGGTTTCGTTTGTCCACTCCATTTTCACTAGACAAAATTACAATTTAACCACAAACAACACAAAAAATGGACTACACCACCAGCGTGGAGAAGCCACTGAGCCCGAATGAATATGAGAGTGTACAGGGGTATCTCGCGCTCGGCTCTCGGGTGAGTTCGCGGTCGCTCGGGCCCTTTGACTCGTGCCAAAAACCGCTCCCAAACCGAGCGCAGGCGAGGCCGAGACATGGCGAAACGAGGTAGAGCGAGACATGCCGAGCGCACCGTGTACACTCTTGCCCTCGCCTGCTCTCGTCCTGTCTCGGCGAGAGTGTACTGCTAGCATTACCCTTTCTCTTCCTTCATCCCATCCTTCCGAGGGCATGCGCAAAATGCCCATTACGGCTCGGCCAGGGTCGCCTTATCCACTAATAACAACAAAAACATGTTCATTCATTAATTTTTTAAATAAAGATCTACATGGTAATGTTCATTTAGTATATGAAATGTGACCATTAACAGCATCAACTTATTGTAAAAATCAACCTATGCTAACATTTAAGATTTTTCCGATTCCTGGTTGGTCGTCCCATGATATTTCAGAAAACTGACAGTCCTTTGACACTAGAACTGTGCAGGGAAAAAGTGTGTGTGAGCGCTAAGTGTCCCATAAATTTCTGCCATTTCGCGGACGGTTTGAAAAAAATGTACGTGTCAAAACTACAAATGATAACCTAGTCATGTGCATATTAATTTTTTCAGAAAAAGACGTAGATTATTAATAATGTAAATTAAATAGAGTCCATTTCAAAGTTTTTCACAAAATAAGCCGACGTCAGCTGATTCTTTCAAGTTTGCACAATGTTTAAATGACAAAAAAGTTTGTGTAGTATTTCGACTCTTACACAATAGACCTACCAAACTGTTGTACACATCATCGACCTCTGTACCAGTACAAACCAGTAAGGGGCCAACCAGGGATGAGCTGACCATATTCAAGATTACTTTAATATGTTCACTATTTTTATATCAATACCCCACAAAATGTTTTGCTTGCTATGTGTGGTGAGCAGTAGGAAGAGTGAAATAAAACCCTTCATTCTCAGTTTACAAATATATTTAGCATCAACCTGTGTAGTATACAATATGATAGAACTTGTATAATGTACTGTAGACAAATCTAGCAAAAAATACAAATGAATCTTGTGTCAAATCACGAGTTCTTTATACAAAATTTATAACAACTCATGTAACAGTGGCTGTATAAATCACACGTTGAATGGCCAATCGTACAAGAAAAACTGTTTCAGTTTTCTCATTTATTGTACAAGGCAAACTTACATAATTATTTTTACAGAGTACTAATTAAATGTTAACAATAATATGTCAAAGATTTTAACTAGTTTTTTAACTGATTTAAAAATAGAGATGGACTGCATATTCAACTATAGTATAAATACTAAAAATCTTACACAATAATATAATTTGTCTTTTTTAACAGTTAACATATTATGTAATCAGAAAACTTTTCACGAGTAACAACTCATTCTTGGTTTATACATGTTATATTAATACTGACTGTAAAAATTGAATGAGAAATGAAATAGTATGTAACACTAAACTGTAAACACTTTAGAGCTGATTATACTGTAGGGTTTTTCAAGTTAATTTACCAAGTTTCATTTCAAAATAAAAACTAAGGATCATTTATTAGAGCTGATTGTTCTGTAGGGTATTTACCGTAACAAGTTTACTTTAAAAATACAAATGAACGATAATTTATCCTTTACTTGGTCTTACCATGTTTTAGTGCTAGCAATGGTGGAAAAATACAAATTCTTTTCTAAGAGTTGCATTTCAACTAGTAGTCAGATTTACGTGATGACATTCACTTAATTATGGAATGTGAAAAGATTATTTTATGGACCAGCGTTTCTCAAACTTGGGGGAGTGAACCCCATAAACTTGAATCAAGGGTGGGGCGAGGCAGAGGGAAGGAAGCAATGAGGCAAGATGACGACAAATTACCAAAAACATACTATATCGTACTAACTTATTATGGTGAATTTGCCGTTATATTCTAGGGCAATTGGTAAAATTTGTTATAGGCTAAAAAGTTATTATAAAAAGTAAACTAGAATGGACAAAAAATGCAGGTGCGGAAGAAAGAGACTGGCAGTTAGAAAGTAGATGTTTTCCTTCTGGTCTCTACACTTCCTCTTCAATAACATAAATGGTTAAGATTAAGAAAATTTGTTTGATGATGGAAAATATCTGTCAGGAATGTAGGTATATTGACTAACAATTTGAAGGAGTTGAAGAGAAAAATTTAATTTTCATCGTAAAAATTCATATATACTCAAAATTATTGGTCTGAATTTTACGGTGTAACTTGACAGTCTGTGTAAATGAGTGTAATGTACTTGAAATCCTTTTACTTGCGATTTTGACAATCAGATGAGGAGCAAGGTTTTACTTCACTTAGTTTTAGCTCTAAAAGGAGAAGACAAGCTTAAAAAAAGTTTGAGAAATGCTAGTGTAAATAAAAAACAATTTATGCATCTCTTAACGAACAAAATAAACAAAAAATGAACTACTAGAATTTTAATATGTGCAATGTAAACAAACTACAGAGAAGTAGCTTTTATTATGTAAAGTATATGTCGCTCACTTCATAAGCATATTTAAGGAAATCATTCTGATTCTGAAAGCATTCAAGCAATTTTGGTTAAAATTCAAAGATAGATTTTAATTTTCTATACGAGTCAATCGAGGAAATTATCAGGTAAGAAGACATGAAGGGTGATCAAATGAAATTCAGTCATGATTTGAGCACATAAAAATTAAAAATAAACCCTGTTACTACTCATTTATAATACACTTATTACAAACCTAAAACTATAATTACAAAACCTAGGCATATTGAATATCACAATGTTTAACAGACTATTTGCACACATACATAAATCAATGATATAGTAAACAATAAAGACATGTTCTGTCCACTAATCAAGCTAAAGAAGTCAATACAATTCGGGTTTTTAATATTATTTTATCGTATCGAATGTTGCTACTTTGCTTCATTTATTTAGACAAAATTTTATAACCCAAGTTATAACTACTTACTAAAAACTGCAATAATAGTTTTTATTAGAAATTCAATCACTTTTCTATACTGTTCAAGAAAGGAGGACTGGTTTGATCTACGATCTCTAACACATAGAATGTTGACATCAGGAGAAGGAGTGTCATCTCAGTCTTGCTTGGTAAATATTACACACATTACCTGGGCTAACCCTGCTTATCTAACTGTTCCAACTGATAGGAATGTATTCACTGTAAATACAGTTATGTTTGTGCATTGGACAGACAAGTTTTACATTAATACTCCTAGCAATGGATAACTGCAGAAATATTACATGAAAGACATCACATAGCATTTCATTTCACTGCTTGATTGGTTGGTCTTAAAAGTAAATGAAACGTTGACACTAGAATAAAATTTCTAGTATAAAAATGTGCGTGTTTTCTTTTAAATGTAAACTGTTATGAGTTTAACAGATGAAACAAATTTATAGCTGCAAATTAAGTCTGGAAACTTTTGGAAATTCTTAATTTAGTTTCAATTTTTAATATCTTTACATAGGTATTACATCTTTATATGAGTACAAAAATTTGAGATTAAAACTATCTCAGAAAATTTAATGTAGTTTAACATTTAAATACTTCACTTCATCAAAATTAAAGGACATGAGCTTATCTAAGCTAAACAATTCATTTCACAATTGTTTTTAGTTTGATAAGCAAGGTTTTCACAAATTGAATAATAGTGCCTAATGTTTACTAAATTATAGCCTTCTACAACTTATTTCATCTATCATCTATCACTATTCTGACTTTGGAAAATGTAATTATGTTTGTGTAGTATAATTTTGATTGACTGAACAACTTTATTTTGGCATGTTCAAATATGTAGTTAAATGTTCATAAAATTTCTGTTCTTACGGCAATATTAAGAACTACTGCTTCGTTTATGATTTTACACTAAGAGTTAAGCAAAATATAACTAGGATATTTCATCCTCCTTACATGCCTACCTCTATATAAAACACATTTATAGGCTCGATGCTGAGAGTATACACACATTAGGAACTACATATCCAGAAATACAGTATTAAAAATGCCAATTCGCTGTTTCATGGTATAATGGGGGATGTTGGCCTGAGAAAAATATATATGATTCAAACAGTTTCCACTCAGTAGAACAGTACAGTTAATCACTCGCTTCTATGTAAATGTTGTGGTATCAGTTAAGGGAGAAGTTCCTATACCTGAACAAATGCACTTAAACTGGGTAAACGAAACATGAAAACAAAACCATAGGAAAACCACATGCTTCAACAAGATTCGTGTCAATTTAAGGTGACACAAGATAAATAATAAAATTTTGAAAAAAAGAAATCCCTTATGGTGCTACAGAATAGTACTATAGCCTTCATGTATACTATGAAAGTAACAAACTTCATTCATGGAGTTTTGAAACAATCTGAGAAATTGGAAGTATAAAAGTATAAGTTCACGTTTGTGTCAAAGAATAAAATTGGCTAAAAAATATTGATTTTCGGTTGATGAGATTCTACTCACTATGGTTTACTATTCTGCTGTTCCCTGGGTATCAAACTAAAGCAGAGGTTATGCTTTTCTATATTAAAATAATTACATTACATTTATTTTGAATACATCAACAACTGTAGCGCTATAAAGGCAGTGATCATGACATTATTTATTGTTTGACTTCTTGGGAAATAATCGAACTTCTGAAATTTTTAGGTCAGAGAAAAGAAAAATGGCACAACTAATATACTTGTATGTACTCGACTTGAAAGATTTGGGTAAAACTGTACGTAGGATAAAAATAATACATTTTGTGATGTATATATTGCAATATAAGAGTTATATTACATTATAAGTTTAAAAGAAATATACACAAACCTAAAAATATATCACAAGGCCAAGTCAATATAGTGACACTTTTAATTATCATTTAACAAGAGATCCCATGAATAGTTGGTTTTGTGCTGGTGGAAGCAGCATCTTTTGGCTGACTAAGAGTAAGTAAAAAATAATGTGAGTTAATCTATATAAAACTGGATTTTTATGTGTATACATTTGTGATCAATGGACTCGGAAACCACTGGATTGTTTCCCATGAAACTCGGTTTGTGCATGGAAAATTTTATGGAGAAGGTTTGTAAGCCATTAGTTTATATATAGCCCTGATGGCTAAGCCCCGGGACTTTCATAAACATATCCATGTCAGTTTTTTTGGAGTATTTTAATCCGAGTTGTTTATGAACACAGCATATGGCAACAAATGTTTCTTTGTAATTAATTCTACAAACAGCTGTTCTCATTTAGAGTATTGAGGGAAGGTTGGTAATAAAAAACTGAAGGTTATTATAGACTTGCCGCGAGTGAGCATAGCCAATGAGCTAAACGTGAAGGCAATAAGCGCAGCAAACGAGCTGAACCTGACGGCGAGTGAGCGTAGCGAATGAGATCACCTAAAGAGCAAAAAATTTCTTAGGTTGGCATTGCAAAGCATGCCGGGTAACGGCTGGAACTTTATAAAGCAAGTACATTATACCTGTTAAGAAATAAAAATAAAGAGCTGTAATATTGGTTTATGGAAACAAATGTTAAAGGTTAAACATCACTAATTATGTTTCAAGATTACAAAATATAAGAAACAAATTAGTATTGTTTTAGTTAAAAATATATGATGAGTAGGTGGTTGATGTTCAGCTTGAGGAAATATGGACAAAATACAGATTAACTAAACAGAATCACCATGAACCAGATTATAGTGATGATAGCAAAAGAGTTAACACTCTTTATATAATATTTTTTCAATTACTTTCAAGTAGAAATTAAAGTTCCATTTACAATTTTAAAAAAATTCATACATTTTCAAAAATATATGCACATGTAAAATGTATTTAATGTCAAATATATGCAATAATTTAATTCAACTGAAGTAAATATTATGTTACAGTTTGATGTAATAACTGAATATTTCAGCGGAAGACAAAATAAATCTTGACGGTAAGGTCTCATAGGAAAGCTCATAGGAAAGGTCTCACTCAAGAGGAAATCTTTATGTGAGACTGATTTGGGTTTTTACACATGTTTCAGCAGGAGACAAGAAGAACATGGATGATGATGATGAGGTGGGTAATGATCAGCTGGAGGAAATGTGGATAAAATTAAGAGTGAGTGCGGCGAATGTACATTGCGGTTATACAATGCGTTATACATTACGGTGTGAAAGTGGCTACTTTTAACCGAGGAAAGAGGCTCAAAAAAACCTCAGTATCAAGATAAAAACAATAATAATTACATGTAAAAGATCTTAGTCAGCCAAAAGTGTTGAAGTAACTAGTTCAATTCATGAAAATATGTTAAGAAGACGAACCAAAGAAGGCAGCGAAGAGAAGTATAAATCAAGAGTCTCATGGGTAAGGGTATTTTCTATAGTTCCTGCAGTCAATGAACATTCTGTGTTAAACTCTCGTTAACTAGTCCCAGACTGGTAAATTGGCTGTTGTGGTTAATTTTACTGTTTTAATGTTTACAATAAGAGAACACAACATTTTACCCTGAGCAACTCATAGCTTATATCAAGGGAGAAAATCAAATACCTTATTAACAATAACAAATTTAACAAGGAAGAACACTTTAATAAAACTAAATCAACCAGAAAGAAACAGCCAAATATGGAGGGCTTAATTGCTGCCACTTAAAAATTATGTAGATTTGCTACACCTTATATAAAAAGCATACTGATCTCGGAAGATCCGGTTTGAACACCGCACCCTGTAAGGGTGTTCCCTGAAGGGTTCTCTTGACTAACAAAAAGATTTAAAAAAAAAAAAGTAATAAATGGTAGAGCTAGCTATGACCGGGGGAGTGTGTCGGTGGCTACTGCAGGGCCAGCAGAGCGCAGAGGGGGCAAGGGACGAGCGTGTGGAGGAGGGCGAGTCAGTCAGCCAGCAGTCCCTGCGAGACAACCGACAACTGATCCTTGAGGGTGCGGAAACTCGGCCGGTCCTCGGGGTTGTGACACCAGCACTGACGCATTATCTGCAACATCCGACCACCATACTTCAACATATTGACTGACAGCAATCGCACACTTTTCTGTTTATTCACTTCCACTGTTTTTCTGGCTTGCCAAATATCCACTATCGACTAGTATACCGTTTTATTCCAATAATAAATGCTTAGAATTGAACTTGCTTGTCTAAAAACACCTAAAGTATTACATTATATCTTGAATTGCACTTATAAAGTTGAAACATCAATATATTAATAGACAAGCATGATTCTTTTCCTCCTTTTTTTCTCAGCTTGTGTGCATCGTAGGAGAAATCCGCGCATACCGTTAGAAAGGTAGAGTCCTGTAGATGAGCACAGTCCCATTATAATTTAGATTGGACCACAGGGCTACGCCCTACAGACGTTCAAAGTTTCAATGTAAATCTTATGGATGAAGGGTAATTGAATCATTAGACAGCTGTTGCAATAACAAATTATAGAAAATCAGGAAGAACAGATGTTTTAGTTATAAAATATTTTTAAACTCACTGGGTCTAGATCAACTGAATTTTTGGATGAATTTCGACCAAGTGGGAATCTAGTGTAAATATTGTCATTTCTGTAGAATAATGTTGTAAGAAGTTGTAACAAGCATACAATGAAATCAACATCCTAGAAATGACTTGCAATTATTGATCAAATAAAATATTGCGAGCAAAAATGTACAAAATTAGTCCATTATTGGGATGGATTTCCCTGATTTTCCAGACTAGATGTTCACTTTCCTGACCAATGTTTTCACCCTGCCTTTCTAAAATGTAGACACTCTGTACAATTCAAGACATTGACTGACTGTTTCTAACAAAATAATAACAAAAATTAGTAGGCCTGTTTACAACACCAGATTACAGTGTTGCCAGATATAAAATAAAGGGTGTCCAGATTCAACCTTTACAAACTTTTCCAGGTTATTGCCCACGTCAAAATAATCAAAAAAGTTCCTATAAACATATGTCCTAAAATGCTTCGTTAACCCTCTAGCCGCCATTTTGTTTTTTACACTAAATAATTTTTATTCCCGTAACGGATCATTGTATTAAGTTAATATTTGGCATGAACCTTCACTATAACAATACCCATTTTCAGTAAAAAAAATATTTTTTTCCAATGTGTATTTTCAAAATGGCGGCCATTTTAAAATTTTAAACTCAAATATCTCAAAAACAGTAAATTTTATAAAAATGTTACAAGAGACAAAAAAGTTGACAAATTAAATTATCTAAACAATGATACCAAGTTTGTAAAGATCTGTCAACAAATAACGGTTTATTGTGGTTTTCCTGCAGAAAAACACTGATTTTGCACTATGATTAATGCCAATTTAGGTTATTTTAAGAGAAAAATCTTAACAACTCCGTTATTTGTTGTCGGATCCTTACAAACTTGGTATCAATGTTTAGATCATTTAATTTGTCAACTTTTTTGTCTCTTGTAACATTTTTATAAAATTTACCGTTTTTTAGATATTTGAGTTTAAAATTTTAAAATGGCCGCCATTTTGAAAATACACAATGGAAAAAAATAATTTTTTTAACTGAAAATGGGTATTATTATAGTGAAAGTTCATGCCAAATATTAACTTAATACAATGATCCGTTACGGAAATAAAAATTATTTAGTGTAAAAAACAAAATGGCGGCTAGCGGGTTAACGAAGCATTTTAGGACATATGTTTATAGGAACTTTTTTGCTTATTTTCACGTAGGCAATAACCTGTAAAAGTTTGTAAAGGTGGAAGCTGGACACCCTGTATAAATACATGAATATCGTAATTGCTAATTTAACTTGCAAAAGACTAATGACACTAATGTGACACTAACTAAATAAGGCGACACTAACTTAATATAAACTAAAACTGAATTTGTTGTTCTCTTCCCGAGTAGCAAGCTCAGAGTTGAGATATATGAATAAGATTTATGAATATTTTAGTATATTTATGTCTAACCATTATTGGTGAAAATTTTAAGGATTTCATACATGCAAGCTTTCAGCTAAGAAAGGGTTAAAATTGCAAGATTTTTTTATACTGTATAAAGTATCAAATATGTACTTTAAGATGATCTTATTGCATTATTTTAAGTTTTACAGTAGAGACCTTCGCATTTGAACTAATTGCAACTAGACCATGTTCGCTTTAGCACATTTTCGAATAGGCGGAATTAATAAATAGAGCACGATATTACGAGTAGCTGCCCTACTTGCTACAGCTGTTTACTCTAACTGGCCGTATGGTAAGTAACTCAATGATGATAAGGCTGCCGAAAGCGTTTTATAGCGATAAAACCGTGTTAAATAGTAGGAAATTCCAATAGGATATTTTAATAAAGGCAGTTAACAACTATTGAACCACGGAAAAGTGGCTGCAACAAAGACAGATTCACGTCAAATACTAGTCAATTTCATGTAATATCAACAATCAAGGATTCTCCCATTTTATATTTATAGACAAAATGTGTTTGTATTAGGCAGATTTTGGTAATAGTGGGATTTAACTGTATCGCTAGTCTTGGAAAATAGGTGCCAACTAACATTAATATCTACAAAATTGTAAATCTGGAATCTTATTTATAGATTTTCTTGATTACATAACTGAGACTAAACTTACCTCATAAACTTCTTTAAAACAATTTTTTGGCCTCTCTAGGATGATTCCTCGCTGAACCCTATCCACAACTTCGGTGTTTTTAAGCCGGCCATAAGGCATTTTACCACAGGTGAATACCTCCCACATTAAAACACCTGCAAATTGAATTTACTTTGAAAATTTAAACAATTAATTCCAATTAATGATTAACTAATGACTGAATGTAGCAACTAAACTTAGCTGAGGGAATTTGAGATAGAAAGTTACTATCTTAATTGCAACAACAGTTTTGTTTTGTAGTAATTTATAGAGCATCCTTAAGGTGAAGAAACAGTGGGTCAGAAACAAATGATTCATTTTATGTGTCAATATGAATTTAGGGGTAGTCTAACAAGATAGAGGGTTCAGCTTTTGTAGCATAGTACACCCAGTAGTTGGGCTCAATCAGCCAAACTAAAATGGCTTTTATTAGAATTTAAATTTTCTAGTCACTGTAGAGATAAATATGAAGAGTTATGTTTCATTGTAAGGCAGCTTTGTTTAACTAGGAAGGCAAAACTTTTCCTTATTTACATTTTGAGAACTCTATTTGTAATTAAAATGGACAAGCCTAGGGGTATTATTCTTATGCTCCTATAATTTTAATAAGAGCAAAAGAAATCAACAAATTAAAAACAGTGGTAGGGTGTTACAAGACAATAAAAGTACAAGTCAAGTTAAATAAATACTGAAATTGTAAGTCAACTAAATTACAATTTTGTTAAGTAAACTTAGCATCCCTGATTTACAGAGGACTTGCTAATAAATAGTAGTACACTTGTATGATAAAAAAATAATAATAAAAGGCTATAAAAATATGTATCCCATACAATTTTTCTTTGCATACTTTTTGTTACTTAGTTTAAACATGACGACAAGTATAAATAGTAAATTAATTTTCTATAATGTTACCAGTAAAATTAAAACTTCAGAGACTAACCTTTTTTTATTATTCCCAGTTGAATTTATAAAATTAGGCTTCAAGCTTTACATCTTCACAAATAAAACAAATCCCTACACATGTTTTCATACTATCTTTGATATATTATATTGAAACAACGTGGACCTACCGTAAGCCCAGACGTCGGACTTGGAGGAGAACCTAGTATAATTGAGGACCTCGGGCGGAGCCCACTTGATAGGAAACTTGGTGCCGCCCGAACTGGTGTACTGGTCATCCAGTACATACCTGAAACAGACGGGAACCGACTAATCAAACATTCTTGTAATTGGGATCAACATACTAAATTGAATATACAGAATTTAAGTAAGTATATCCAAAAATTGTTTTACAATTAATTTGTAAGGTTTTCTTAGGTGTGTAAATTCACCATACACACATAATAGACTGCCAACCTATAAGGAATTTGTTAACAAAAATTATAAGGGCGAGACTGTGCCCTTAAGGCCCTTATTACAGCATTTTGGTCCTGACAAGAATAAAATCTAAATCTTTCTTTATTCACTATTGATTCAACTGCTAAAAACTCATTGCTCAACTGCTGTCAAAAGATTCAAATTTCTTATGATAGTAGTTTGTAGGTATTAGTAGGCGTTCAAATTTGGAATTTTTGTTATAATTGGCCATAGTTATCTTTTTTTACAAATATTAGTTAATTCTCCAGTAAAGTACCACTGACCCAAACTAAGTGGGAATGAATCCTGATTAATTAATTAAAGTGGATTGAAAAATAATGCAAGATATTGACCTCTGTTATTCACTCAAACAGAACATACGATACCAAAACTCAACGACGAATTGACCGCGGAAAGCGTTCGTTAGCGATGGATCAGTGAAATTTAATTTGTCAAAGAGATAAAACTACAGAAAGCAACGAAATTAGCAAAGGAATCGGGTTTAATAACCACGAGTTCCAAGTAATATTGGCAAACGGGATTTTCCCATTCTTAAGAAAAGAAATAAAATTGGTATTTATGGAAAAAATGTCTCCAGAATAGACGGATTTTCAGAACAGCGGTACTCTACTGTAGTTATGACAAGTGCTTAGTCAGTAAGGAAGAACCCTTTTTCAGTTTGTTCCCCAAAAGTACCGTTAGTTTTGTTTATAGATTTTAGCATTACATTGGCAGTCTGGACCACAGGGCATAGTCAATGTGTCAGATTTATTGGTAATAGGAAGTGGAATTAACTCCTTAAAATGTAATCAAATTTTGTACTACCCTCCTATGACGTCTATGCCTAGGTGTTAACTAAATTTCAAACCCATTAGATTACATGTTGTTTCTACTCTGCTACCAAAAAATATCCTGTACTGAGGAAAACTCAACTAAAGAGACAACTTCACCCCTTTAAAAACACTGGAAACATGCCTCCCCATTTTCCACTGTTTCAAATGGTGTTTTTCAATATTTATTTAAAAAAAATTTTTTTTTCTTGTAAATTAAGCCAGGATCTAGATCCCTCATAGCTGTTATAAAAGTAAAAATAAATTGTATAAGTACAAAAGAAATCTTCAAAATAACGAAAAGTAAGTTTATTTTATACGTCTTTGAAGGTATTATTTCTACATTTTTAATATTTTAAGGTATAAGAGACCTAATGTAACTATTCAATTAAATAATTAAATGATTACCATGTTTAAAAAAAATCGTTTTAAAAAACTACGTCTAAATAGGGGAATACCAAACTATGTTTTGCCCAAAAGCGGTATGGTTTACATTGCCGACTTCACTAATAGCCTAAAGGTAAAGATGACTCTTAAGAGTCATCTTCAACCTGGGCCAGTAGCCCATTGTTGCGCAGTCAGCAATGTTAACCATACGGCTTTTATGCTAAAACATGGTATTTTATTCCTCTGTTTCAGACGCCGTTTTTCAACAGATTTTCAAAATTTCGAGGTATGAGGGGCCTAATATAACTATTCAACTAAACAATTACCAAGTTTAAAGAAAATCGGTTGAAAAACGGCTTCCGAAACAGGGGAATAAAATACCATGTTTTGCATTGAAAGCCGTATGGTTAACATTGCCGACTGCGCAACAATGGGCTACTGGCACAGGGGTGAAGATGACTCTTAAATTATATTCTTAAAAGCTCAACATTTCACTAAATGGAATTTAGTAATTACTCCAACTGATGTTAGTAAGTCCAAGCATTAAAAAAGCTCTGCTGTGAGGTTACAAATAAAAACACTTATAGCATTGACTTTGTACACTACGTGAGTAGACTTCTCATAGCATAGCCGTGTGTGAAGCATATTGACGGTGGTGCGATCTCGTGCGGCGTACATCGAAGTACACGTAACATATGATAGATAAATCAGTATCACCACTCTTCTAAACGAAGGACGAAACATTTTATAACTGAAAGTTATGTTTATGTTTTGGTAAAATGTTTTTGCAGCACTTTAAATTCAGCTGAATAATAACAAGATCGATGGCAGCAACTCTGGTATAGCGTACACCGAACTTCCAAATTTTTGCCTCAAACTAAATGCATTGGATGAGAGGTCTATTCACATTAGTGTACATAGTCAATGCTTATAGCTACAGAATATTGAACCAAAACTAATCTGTGAATTTCTTTTTAATTCTGGAATATAAACCTATTAGACCTATAACTATAAAATATGATGAAAACATATAACAAATTCAATTATGTTTATATCAAACATTTATATTGTTGATGTACAATCAAAAGTATTGATTTACCACAAAGTTATTAAGATGACAAGTAATCGTAATAATAGAGATAATAACTTATTTTTTTGCTGGAGCACACAGCAAGACTAGTAAACGATTTATATTATTAACTATCCAATGAAATACTCACCTTGCTAAACCAAAATCAGCAACTTTGACTACATTTTCTGAGCCGACTAGGCAATTTCTTGCTGCAAGGTCTCTGTGGATGTAGTTATGCCTTTCTAGATATGCCATACCTTTACAAACCTGTAAAATTTACATCCATAACAACAAGAACTTACACAAACTTTAATTTTTTTTTTTACAATTAATTAGGTTTTTTCACAAGTTACAGTAACCGGCTCTGGAGAATCCACTTGAAAAATCAAAATCATATGGATCATTATTTGATTTCATTATCCAGAGTTGTGCTAATCTTATTCTAAAAAAAATTGTTATTTTCATAGTAACAAAAACACAGATATTATTGTAAGGTAAAGTAAAGCATATTTCTAATATAATTTTGTGCTAAATTTATTGCCAACTAACGAATTATTAAAATTAATCGTTGAAATATTTTTAGGTTAGGATGTACCAGTGATGTATTATTCAAAATAAAATTTTATGGATTGTTAAATCCATATGATTTTTCAATCGGATAAGTGCATTCTCATGGGCCACAGTCACTAAATCTCATATTCAGTATCCTGCACCTCAAATTTGAATCCTTCAATGTGTACTTTCTAATGGATGTGAAGGTATTAGTAGTTAGATTTATTTCCTACCAGTTATTTGTTTTTGCAAATTCTATTTAATCACTTAAAAAGTTTATGTTAAAAAATTAATTTTAACTAAACTAACTCTATTAATGAACATAAATTCTTTAATTTCGCCTCTTGGATCACTTTTCTGTGTTGAGGGCAAATTAATAATAATAATGCCTTTATTTGGGAGCATTCTACAAACATACAATCTCTGCTTTCCATGACAACTCTTATGAGAAATACAGTTTTATAGATATTTTGCTTGATAAGACAAATAATTAATGTAGGCTACATACAAAATCAATTTAACATACAAAAGCCAAATCAACAAAAATTTCCTTTACCTTACTTTTTAAAGCAACGATAACTGTTCCATTAATGTAACAGAGAAGTACTTCTATTAGTTAAGTTAATTTTGGGAAGTTGACACTATTTATTAAAAAAATATGCATGTTTTGTAAAATGAAGATGATTTGATTAAGATTGATAACTATAGGTAGTTTTTTTAAACCTGATCCTTCACGAGAATATTGGGGTGGGGGAGAGATTTAAACTTTAAACAAAATTTAAACTGTAAACAAAACATTTAAACTCGTGACAAACATGTTCGAGTATCAGATTTCCTCACACAACGTTTTAAATAAGTTACAATGTCTTTCAGTAACTCCTAGTCAGCTGTTATATTTTTAAAGCCAAACCTATTTCCCTGTTCTTAAGTAAACTGATTAAAACACAACTGCTACCAATAATATTGTAAAACTGATACACAATATTTTGTGATATAAAATTACCAGCTGGTATTCAACAGTAAATTAAAACAAAAACAACGAAAAACCAACAAAAAACAAAGGGGTCCAGCCAATGGGATTTTAGCAAGGATAAACAAACCCCCACCACCATCTTTCCCGAAAAGGATCAGGTTTAAAAAAACTGACTATAAGTCAAGTGATTTTACAACTGGTGGAAAAGCATTATATTTTTTTTGTCCAAAATATTTATTTAAAGGCCTTTTTCAGTTCCTAGTCAAACCTTCATTAAATGCAAAAACCCATCCTGATAACTTTTTTTTGTGTCTATACTTCAGTTTCTTGTGGAACACCAGAAGATCTAGAGAGTGATAAAAATAATTGAGTATCAATTTTTGTCCGTTGACTTCTACCAATCAAATATGATGAAAATCATTGAACTAATTTGTTGTCAAAGTGGTAGAAATGAAATTAGGCCAGCATCAATTCAAAGCTTACGGAATCGAAGGCTTGTGAAAAATCTAAAGCAGTTTCAAGTCCATTGTGCTTAGCAGAAAGTAGGTAATCAGTAATATTGATGAGGTACTAAATCCTTTTCTGTAACCTGACTCTGTTTCAGGAAGAAATTCTTCGATTCCAGGTGCAATTCAAATTCAGGTGAAATAAAAGTTTTTGTTTCTCCTTAACATCAATACAGGATATCTTCTTAAGAAATAATAAATAGGACGAGTCAGCTTGTTTCTATCAGTCATTTTTAATTTTTAGGGCTGGTAAACATATCTCTATTTTGTGGCGTGACAGAGGCGGTTAATCCGAGCAGCAGTCGATTGATCAGGGGTCGGTTAAGAGAAGGTCTAGTACATCTACATCCGAGATTGTCATGATAAGTTTACAGCAGCCACATTCAATTGTTCAATGTTTTTTCTTTAGTTCTTCATATAAAGATTAAATAATATGAGTATTTTTAACATAATCGTTTTCAAAAACAATATTATCTCAGGTTTAAATACAATTTTTAAATCAACCAATTTTCACCACTCAATTTTAAAATATAAAAAAATTATTACCAAGGTTATGGGACAATGCCTTAAATAAACGGTATCAGTTAACTGACACATACTTTCTCCCAAGAATATAAAAAAGGTGTTAAAAGCTTAAAAAATTAATGTCTTGATGACTCAGTCGGATAGCTACGAGCTGAGCAGCGCGAGGTTGACCTTACGCGCGTCTGTGACTTTTAACAACGTACGTAGGGTTACTGCGTTTACCGCTAAACGAAAAATTGAATTTCCTCCGCAACCACTTGACGTAGAGCAATAATTTAAAATACTGGATTATTTAGTTTTTTGAGCTTGATTTAATGGTGATAAGTAGAATTTATTTCAAGATAACAGCTATTTTGAAAATAAAAAAAAATTGGTTTTTTAAACACTTTTTATTTTATAACTTTTGAACGCGCATTTTCTTGGAGATGCGGGTGGTGTCATTTTAATCAGCATTTTGATCCTAATACACCACAAAATTTTTATCAAAATCGTTAGAGCCGTTTTTGAGAAATTTTGATTTTTCACGTTTTTTGAGGGTTTTTGGGGGTAAACTACCCTTAAAAATCAAAAAAATTAAAAAAACGCCTGGAATTATCGTGGGTTTGGACCTACATCCCAAATTTCACCAAAATCGGACCATTGGGGCATTCTCTAGCTCTGTTTACATCCAGACACACAGACACAGACACACACACACACACACACACACACACACACACACACACACACACACACACACACACCTATACGCGCATATAAGTCGCAACGAGATCCATGTAAAAATCAAGCGGTATGAGATCCACCAGAAGTAGTGGTTTTTTAAAGAAAATAAGTGACACTTTTCTTCCCTCTAGTTAGTACAATGCACCAGTCTCTTCAGATTTGGGATACCTTCAAAATTAACCATACGTTTTTTGCGGTCAAAGTGAGATCCGGTATGTAAGGTCACAGTGAGATCCATTTTGACCTTGGCTATACACACTTTAACAAACTACGGTCACACTGAGATCCGTCTGCAACTTCCCGATTAATGTTCGACCGCCTCGCTGGTGTTTACACACACTCTATCTAGTTGCGGTCGAAGTGAGATCCTTTACGGTTTGCATGCGTAACCTAATATACTGTAAGAACAAATTGATACATTATGGTATTTTAGCGTTGAAGATTAATAGTCTAGTGATTACGCGGCTCTGTTAAGAAATATAAGTCATATTGTTTGGTGTACCGTATCGTATAGTGTACTAAACGTTTAATCTATATCTATAAAGTAGAATGCGTGTATGTGTTTGTATGTCTCATATGGGTGCGAAAACCACTCGACATAAATGGTGATCCAACTATACTTATTTAACATGAAAGAAAGTTCGGCCTATTCTACTGTAATTTTTTCGTACTCTTTAGTATTCTGACCCAGTGGCCTTGCAAGTTCCAATGTTATTTTTATGGACAAAATATTTTTATAAAACTGAATAAAGACGAATTTAATAATAAGTTGAAACTTAAACATGTATACAAAAGAATGTTGTGAATGAACAGTAACTGGTAACATACAAGTACGTTGAATCATACTCTTTATAAAAGAAATTCGTGTTGGTTACACTGTATTGAATTTTAAAACGGCTGAACTGATTTGGCTGATAATTGGTGGCAAGGTAGCTTAGAACTAGGTGACGGACATAGTTTTTACCCCATTCGCGTCGTATGTATCAAGCTTTAGGACTGTCATAAACGTACCCATGTAAGGTTGTTTCGGAGTATTTTATCCGAGTTTTAATGAACACAACGTATAGAAATAAATATTTCTTTGCAATTAATCATATAAACATATATTCTCATTTAAAGTATTAAGGTAAGTTTCATTTTTTTAGTATTGAAGGAAGAGTCGTTGTAACAAAATCTAGAGGTCCACATCTAAGGGGTGTTAATGACTTGAGGCGAGTGAGCGTGGCGAAGGAGCTCACCTAAAGGGCAAAGATTCTCAGGTTGGCATAACAAAGCATGCCAGATAACAGCAAGTATACAATAAATTTCTTCTATATTTTCTACAGTAAGAATCATTTAAAAGTGTAAACTTTTTTATTTGAACCACGATTGTTTTTATATTACTCTATTGAACCACAAATTTAACCAAATTTGTTATTCTTACAAATAATTAATAATCGCAATTACTCATCTTTTTTCGGGGTTGGATGCCTTATTTTACAAGGAATTCAAGTTAAAGGTATAATGTACTGAAATCCTGTTGTATAAATATATAAGCAGATGGCATTAAATATAAAAAAATGAAATATAGAAGTTTTCGTAAAAAAATTAATAATTTTGCTTTTTATGGGTTAAAAAATGTATAATTGATTGAAATTGTACACTATTAGTTGAAAAAAATCTAAATTAAAGTTCATAGCAGAACAAGCGATTCAAGTGACTATGGCCTTAGTGATACATAAATACAGGCCCGTGCGTAGAGATTATTTAGCACCATCTAGTTCCGAAAAAGACTCATTTTTCTCTGAATACCAACAACAAAAAGTGAAATTGTTTGAAAGATGACTCATGTAACAGCCTTAAACGTCGTCTTAAGTAAACAAAACAAAATTTATACTACCAACCAGTAATACAATTGAATCAGGGTCATTCTTGGACTAGGGTAATCGACGATATTATCGAGGGAAAGACTGAATTCTACAACAAAATGGAACTCATGGTCCACACGGCAGGGCGCGGGGCGCCCTCGGCCGGCCAGTGATGAGAGCTGAAGGAGGGGGGTGGGGTGGAACGAGAGTCTGCCATTGCCCTCTTCATTTTGTCTACCTGTTGATATTTGTCACTATAATGAGTGTAAATAACCTCACGCAGTATGCCTATTTGTGACATTTGTGGGTGAATTATTCTGTAATTCATAGTCCTTCTTGTGCAAGATTCGATAATTCTTTATAATAAAGGAAGATTAAGTGTGTCGTGGTTTTTCTGTTGTTTATATTAAGACTGAAAAAACGAGATTAACCTAGATATAGAATGCTACCCGTTTCCTTGGTTAACAGTCCTTAGTTTTCAATTTCCCACCTGGTATCTGGAATTTTCCCCATAAATTTTCGTCTGTTGTAGTTTATTTCCAATAGCCTGCATACAGACCAACAAATCGAAGTGGTTTTCAAAAACAAATAATGAGATGTTTAAAAGTATAGTCAATAATTTTTTAAGCATGTTGTGGTCAACCCGAATAGCTAAAACTGTTTACCAAGGAAACAAGGGTAAAGGTGGGATGGTTACTAAGGAAACAGCGCGAACAGGGGACAAAAAATTAACATGTTTATCTCTTTATAATATGAAGTTTAACCTCGTTGGGCTGGACACTATCTCGGAAGACTCTCTCTCGCCATAAGGTTAATTAAAATGATAGTTCCTAACTAATATTTACTGTAATTATGACGACTACTACTCTTACTCTTCCAAAGGTATTAATTGTGTACAATAAAACTGAATTTATACTATTGAAAATCAAAAATAATTTATTGTTTAGCGGAATTATTTGTTTAAATTCCATCGCACGATTTTTGTTTTTAGTGCAAACTGCATTGTTGTCAATCAGTTGTGTTTAGATGTTAACAAATTAATGAGAAAATACTAGATTACTGTACCTCGAAAAAAAGAAACGTTAGATGCGTTTGGCTGTAATGGTGTCCTTACAGCAAGACTATGTAATCAGTGCAAGACTGTGGAGATCTGGAATTTTTTATGTTTGTTTACGTGATCTAGAAAGGCAGGTAACATTTACTTTTCATTGTTATTTGAAGGCTAAATCACTGTAATGATAGAGGCTGCAAAGCACCTAATATCAAACAGTGAATAACTATGAACGAAGATCGAACCCGTTGCCGAATCAGCCGCAAGGTGACTGGCACCCGGCAGGAAGACGACTAGAGTAGTTTGCCGCCGGGTCACCGGTCCCCATAGTCACCGCGAGCGCCTAGCGCCCACCTACAATGGTGAAGGAAACTTTGAACTGTAAATACTGTGATCGGTAAATGTGGTTTTGAAGTTTTATGACTCGATCGAAAATATTACAGGTCATATCGCGGGGAATCGTCCACACACATTATATATTTCACTGGTTCAAGGAATGGAATATCTAATCCAAAACCAGGAATGGTGAAATAATAAGTACCTATAAAATTGCTTACTTAATCGTGATGCGGCTTGTCAGTAACGGGACCACGTCGCAGTGCTGTATGGCTGCGCCGGTGTGGCACCTTATTCCAACAAAATTATCGAATGCTATCGAAAACTTTCTTGCCTTAACTTATGTGTTAGATACTTTAGTGTGAGTGCATTGTCGTTGTGAGTACGTACTGGGACGGTGGCGATGTCCTGTAATCCAGCTACTTGGATGTCACGAATTGTGGATGGTTATAAGCGATGGCTTGTGGATGCTAATCCCTGGTGGGGATTAACGTCCGCACTAGTGAGTGAATACTAGTTCATCCATAAAGACCATCTATATATGAATAGACAAGCATGTTTCATTTCCCCCTTTTTTCTCACCTTGTGAGCATCGTAGGAGAAAACCGCACATACCGTTAGAAAAGTATTGTCCTGTAGATGAGCAGAATCGCAGTTTAATTCTCATAGGGCCCGAGGGTTTCGCCCTAAAGGCTTTTAAAGTTTCAATGTTATTCTTATGGAGGATTGAATCAATAAAATAACTTTAGTAAAAACAAATGCTAGCAAATTAGGAAGAACAGATATTTTAGTTATAAAATATTTCTAAAGTGGATCCACATTAACTGATATTTTGGTCGAATATCGACCACGGGCGAGCTCTAGACTTCATAATTAGACCAATTCGTATATGAGGTCAAATATGTGGTTCGGATACCACGTTAAACTGTAGGTCCTTAGATACCATTGGCTGTTGTCCTATGAATTAACAGGCCTGTCTAAGGAGAACGTCGGCCTTAGTCAGTAACAAGACTACAAGATCGCGCGACAATCCTCATCGTGCTATACACTCATCTCTCATTCATACTTGGCTTTAAACTACCTATTGAGTTAGGTCACCATTTCAGTAAAAGTGTTAAAAAGGTGTTGTGTGCTCACTGTTATATGAATTATTATTATGTTATACAGAGAAATTATTTAGTAAATTATTGCAGTTTTTCTTCTTCTGACCTGTATGTTATCGAATAGATGTCTTTACTTTTGTTGTTTTTATTTATTGTTACAGTAGTATTGTATTTATGTTTAGTTTTTAGAAATTAATTAGTAAATTCTGGTAACTTAAAAAATATATGTATATAAAATAATTTACATTTTTAAGTTTTGTGTTAGTTTTTTCCATAAAACTCTATATATACACCACACCTGGCACTCTCACGCAAGGCAAAACACGAACTCAAAAACCCAACGATCACACAAGACCAATAGACGGAGCACGTCAAGCGCGAGTTGAGACACGAATATGTCACTGGCCTACAGGAAGATGGCGCCTGCCGGCCGTGATTAACCCGAGTGGGAGCGCTAAAACTGTGTTAAATTCTTTATTTTTACTGTTAGTTCACAACGGACAACATATTTCAAGCCGGCTCACTTCACTGATAAATTTGATAGTAAATTTAAATTAATTCGGAAAACACTTAATTGTTTAAGGCTCAGGTCTACCACTGGCGCGCTACCCATATGCAAGGGTTTTTTTTAGAATCGTGTTATCTTCTACTAAATGCAGCCTAGAGCTATAAATATGGTGTCATATTGAAGAGGAATAACGGTACGAATTTTACTCTGTTACACTTTTGTAAATATTTTATCAAAACTAACAGATAACTTCAGTTAAAAATTAAGAAAAACAGCCGGTTTCAATTAAATTCTGTCAATTATAACTGAAGTTAAAAATTTTTTCAAAAATTATAAAAACACAGAAGACGAGAGCCGTTCTTCTACTTTTAGAAAAGATTAAGAGCTCTAACTCCATCTTAATTAATTAATTTAGAAACACGATTCTCGTAAACCTCTCCATCACACTCGCTTTAAAAATATGTATCTATTTTATCTTAATATTAAATATATACTATAGTAACTTGTCTTATCTTATACTATAGTAATATAGTATCTTAAATGTAGGCATAGGCTGATATGCACATCAAATTAAAGGTCCCACTTGGCAGAGTACAATGCTGAAAAATAGACTTAAAATAGATGACCCAGACGGAAATGGTAGGCGTTCAAAGTTTTCATTAAAATCGTATGGATAAAACTTAAAAATGCAATAACTTTCTGAATACTCAAACTTTGGACGTCGGGTTTATGGCTAATTATTCAAATGCAAATACGTTTAAAATGATGTTTAATGTGACAGAGGCTAAGGAAGTTAAAATTTAATCATCCTCTATGGGACGACCCCAATGAGAGTCTTACAGAAATATGATTTAGCTTTTTTGGACTAATTAGCCACAAACCCGGCTTCACAACATTGAGCATTGAGAAAGTTATTGTATGTTTAATTTTTACTTATATGATTTTAATGGAAACTTTGAACGCCTACCATTTCCGTATGGGTCAACCATTTTAAGTCTTGTTTGCTGTATTGTACTCTGCCAAGTAAAACCTTTAATTTGATGTACATATCAACCCATAATTACATTTGAAATTTTATTCTGACTCCTCGTGGGCTGTCCCCCTTACATGACTACAAATATTTTATAGCGTCAAAAGGTGCTTTGTGTTAAGTTACTATCACCCCCCATACGATATTTGTTTATCTCAAGAAATAAAAAAAATAAAAGGGGGGTCGGACTTTTTTACACATGCTATGCGCTAACACACTTTGTTAAGAGTCATTTTGGGTCAGTAGATCATTGTTGCGCAGTCGGCAATGTTAACCATACGGCTTGTAATGCAAAACATAGTATTTTATTCCTTTGTTTCGGGCGCCATTTTCAACCGATTTTCTATAAACTTGGTAAGTGTTTATATTAACTTGAATATGTGTAAGTGTTTATATTTACTTGAAGTGTTTATATAACTTGAATAGTTATATATTAGGCCCTTATACCTCAAAATTTTGAAAAATTCACAAATATTACTAAGGAAAATCAATCAGTATGTACCTTGATCACATTATGAGTGGCATTTCATATATATGAAATAAGTGACACTTTTCTTCCCTGAAGTTAGTACAATGCACCGGTCTAGTTAGATTTCTGGTGACTTATAAACTAACCATACATTTTTTAAGGCCAAAGTGAGATCCGGTGTGTATGGTGACAGTGAGATCCACTTTGAACTTAACCATACACACCTAAACTAACCATGGTCACACTGAGATCCGTCTACAAAGGCCCGATTATTGTTCGACCGCCTCGCTGGTGTTTACACACACTCTATCTGGTTGCGGTCGAAGTGAGATCCTTTCTGGCTTGCATGATATTTAATATACTGAACGAACAAATTTTAATACAATGGGATTTTCGTTTTGCAGATTAATGGATTTTGTTTCTCTGTTAAGAAACAAAAGGCACACTGTTTTGGTACACCTTATAGTGTACCGAAATGAAAAAAACGAATGCGTGTAGGTGTTTGTGTCTTGAAAGGGTGCGAACATCACTCCAACAATCGAGCTAATATTTTGTCCAACTATACTTTATTTACCAAGGAGAAAGATCGGCCAATTCCAATCATTTAAAGATTTAAGTATCATTGGAAATGACACTCTCCTAAGCCGAAACACATTGTTAAGATAAGTTTTCACGCGTTAAAACCAACATTAATGAGAAAAAACGTGATCCCGTATGCGTGAATAATGAAAACACTCAAGAAATTGTAATAGTGAAAACTGCTTCAATCGTAAATAGTTCGACCTCCACGCAAACATAAGCTTGATGAGCTTGAAGGCAATATTCTTACATGACCGTTTTGCCTTTACATGTATGTTTCTATTAATTTCAAAGCATGAAAACTCATCATAACAATGTGTTTCAGCTTATGAGAGGTTATTAGACTTGCTGCGAGTGAGCGTAGCGAACAACCGCACTTAGGCCTACTTGAAGGTTAAAAAATCCTCAGGTTGGCATTGCAAAGCAATCCGGATAACAGCTTGTATACCCAAAATTTCTTCAATATTTTCTACCATAAGAAAAGTTCAAAAGTGTTACAGTAACTCCTTTTAGTTACACCACTAATTTTTGTTAAATTTTAAATTATAAATGTATCCATTTTTTAATTTGAGAAGGAATAAAAATTTAAATTATGTGTCTGTTTAGTTACCAACCATTTTAAGAGTTAAAAATCATACAACTGATGGGAACTGTGAACTATTAGTTGAAAAATAATTAAAGTTGACAGCAGAACAAACAGTTCAATGTGACTGTGGCCCTAGTACTAAATAAATACTCATGTCACTTATACTTATTAAAATGTATGTAGAATGTTACTAAGAAGTTTCAAGTTATTGAATGTAGTATAAATGTTTTTTGAAAGTACGAATAAGGCACTCTTTCTTATTCCTCTTCTTTAATTCAATGTTGAGCACATGCAACTAGTTGGCCGGTAGAAGAAAGAAATGTAGAATAAGCTGCTGCCATTTATTTTCCGGACTTGACTATACAAAGCCCCATGACTTGATATTTTCAGGTGGTGGTGTTGTTGTTGGTTTTCCATTTGTATACCATCAACGATTATTCTACATTTCTGTATCAACAACACTGGTTGGCGGCCACTAGCCGCCAGTTTTTTTCCATTAATTTTTCTTTTCGTATAGGATGGTTATATTAGGTTCATATTTTGCATGAACCTTTATAACACAAATGTTAATTTCCAGGGAAAAAGTATTTTCCCCATGTGTATTTTATAAATTGGCGGTCAATTTAAATTTTCAAACTGAAATATTCCAAAACCAGAAACTTTTATCCACATTTTACGAGGTGCGAAAAATTTTCAAATCTAAAAAAATATATATCTAAACAATTATACCAGTTTTTTAAAGATTTCACAACAAATAATGGAGTTACTGCATTTCTTTCTATAAGTAAAATAAATCTGCATTAGTTATAACGTAAAATCAATGGTTTTCTGAAGAAAACTTGAAGTAACTCTAATATTTGTGGACACATCTTTACAAACATGGTATCATTGTTTGAATAATTTAATTCACCAATTTTTTATCTTGTAAAATTTTGATAAAATATACCGCTTTGGAGGTATTTTAGTTAAACAATTAAAATAGCCACCTGATGTGATATTTTAACATATGTTTTTTTCAAATTTAAATAATTTATCATATGTATAATTTATTGTTTGTTTACTTTATCTTTGTTCTGTAACTTGAATTAAGAGATTATTAAAACCTATCCTTAGGTAATTTAATTTCGAGTTTTATTTGCACATCAATTTAATAATCTATTATCTTTAATAAATATCTTTGATAATAATCTCTATCAAATATCATGGACAAACATCTAAACCCAAACAGATTTGATATTGATCCTGAAAATGACGGTGCAGAAGAAGAGTGGCTTCATTGATATCAGACTTTTACAAACTTTTTGGATGTGTGTGATTCTCACGCTACAAATGAGAAGGTAAAACTACGATTACTTGTCAATCATGTCAGTCCGTCTGTTTACAAATATATTTCTGGGGCTACAACATTTGATGAAGCTATTGCTACTTTAAAAGAAATGTATATTCGTCCTAAAAATGAAATATATTCTAGGCATTTGCTAGCTACCCGTTTTCAAATGTCAGGGGAATCAGTGGATCAATAGTTACAAGCTCTGAAAGATTTAAGTAAACCTTGTAACTTTTCTTCAGTCACTGCAGAACAAAATAAGAACGATTACATTCGTGATGCATTTATCAGGGGGCTACTTTCGCCAATCATTCGTCAAAGACTTTTGGAAAATAAAACACTATCACTTAATGAAGCTTTTGAAAAAGCTCGAGTTGTAGAATGAGCTCAACATCAATCAGAGTCTTATGTTAAGCAACAGTTAGTTTTAAATTCCTTGCAACATTCTGAAGCTACTGAGCAAAATCCAGCACAGTGTAATCTTTCCTCTAGCAAAGAGGAGGAAACTTTTATATCAGCTACATCCTGGAAATGTTATTTTTGTGGTTCCAGTAAAAAACACAACCGGAATGATTGTCCAGCGGCTAATCATTCTTGCCATACTTGTGGTAAGAAAGGACATTTTATGAAGGTTTGCCGATCACAAAATAAATCATCAACATCTACCAAGTTTTTCACTGAAAAATCTCCCAGTAAAATATCAGCTCATTGCGCAGCATCTCCAGAATCGTTGTCTAAGTCAATTATTAAAATTAAAGTTAATGGAATCGAAACTGATGCACTTGTTGATACTGGAAGCTCTGGAACTTTTATAAGTAAATCTCTTGTAGCTAAGAGAGGGTTAGCTGTGTTTCTAAGTACCATTAGTGTTTCATTTCATTTCATTTCATTTCATTTATTGTCACATAACATTTGATTTTACAGAAAAAATCCTGCTCAAACAGGTGACTAGTCGGCACATGATTTGACTTAAATCTAAAATATAAATATAAACATATTTAACATAATGGTCTGGTGTTGTATCAATTTAGAGACTGAAATCATCATTTAAAAACTCTTCAACGGAATAGTAGGCTCTTTGTATAAGGAAATTCTTGAGCAATTTGAATAATGATCTCTGTTTCATGTTTTTCCAATCATTAGGAATTTTGTTAAAAACTTTCATTTCCATATAAAAGGTACTTTTTTCTAATAATTTAGTCTTGTGCAAAGGATATTGAAGGAGATGATTTTTGTTCCTAGTGTTGTATTTATGGTCAAAGTTATTTTTCAAATATTTTTCTTTGTTAATAAAAACTTGCTGAAACAGAGTGTAAATATACAATGAAGGAACAGTTAAAATTTGAAGTTTTTTGAATATTTGCTTGCAGGACTTTCTAGACGGAGTCATAGTCATTATTCTCAATATATTTTTTTGTATTTTTAGCACTTTTTGAATGGTGGATGCTCCTCCCCAAACTGAAATCCCGTAACTAATTAAAGAGTGAAAGTAACCATAATATAGAATTAATTTAGTCTCCATGCTTATTACATTAGTCAAGCAACTCATGTTAAAGCAAACAGAGTTTAATTTTTTGGACAAAATGTTGATATGTTCAGACCATGTAACATGTTCATCAATAGATATCCCTAAAATGTTTGCTTGGTTATATCGATTGATTATTTTGTTTTTAAAACACAGTTCTAAAGGTTCAGTTTGTGATTTTTTTGATCGATAATGGATTAAACTAGTTTTAGACTCATTTAGGACCATTCCATTTACCCTAAACCACCTGTCTAGTTCTCCCATAACTTCAATAACTTTACTTTTTAGATTTTCCAAGGGTTTTTCCAAAATTATGGCCGTGGTATCGTCTGCATATAATATTGATTGAGTTTGAATGTTTAGTGGCAAATCATTAAGGTACAAAATGAAAAGAGTCGGTCCTACAATTGACCCTTGTGGTACTCCTGATTTAATTACTTCAAAATTTGAGCTATATTTAATACCATTCTTTATAATTTGAGTTTTTTGTTTTCTACAGCAGAGGTACGTTTTAAACCATTCAAGTTCATTTTGGACTATTCCATACCTCTCAAGCTTTTGCACCATAATGTTGTGATCCATGCAATCAAAAGCTTTGGACAGATCACAACTGATTGAGACTGCACTTTTAGATCTATCTAAAGTCAGATAAATTTCTTTTAAAAGCGATGCTACAGCTGAACTGGTTGAATACCCTTTTCGAAAACCATGTTGACTGTCAGATAGAAAACAATTTTTGTCTAAATAAGATTTTAGTTGTTTGTTTACAACCATTTCAAAAACTTTAGAAAAACTAGGTAATACTGAGATAGGACGATAATTTTCAATTTTATTTTTTTCACCTTTTTTAAATATTGGCTTAATAATTGAAAATTTTAGTTTATTTGGAAACCTACCCGTTGTTAGGGATTGATTTATTAATTTACATAACGGAGAAGCTATGACATCAACACAGTCTTTCACAATAAATGTTGGAATCTCATCCCAGCCAGCTGAGCGTTTATTCTTTAAAGATCTAATAACTGTTTTTGTTTCAGTGAGGCTAACATAATTAAATTTAAAAGGCTTTATTGGAGGAGAAATTGATTTTTTTAGTAGCTCTGCTACCACCTCTGGAGATGATTTAGTGTTAAGTTCTTTTGTAATATTTACAAAAAAATCATTAAAATAGGAAGCTATTTTTATGGGGCATTGAACTAAATTTTTATCTTGCATGATCTCAACAACATCATTATTGTTTTTGTTCTCTTTACCTAATTCATTTTTGATGACTTGCCATGCAGCCTTACTCTTACATTCTGCATTTCTAATAAATTTGTCATTAGCTCTCCGTTTTGCTTCTTTTATTACCCTTTTAAATATTTTATTGTATATCTTATAATAATTTTTTATTTCAGTATTATTGGAGTCCTGGGCTAATTTGTGCAGACACCTCTTTTTTTCACTTGAGATTTTAATCCCTTGCGTTACCCAATTTAATTTACTAATACGTTTTTTACGAACCTGTTTATATGGAAATGATGTATAAAAATAATGTAAAAATTGCTCAAGAAAATTGTCATAATTTTGGTCAACAGTTAAATTGTTTTGAAATTCCCAGGTTGCATTTGAAATCAGATTTATAAAACTTTTTCGAGCATTCATACTAAAAGTTCTTTTAAACTGGCTCTTCTGCAAAGGGGAATAAGAATTTTTTTGGTCAACACTGATAAAAAGAGCACTATGGTCTGAGATTCCAAACTCTTTTACCATTTTCATGGGTTTAAAGGTTAACTTATTTGTAAGTACATTATCGATACATGAATTGCTGGCTCTTCTAGTAACTTCTTTAAAATTTATTTCAAAACCATGCCTATCTAGTATAGTAATAAAATCTTTAACATGTTTTTCGTTATATTTCAGGACATTTACATTACAATCAGTAGCTATATAAATATTTCCCTTATATTTTTCGATTTTTGATAAAAATTTTTCAAGTTTATTAAAGAACGGTTTTAATGTACAAGAGTAAGGAACCCTGTATAAAGATACAATAAGTGTAGGTTTGGTAAGGTTAGTTATTTCAATAACGGAACACTCAAATACAAAATCCTCATTTAAAAACTTTAAATCGTCTCTAATTTTAAAAGTGAAATTTTTATCTTGTTTTAAAAGAATAACTGAGCCTCCACTGGAGGAATCAATTTGTCTAGTATAAGAGTCAGCGACATAAAATTTGTTCAAACTATTTAAAATAGTGATATTTTGACTTTTCAACTTGTGCTCATTTAAACATATAAAAGAAATATTATCTATATCTTCTAGAATTATATTCAACTCATTTAACTTTTCTTTAACACCTTGAATATTAATATGTAGTAAAAAATCTTTATCAGAGCTGGTAATGCAAGAAAAATATTTTTTAAAATTTACTACATTTTCTGCATTTTCTAAACTATACAAACTTAAACTACTATTTACAAATGAAGAGAGGTGGGTGTTTGCACTAAAAAACCTTTTTCACTCTCACTATTTTCACTTTCCTGTATGAAGGAAACACAACTGAAATTTTCATTCTCACTCACATCACTAACACTGAATGGAGTAGCAGCAGGTTCGGCTGATGGTGGTGGGTTTGCTTGAGAGGGTGTAGATGGTTGGCTGCTGCTCGGTATGATCTGGATCTCTCCTCTACCATCTGAATTGGAAGGGCAGGGCTGCGTAGTCACATGTTGAGTAATGGGTTGCTCAGTCGGCTTTCTTACTGGTAATTGGTAGTCAGTGATGTTGTTTCGGTTTTGTATGGTTTGAGGTATGTTTTTTTCAGAAAAGCATTTTGAAATTAGTTTGTAAATATGTGTAAACAGTTCTTTACATGTATATCCACTTTTTGACGTGCGGTGATTAAGCTTGTCGTAAACAATAATGTTAACGGGCACTCCAGTCTCAATTTGGAACTGTACTATATTTCTAGCGAAGATTTCAGGGGGCACTCGATCTCGTATGCAGCCCATGGGTGAGCATACTAGACTTTTGAAACTTTTAGTTTTAAAGTCATCAATTAGTGACCTAAAAGCATTGTTGTAGCTTTCTTCCGTAGGTTTTTGGAAATACTGCTGTTTTGTTATGAGACCATATACTGAGCAGCCAGTTTTGGATTTTTGGAATGTCAGGTTATTTGTTAAACAGTCTGAGATTTTAGGTTTACAGAAATGGTCTCTAAAAGTAGTGGCAACCCCTGCACTCATTTGCTTTGGATGCCCAAAGTCCCCAGAAATACAATGAGAAAAAGCAACTGATGTGTTGGATTGAAATTTCTTAATAGCATTTTTCATGTTACCTTCAATGAAATTGACTTTGTTGCGGTTGAAACTCTCTGAGAAGACGGTATCAAGTGATTCTAGAATTAACTTTGATGCCTTTATTTTTCCACTTTTGTTTAAATGAAGTCCGTGTCTGGTATGGTAATATCTATTAAGGGAATCTAACTCTATTGTGTAAATTGATTTAATGCGGATGGACAGTTCTCTGATATAGTTATTGATTAAATTTACCTTTGTATGTGTTGGATCAGAAGGTGGTAAATCATATCGATTTGGAATAGTACATAGAAAAACTGGGGCTTTTTCACTCAGTACAACAAGTGAAGTTTCGAGTGATTTGTAAATGGAGTTTAAATCATGTTGCAGTATGTTGTTGGTTCCCCCCATAAGAACGATGGCATCACTTTCTGTGGAGTTCATGGCTGGTTTTATTACCTCCGCCAATTTAGCATTAGGCATGACTGTTGAATTTACTTTTAAGTTAGATCTTGTTTGTTCTAATGTTTGTTTGATGAGTCGTCCCTGGCTATCAGAAAATATGGAAAGATTGATAGTTTGTGTAGAACATGTGGTTGAATTTAAGAAATCTTGGTTATTTTTCCTGTCAAATTTTTTTTTACCATTTTTAGCGCAAGATGATTTAGTTTTATTTACCTGGATGGAAGTGGAATTTTTCTCATCAACATTAACATCACCAAGAACTTGATACTTGTTTGCTGTGGATATCCCATCTATCTGATTTCTTTGATGAAGTCCAACATTAATCCGGTGTTTTGTATTTTGGTTTGTTTGATCGGGTGTTTTGTTTGATCGGGGCTGTACTGTAGTCCAACTGGTTGTGTGAAATTGATCACAGGTTGTGTTAATTTCTTCATTTATTACTGGATCCGTATTACAGGCTTTATTTACAATTTGCCTATCTTGCTCCCCCCCTTCTTTATCTGTGGTGACATTGAGCATTAAGTTTTTAACAACCGTAGAAGTTATTTCCATATTATGTTGATTGATCCATAAATAAGCCAAAGTAGATCGCTTCAAAATTAAATCAGTTTTCTTGATTTGAAGTGTTGTTTTACAAAATCCAATTTTCTCAGTAATGAATTTGTTTTTTTCTATAAGACCTAAAAGCCATTCAGCTATTAAAATCAGGTAGATACCACAATCCACGTTGTTTTCCTGTTGAGGGCAATCAACCACGACAAATGAAGCCAATCCTGGACAGATATGTTTTGAGAGCCTTGCATATATTTCTTTAGCTGAATTTAAGTTAATTTGGTGAAGGGTGTCAAAATAATAAAATGTGTGATTATCTTTTTGATAAAACAATAGACTCCAATGTGACCCTGCAGGTACATCACATGCCTTGGCGTTGTTAACAGGAATAACAATGAACCGCTTATCTTGGAGTTTGAGTGGCTCAATAGTGAACTCATAATCAATTAGAGTTTTAGTAGCATGTGATATCACCGGACTAATTAGATAAGTGTCACTATTAGTAAAATTTCTGTCAAGCAGATCAAAGTACATTTGTATGGTATCATCTGTGAGCCATTCATTATTTAAGAGGGAGATACTATGATCAAATCTCTTTTCTGTTTGTGTAGCTCCCACACTTGTCTCAATTCGCTTTTTGGGAGGCAACAGTGGAGTGCTGTTGTACAATACATCATTAGGAGAAATGTGTACTTCTTTATTAGACCCATTAACTTTATCCAGGGTGGAAACTGTGTCCTCCATAGTAACATTACTGTCCACATGGGAATTATTCATATTTACAGATGTATCATCATTTACTTGAGCTTTGTTTACTGTGTCATTGCATGTGCTGGTAGAACATTGATTTACTTTCTTTGATTTCCTTGAAAAGTTAAAAACTTCAATATTCAAATCTAATTTATTGTCAGCTATATATTTTTCTAATGACTTTTTTGAACGGAATATTCTGCCTTTAGGAGTTGTAATATAAATATCAATATTTCCCTTATAAACTCCTGTCTTTCGAACTACTTCCTCTCGTTTCCAACCCTTTGGTAATTTGTTTTCCATTATAAATTATCTTGAAAGTAAAATATTTATTCATACATTTATAAATTGTTTGGGGTCTTTAAATTGTCATTGTTGATTAAAATTAAATGAGCAAAATTTTTTCTATTATTAAAAAAATAGAAGTGAGAATAAATCAGTATAGTTTATTTGATTTGCTCTTGGATAATCGGCTAATTTGCAATATTAGTAAAAGTAATAAATTTACAAAAACATTTAAAACTGTCCAGTCATTGTTGAGCAAAGTTGAAGTTTGTAATCAGGTAGACCCTATGTAAACAAACAGGATTGACAGCTGCTTTGTGGATGTCCAGCTGATAAGAGTTATCAGAGTGACTGTTGTGCAGGTTGGTCCTTTGCCTCAAACAGGAAATGGTCACTAGTTGAGTCAAAATGGATTTGTTCTCTTCCTGTTTAATCAATTGTTTTAATTTGTGATTTTGTTTTAAAAATTATTGTAATTTTAAATTATCTCAGTGGTAATGAGTTTTTAATATAAATGTGGTTCTTTTATGGTGATATTAATAAGAATATCAGTAGTCTTTCAAGAAATAACAAACATGTGGTTCTCAACCATGAAAAGTGTGAGTATTAAAGATTTTACTTTCTTATACAATTTTATGGAAATAAAACAATATTTTATCTTACAGTCACTTCAATATTTACAGCAGGAAGTTATTGTCAACTGTTAACACATTCACACTAGCTAGTTTAATGAAAAAATCCACTTTAAAACTTTAAAAAACTTAGCACAGAAACTATTAGTTAGCAGACATCTTGACCCTCTCTGAATTAAGGTCTATGGTGTTTCTATGGCATCAACTTGTTATCAACCTCAAACTACTGGTTTTTGTCTTGTTGATATGGCAATTCAGGATCATATTTACTATAAAGCAAAATAACTCGTTCTAGACGGACTATGTGCTGACGTTGTGTTGGGACATGACATTTTCAAAGAACATTCAACTGTAGAAGTTACATTCGGGGGTAAGAAACCTCCACTGAAAGTATGTGGCCTTTCGGCAGCTAAAGTTACTCCTGTCAGTTTGTTCACAAATTTAACTCTTGACTGTAGACCTATTGCTGTAAAATCACGGCGTTACTCAGATGAAGATTCAATTTTCATAAGAGAAGAAACAGAACGTTTATTAAAAGAAGGAATCATCGAACCGAGCTCTTCTCCTTGGCGGGCCCAAGTACTAATCGTTAAAGGCGAAACAAAGAAAAAACGGATGTGCATTACTCCCACACAATAAATCGATTTACCCAGCTTGACGCCTATCCACTTCCAAGAGTCGAAGATGTAGTAAACAAGGTCTCCAAGTTCAATGTGTTTAGCACAATAGACCTCAAGAGTGCTTACCATCAGATACCCATTTTAGAGGAAGAGCGAATTTATACTGCTTTTGAAGCTTGCGGCCGCCTTTATCAATTTTGCAGAATCCCATTTGGTGTTACCAACGGCGTCTCCTGTTTTCAGAGAAAAATTGATTCTATAATTCAAGCAGAAGGCCTTGAGTGTACTATAGCTTACTTGGACGATGTGACGATTGGCGGAAAGGATAAAGCTGAACATGACAAGAATTTGAAAATGTTTTTTGATGTGGCAAAGAAGTATAATTTAACATTAATCATGGAAAAATGCAAATTTTCTCAAGATGAAATTAGTCTACTGGGATACGTTATCACAAATAACGAAATACGTCCCGATCTAGATCGGCTTCAGCCTCTCCTAAAACTCCCACTCCCAAATGATGTCCAGTCACTGCGCAGAACTCTAGGGATGTTTGCACACTACTCTGATTTCATCAAGAACTTTTTCGGAAAAAATACAGCCTTTATCGTCGACTAAAAGCTTCCCATTATCAAAAGAAGCTGTTAATTCATTCAATCAGTTGAAAAATGATATAGCATCGGCAACTAAAGCGCCAATCCAGGTTGGCATACCATTCACAGTGGAGACTGATGCATCTGAGTTTGCGATTGGCTCCACTTTATCTCAAGCTGGTCGACCTGTAGCTTTTTATTCAAAAACATTGTCAAAGTCGGAAAGAGTTCACTCATCCGTTGAGAAAGAAGCTCAAGCGATTGTCGAATCTCTAAAGAAGTGGAGACACTAACCTAATAGGACGGCCGTTCCAGCTTATTACCGACCAAAGATCAGTTTCTTTTATGTTTGACAACAAAAGGTTTGGGAAAGTAAAAAAAGAGAAGATTCAGCGTTGGCGTTTAGAGTTATCTTGCTTCAAGTATGATATTGTATATCGTCCGGGCAAAGAAAATGGAATAGCAGATACAATGTCACGGTTATGTGGATCCATTAGTGGTCGCACAAAATTTAGATGAAATTCACAGAAGTTAGGGTCATCCAGGAGTCACACGATTATACCACTGGATTAGAACCAAAAACTTACCGTTTTCGTTGGATGAAGTTCGTCGCACTATAAGCCAATGTCGAGTCTGCGCTGAACTGAAACCGAGGTTTTGCAAGTATCAAGGGACTCTGATCAAAGCTACTGCACCTTTTGAACGCTTAAATTTAGATTTCAAAGGCCCTATTCCAAGTGCAAGTCACAATAAGTATTTATTAACAATTGTAGATGAATACTCGCGTTACCCTTTTGCTTACCCATGCCGAGAAATGACTTCGGGCACAGTAATCGAAAAATTAAAAGAACTTTTTTTCACTTTTTGGTATGCCTTCATTTATACATTCTGACAGGGGGACCTCATTAATGTCAGAAGAACTAAGATCTTTCCTACTTGCTCATGACATTGCATCTAGCCATTCCTCTGCATATAATCCTCGAGGAAATGGACAAGTGGAAAAGTTCAATGGAACTATTTGGAAAACTGTCACTCTTGCTCTGAGAACTCAAGATCTGCAAATGAGACAGTGGGAGGCTGTTCTGTCAGAGGCACTCCATTCAATAAGATCCCTGCTATGTGTATCAACCAATGCAACACCACATGAATTAATGTTCAAGCATCCTAGGAGATCACATTATGGAGGTTCTGTTCCAAGTTGGTTGTCTCAACCAGGTCCGGTGTTGCTTCGAAATCATAATAGATCAAGCAAATATGATTCTCTTGTGGAGGAAGTTGAACTAATACACGCCAACCCTTGTTATGCTCATGTTAGATTTCAAGATGGACGGGAGAAGACTGTATCTGTAAGAGACTTAGCCCCAGCACCAGAACACAAAGATCAAGAAGTTTATAACACTCCAGATGATAACAAAGAAACTACAGACGCTAGATTACCATTTCAACAAGATCCTACTGAAGAGATTCCAATCTTTAACAATACAAATGACAATTATGAAGAGCAAATTAATGAAGAGCCAGTTCACCAAGATGCAAATGCAGTTAAAACACCTATCTCAACTCCATCCACCTCTCGTCCTCAACGATGCAAGAAAAAGCCAAACTATCTCAAGGACTACGTCACATCTTGAGGTGGGAAGAATGATGTGATATTTTAACATATGTTTTTCAATTTTAAATAATTTATCATATGTATAATTTATTGTTTGTTTACTTTATCTTTGTTTTGTAACTTGAATTAAGAAATTATTAAAACCTATCCTTAGGTAATTTAATTTCGAGTTTTATTTGCATATCACCACCATGTTAAAAATACACTTTGGGAAAATTTGTATTTTTAGGAAAATGAACATTGGTGTGATATATTTTGATGACAAATATAATAAAAAGGTTCGGCTTTGGTTTCCTTATCCACCAATAACAACAACATGATTGAACCATCCAATAAAGATTTATTAAGTACAAAATACAAAATAACGGCTAGCGGTTAACGAAGCGTTTTAGGTCATATGTTTACGGAACCATTGTCTCGTATTTTAATGTGTAGAAAATAATCGCCTGACTTTTTTTATAACTGTATACCCTTAGGTGTAAACACTGTATAAGTGTAGTATGAGGTTACATAAATTTTAATTCAATTCGACAGTCATGAAAAATCAACTTACTTATTACTTTCTGACTATTCTTTGTACAGTAATTAAACCTTTGTGTCAGATTATTAATCTTAATCTAATTTAAAAACACTTTATTCGAATCAAGTTTGATTCTTTCTTCCTGCTTATTGTTTAGTTAAGTGAAATGAAATTAAGTAGCAAAAAATTAATTAAATTGGAGTTAAAGTTAAATGACTTTAACTTTATCAAAATTGTAATGAAATTTAAGGACAAATAATAGGAAGGTAATATTGCATTCGAAAATATTGTATTCTACTAATAATAAGTATATATAAGTATATACATTATATTTCCTTTGCACATTAATTTCTTTTCCCGTGCGGATTTGCCAAAATAAATTATAAACTGTAAATAAAATGTATTTGTTAAAAAATACTTGGTTTTTAATAACATACGAGAAAAATAATATCTTTTACATTACTCACTAGGTATTAAATACATTTAAAATATTTTCTTAAAATAACCCTACAGAACAAATTAATCCAACTACAACCAATGTTTTGTTTTTTAATAATAATTAAAGCAGACATAATTTTGTTTAAATACATATCTAAGTTTGACCGAAGGCCAGCATGATTTCTTCCTTGTTTCAAGCTATAGGCCGACAAACACTTCTGCTTTATTTACGGATTTTTTAAATCTTCACTTTTATCTACATTTTGAGATAACAGCACTTAGATGAAATAGTATATGGGTAAATTTGACTTCTGAAACTAATCTTAAAGTACTGTACACTGATTCTGAAGGTATTATAAAAGACAAGTAAATAGTTTTAATCCACATTCCTCCAGAGGGTTCTGCCCCAACATTTCTTCAAAGTTAATATTTTTAACTTATGGAATCATGGAATCAACATTTTTGAATTGGAACACCTATTATTTCTATTGTAAATATTATTGCTGGGTAACGTTTAAGCCCTAGCATATAATTGAAACATAAATGTTTTAATTCAATCAACAAATAAAACGTATCTCAATAAGTTGTTTTGATATTTTTGGGCGTCATTTTGATGAATTATAGAGACGGTACCTAGTCCTTGTCCACTAATAAAACTTAAATGAATAATCCCATTAATAAAACTAATTAGTCAATTGATGAAAATTAAATAAAATGTTTACACGTAATTTAGGTAAAGAAAAGGAAAAGTAGCTATTGATAAAAAAATTATATATATGATGGAATTAATATAGGTAGGCCTACTGTATATAGGCTATATATTGTATGTACTGTAATTTGAGTTTAAAGCCAAGACCAAAATTTAAATAAGGCATTAAGTAATCTGAAAGTTACATTCATCCAAAAAATTAACTTAGTGGGCTTAATAAAGGTAAATCAAAACGTTAGTAAAATGGAGGCAGCCGAGTGAACCTACCAGGCTGACTCCGACCGCCCGCCACCGCGCCGTTAAAAACCGGATCTCAGAGTGACCGTAGTTTGTAAATGCGTGTGTATCCATACACACGGTCACAGTGCGATCCAGATCTCGGTGTGACCGTAGATTGTAAATGCGTGTGTATCCATACACACGGTCACAGTGAGATCCGTTTGTGTATAGTCGACGCTAGCGCGACGTGGTGTCGTTTCATGGAAGCTTATACACACGCACACTATAGAAAAATCCATCAAAGTGAGATCCGATTGCTGTCGGCTTGTTTCGAGCTGTTTCGACTATTTCCGTGATCCTGACGACCTCAGGAGGACGAATCACAGGCTTTGGCGCAACGAGATCCGGGGGGGTGGATCTCACTGCGCAAACGGATCTCACTGTGCCGGTGTGCATCCATATGCCGGATCTCACTCCGGCTTATTTGTCAGAACACACACACACACACACACACACACACACACACACACACACACACACACACACACACACACAGACAGACAGACATCACTCCGAAAACCACTTTTTTGGACTCAGGGGGCACCACAATGGATAAATCCACCAACAACTCAAATTCGAAAATTTTGATGAAAACAATACTTTCTCCATATACTATGGTATAGGGGGAGAAAGTAAAAATGTACAATGCCTATTCCCATCTTGAAAAAAAAAATCTATACTTACCTCAGTGAAAACATGACGGCCTTGATGATGATGTTCTTTTTCATATCTGTTTTCCCTTATTGAATGACAAACATTCATTGCTCTGGCACTGACCTGTATGCACATGTCCAGCAGTAGGCCGACGTTGGAGCTGAGCGTGGTCTCGTGCCTCCGCAGGTAGTTGAGCAGCGACCCATGCCTCATGTACTCCGTCACTATGTAGATCGGCCTATGTTTGCTGCACACTCCGTAGAGCTGAACGAGGTTCTGGTGCTGCAGCTTACTGTTAACAGAAGACACACAACCACTCATTTTGTTTAGTATATAAATCTATAACTTTAATTTTCAACATCATTTTTCAGTCAATGTGAAAATGCAACTTATGCTCAAAATTTGGTAATAAATAGCATTGTAAATATGTTTAAAGATGGCTCAGGGCATTCTATTACAGTAGATGTATTGCATAGGCTAATTAAAGGTTAGCCTATGTCTATTGATTGTAACTTTCAACTAATAGTTTTTGCTTTGATGCATTTATTTGTGATTATGTAACTATAGGCCTTACTTTGATGTCAACTATACATACTAATTACTAGTTACTGATTACTATACTAGCTAATTAATAATTGATAGCTGTATTGTTAATTTTAGCGAATTTCCCATAGGGAATAAGCTATTACCGTAGGTCTCATGGTAAGACCTAAGCCTGGGACCATGTTATTTTTTTGTTTTTAGGTGCCTAGAGACCAAAAATAATAGTCATAAAAATTTATATATATATATATATATATATATATATATATATATATATATTTATTTATATACAGTACACTCTCGTTCATCGGAACTAATGTGGCGGACGGCCGGTTCGGATGTGAAAAAATTCCGATGAAGCGGAGTCCGTCGTGAGTCATCATTTCCGCCCGTACCGTGACCTATCGTGATTGTATTCACTTTTGTTTTTAAGATATCACAAGAGATTTTATGAAAATAAGGCACTCAAACTTTGAACATGGTAGCAATGAACCTATAGGAATAAAAACAACGCAGCAAATAAAGATCCAAAATCTTTATTCTCATATTCCATATTCATATTCTACCCATATTCTAGCAGTCAACTAACTTCCACGTAACACAGGTGCAGTCGCGACGCGAGACAGACTGAATGACAGTTTGGGAAGCGGTCGAAACGGATGTTCACTTCCTGCCCCCTTCCTCTTCCTTTCTATTTTTGTGTGAATACTCCACGGCCTCGTAAATTACATCAATGGGTACTGTACAGATTATGGAAAACGCCTGATGACGTTTGATGCAAAATGTGATACTTCACTGTTTTGCGGATAGAACGAATGGAAATTGAAGGCGCTAAAACGGAAAAATTATTTATTTCGTAAGGAAAAAAAATTAATGATATCCAGATTTTCAGTTCCGATGAAGCGGAGTTCCGATGTCGCCGAGTCCGATGAACGAGAGTGTACTGTATATACATGTATGTGTCCCTAGACACGATAACTCTCGTAAAAACGGTCCGATCAACACAAAATTTGGTAGAGATGTGTAATCCTACGTTTATTTGGATGTGTTCGTAAACCAGACATATCGACCTACCGGAAGGGGTAGTTTTGGGGGGTTTTGTACCCCCAAAATGGGTTTTTTGCATTTTTTATATGTAATTTTTTTAAATTATAAATTTTTATTTTGACCATTGGATTTAGCTAAAAAAACACACAATTTAGTATTTTGAAGCTTTGCTCTATCTCCATTGGTTACCGAGATATTAAAAAGTCTAAAGACAGTACGTTGTATTTTGGAGCTCCAATGTTAATCTTATGGAGAATACGGATGTGTTAATATTTCACTTACTAACCAATATTTTTGGATGAAACTTGGTATTCAGCTTCATTGGGTTGAGATTCATCTATTTATGGTAAAAATCTTTGTTTTTGTGCTTATCATGGTAGCAAACCTGCATACTCTTTTACCATGTTAATCATATGGAGAATAGGCAAACTCCTTTAGCAATTGACAGATATTGATGAAACTTAGTATATGGCTTCATATGGTCGAAATAAATTTTTTTTATCCTAAAAACCTACTTTTAGTGTTCCCCATGGTAGCATACCTGCATACTCTTTCCCTATATTTATCTTAAGGAGAATAGACATTTATTTCCCTATTTATGAATATGTGATGATATTTGGTTTACAGGTTTATCTGGTCAAAATTAATATTACTAATTTGGAAATTCGCTGAGTACGCAGGTCTGCTGCAATGGGGGGTATTTGAAATAAATACTTGATTATTGATTCTATCACACTAATCTCTATCAGGTTATTTAAACTAAAATCCGTTGACAAAACAGTTGTTTTTCCATGGTCTTTTAACACTACAACTCAGTCTATCATTGTCTCATCAGTATTATAGGCAAATACTATACAGTTTTAACACAGTATTGCCACTGAACAAATTTTTAATTCTATAGCCCAATATAATTGATTTCACAAGATAATCAAGGTTTTAGCGAATTTCCCTATAGGGAATACGCTATTACGGTAGTAGCCATGGTAAGACCTAAGCCCGGGACCATGTTATTTTTTCATTTTGAGGTCCCCAGAAGCCAAAAACACTGTTCGTTCATTTTCATATATATGTATATACAGGGTGTCCCGGAACTCTCTGGAACCCTTTTGTACATTTGTTCCTTGCATCGAGACAAGAAAAAAACATCATACAAATTGGGGTAAAAAATCCATCGTTTAGCCGCTAGCCGCCATTTTGTTTTTTTCACGTAATAATTTTTATTTCCGTAACGGATGGTTCTATTCAAATCATATTTGGTATGAATCTTTATCATACTAATTTACATTTTCAGGAAAAAAATAAATTTTTTCCATTGTGTATTTTCAAAATGGCGGCCATTTTAAATTTTCAAACTGAAATATCTCAAATTCGGTAAATTTCAAAAAAATTTTACTGTGTACAAAAAAGTTGCCAAATTTAATTATCTAACCAACGGTACCAAGTTTGTAAGGATCTGATAACAAATAACGGAGTTATTGTGACTTTTCTCCAAAAAAACATTGATTTTCCATTATAATTAATGCAAATTATGGCCATTTTCGCAGAAAAATCGCAATAACTCCGTTATTTGTTATCAGATCCTTACAAACTTGGTACGGTTGGTTAGATAATTTAATTTAGCAACTTTTTTGTACAAAGTAAAATTTTTTTGACATTTACCGAATTTGAGATATTTTAGTTTGAAAACTAAAAATGGCCGCCATTTTGAAAATACCCAGTGGAAAAAATTAAATTTTTTCCTGAAAATGTACATTAGTATGATAAAGATTCATACCAAATATGAACTGAATACAACCATTCGTTAAGGAAATAAAATTTATTAAGTGCAAAAAACAAAATGGCGGCTAGCGGCTAAACGATGGATTTTAGACCCCTATTTGTATGATGTTTTTTTCTTGTCTCGATGCAAGGAACAAATATACAAAAGGGCTCCAGAGAGTTCCGGGACACCCTGTATATATATATATCTATCTATAGATCTATATATCTATCTATATATATATATGTGTCCGTGGTACCGATAACTTTTGAAGGGGACCTCCGATTTTGATCAAATTTGGTATGAAGGTATAAGACCAGGTCTATTTTCATGAGTTCGCGAACCAGCATGATCGGGTAATGGGAACGGGGTTTTATGGGGTTTCAAAGGGGTCAAAAATGGGTTTTTGGAATTTTTGGAGCATAATTTTCAAAATTCAACAACTTTAACTAAAACCATTTAAAAGAGCTTAAAAAAACAAACAATTTAGTATTTTGAATTTTTAACTTGGCTGAACAGGTTACGGAGAAAAGCCAAAAATAGGTTTTTGATGTTAATTTTATGGGAAATCAACAAAACCCTGTATCTCGCTTATTTATTGGAATAACTTGATAAAATTTGGTATGTTCATTCACTTGGTAGGGCTTAACTGATATTTGCTTACAACACCCATATGGCGGCAAACCTACGTACTCACCCCTATGGGGTTTATGGGGAAAATGAAAAACCACCATAACTTGATAATATTTGGTATGTACATTCACTAGGTAGGGTTTAACTAATATTTGCTCACAACACCCATATGGCGGCAAACCTACATACTCACCCCCATGGGGTTTATGGGGAAAATTAAAAAGTGCTGAATATTTATACAGTTTGATATTTGCCTTATGTAACTATTACATTTCCTAACAAAACTAACATTTTCTAACAACATCCCATGGCAGCAAACCTACATACCCATTCCTATGGTGTTTATGGGGAAAATACGATATCTCAAGATCGTTTGGAAATTCGCTGAGTACGCAGGTCTGCTGCGACGGGGGTATTTATTTCATCGTGTTTTCAAGTCTACTTGGATTAGGATATCTATTTAGTTCAAATTTATCGTGAGGATCTTACTCAAGTTATTCAAATGCGATAGTTAAGGTGGTTTTTATTCTGTTGTTGTGAGCCACGATCATGAGTTACTAATCAGACTCACGTCATGACTTTGGCCTCCTCGATGAAGTCGTCCTCGGACATGGTGCCTTCCTTCATCATCTTGACGGCTGTGTCTATGGAGCCGCGCCACTTGCCGCGCCGCACGACGCCGAACTGTCCCGAGCCCAGCTCCTCCAACAGCATCAGCTCGGCCGGGTCTATCTCCCACTTGTCTGCAACAACAACAACAACTATCCGTACAAGGTACATGGACAATCTAACAAATGATAAAGATACTTCAACCCTTCTACAGTGTTATATACTCTGTAGACTAAACAATAGGGATGGACGGGTCCCGAAATTTCAGGAAAATTTTCGGGAAATTTTCATCCCGATCATCAGGCGGGATTTTTTTATACTCGGGAATTTATCGGGACGGGAACTGCCGAACGGCGGCCGGCGATCGCGGCCGACGATCTTGCTAACGAGGACGGCGATCGCAGCCGACGATCTCGCTAACGAGGACGGCGATCGCGGCCGACGATCTCGCTAACGAGGACGGCGATCGCGGCCGACGATCTCGCTAACGAGAACGGCGATCGCGGCCGACGATCTCGCTAACGAAGACGGCGATCGCGGCCGAAGATCTCGCTAACGAGAACGACGATCGCGACCGACGATCTCTCTAACGAGGACGGCGATCGCGGCCGACGATCTCGCTAACGAGGAAAACACGGCTTAGCTATAGCTTATATTTATTAGATTTTAGGGTTTATAGCTTTAAATTTACATTGTTATAATTTTTTTCATCATACACTCCTTAATTTTTTTCTGATGTAGCAAATCATTTAAATAAAAATAAAAGTATAATGTCTAATAGTTTATTATTTCTTAGTTCAATTTTCTTATTTATATTCTTCAAGGAAGAAACTGTCTCAGTATATTGCATTAAATCAATGAATATAAAAAAATTGGCAAAATATTTCTTATATTTATAAATGGCATTGGCTTGTTGAACAACTTCTTTTCTGAGTGTTAATATTCATTCTAATTTAAATTTGTGTTTTTTTGTTTTTTTTTTTTTTTTTTATCTGAGCAGGCCTTATTTATTGTAATATAGTATTGTTTTCTTTACAATTTTTCCAATTGTTTTAATCTATATTTTTTTTGTACTGGTACCGTACATAATGTTTATTTTCATTCTTCGTACCAAACGTTTAATATTTCATTAAACAAAACTTGTATTAAATAAGACATAGGCAACATTTTTCCTTTATGTGTGTTTAGTTATTCGACTTAAATTTATTGGTTACAATAAAATTTATACTTTACCATGATCTTATTACATCCTTAAAATATCAAAACTATATATTTGAATTTTTTCAACAAAAGGACATTCATTGTAACTTATACAAAAACAAGTGGAACAAGTTGGAAGGAGAACTAGTTGATATTTAACATTAATTTGTCTGTATACGACACTCAGATAAAAATCAAAACAAATATTTCCCGATAGCGTCGAGAAGAGCAATCCCGTCCCGATCCCGTCCCGAAATTGGATGGGAAATAAAAATTCCCGTCCCGTCTCGTCCCGAACTAAAAATCCATTCCCGTCCATCCCTACTAAACAAGATTAAATAATTTAATTTAGTGCAACTTGTTTATGTGTTGTGGATAGCTGGATACTCGGCAATTAAAGGGCTACTGCCTTGACATGAAAGAAAGAATAACATGTTACAGTATCAGAGCCTTTTTGAGTCTCCATTTGCATAGAGGGCACCAAAGTTATAGCATCTGAAGAAGGTTTAAAGTTTAGGAAAGAACTCTTTCTGGCATATGGAAATTACTATGTGGAATTTAATTTCTCTCATATCAGTGTTTTGCAGAACGCGTGTAAACTGAATTACACGGTTTAATCAAATCAAATCAAATCAAATACTTTATTATTCATCAACATTACAATATTTATATACAGTAGAGTTGATTATCCAAACTAATTGGGAAGGAGGGTGGTTTGGAAAATCAAATTGTTTGGGTAGTCAAACACCCAAATGATTTACTATTTATAACCACTAAACAGGCCATTAACTCTGTTTTCAAGCAAAAAATACTTACAAATAATCTGAAGGCTCCAATAAAAACGACATCAAAAGAAAATTTGTAGAAACTTGCATTATGTTTGACAACAGGTTTTTTACATCGACTTAATTAGTAAGCTGGTAAGGCCTTGGATAGTTGACTGCTCAAATAATTGATGTTCGGATAGTCAACTCTACTGTTTTCGTCTTTCTTGACAACTAGAACTTACTTATTCACACTTGTTTACCATTGGTTTACACTGTAGCACCTAAGGCAGTCTAAAAAATGCCCTAACACATTGATGTAGAGAGGAATGGAAAGAAACACTAGAGGGGACATCAAGACAATCATCGGGTACTGACTGGCCACAAGTCACTGAGAAAAAGAACTAAAAATAATTGGGCTGTGATACAAGCCTAATGATACAGACTCTGTGCAACAGAAGTAGATTCTCATGAACATCTTTGGACGTCAACAAGAGCAGCTCAATTGTCCATCTATCAAACAGGGAGGGTTGAAATCCCTTGGTAAGATCAAAATTCCCTTGGACCAGCAAAACTCGCAGATATGGACATCCATCAACTGGTGGGATTTGCCAGGAGTGCTTGGGGGTGCTTATATTTTGGTATATTTTTAATTTGTTTGTATCTTAATGACGAGAGTTGTTCTGAAAAGCAGTTGTACTGAGAAACGCTTGATCAATAAAGGCATTTTTATTTATTCATTATTATTTATTTATCAGGTGATTTAAATTGAAGGAGCCTAAGCCTGTAAGGGAGACACTAAATGTTGGTGGCTAATAACTGCAATTGGCATCATGAAATATGTAATTTCTGTTTGCCAGAAAAAAAGAAACTGAGGAACTTCTCATATCCGATCTGGCCACAACCGACTCCTCCCGATATCCAACCATCCGTTATTTACACACACTGTTGGTCCCCCGTTCAGTGTCTCATCTACACTATGCTTTGTTTTGGTGCCACAAACTGTCAGTCAAGCCATGTTTGTTGATGTGGCATATGCTCCGACTATAATATTGCATTTCTTGGTTATTTAAGATAAATTCTGTATGTGTTTTTTCCTTATTATTTATTATTCCTCCAGATATTAGACCTTTTGGCTCTTCAGACCCAGGGCCGGATAAAACATTTATGAGCTCCTAGGCCCTATACTTTTTGCGCCCCTAGGTTTGAGGTTACTTGTTTGTAAATTTTTCAAAAAACTACTGTGACAGTAGGCCTATTTGTCACTTCTTTACAAACCATATTTCATAAAAATTTTAACACATGGAGTTAGATTTTTTTTATCTATTTATATCAACCATGTGACACTTTCAGATTGAAAGTAAACTATATTTCCTACAGTCATAGACTGCAAAGCATCCAAATGTTGACCAATCATACCAAATACTAGGCCCAAGGAGTGAATGACAGATTGAAAAGGGTGTCCTGGCAAAGATCCCCGCTGAGTTCATACATACTGTTTGTTGCATCTTGTACTAAAGTCTATGTAACATATAAAATTTAATTTCATCTCAAGATTTCTACTCCAAATGCCAAATTTTTCAATTGAAAAATAAATTTCAATCTCGTGATCTTCTATATTTCCATTTTTTTTTTTTATTAAAATGTTGCCATTTGCTAAAGAGTTCTGAAAAATTTTATGCTACCGGTACTGATGTTTTTGGTTTGTTATTTTTCCAGACAGTCACAGTTGTTCTTACATTTTAACACTTTAGAGACTAGAGTATTTAATTATTAATATGCTTATCTAAAGAGTGTTTGATAATATTAATTTACTTCCTTTTAGTAATTTGGGGTAAAGATTAACTTTGATAATGCATTGTGAATAGAATCCGTATATTTTGATAAACATCACAATAATAGGCCTACAAAAAAATATTTAATTAACATTCGTGAAAGTTATCAGTAAAACATTAGGCATTATTTACACCATAATGAATTATATTAAAAATAAATAAAACACAATAAAAACCTAAATTAATGCTTACGGCCAGAACGGGTGGTAATAGTGCATAGACATGACACGCACATTCGCCCAAATGTATCCGCCCTAGGGCCGTATCAACAGGCATAACCAGTACAGTGCAAATGACAATATGTACCGCTCGCCTTTTTATCGGCAACCACTGCATCCTACTTAATGACCACTTGTTAACACTTTTAAGCCCATTTACGAAAATCCATTTTTCACTGTGCAACTGGCCAATTTTAAGGTATACATTAAAATTTGTACTTTGGTAACAAATAATTTTATCCTGCTAAATTATATATCAAAACAAAGAAAAAACTATAAGCTTTTAAATAGTATGCGTTTTGTTAGAATGGGCAAAAATTTTAGGATCCCACATCAAAATAACCTATAAATCATAGAAGAAAAATTTTTTACCACATGTATATATCACGCATATTTTACACAAAACATGACAAAATTATCAAATAAGAAAATAATGATGATTCTTATAACTAATATTCGGTAACAATACTTGTAAATAACATTAAAGTTGCATCGAAAACATATCCAAATGGAAACAAAGTACAAACGACAACATATCGTTGTCACGTCATCACACGGCAACACAATGCAGTGAATTCACAAAGCTGGGGTTTTTTCTGCTTCAAACAGCTGCTTTTTCAAGACTTCTGGAGGTTATAATGAGTGCCAGATGATGAAGAAAGAGTTGCGTAGCAACAAATAGAGCTATTATGCAGTGTATGCATAGGGAAACAAATTTCGAGACCTGACCTATACTCAGGTTTCGTTGGCGGTGACATATGTGATACCCCAAACTATACTTGGGCTTAGGGCTTAGGGCTAAGTGTACAAACTTTTGTGTTATATCAATTTTGTATCAAGATAAAATTTGTAAGTATGGTAACACATTGTAAAACTATTATTCTTTTCAAAAACATTATTTTAGCTGTGAACATAAAATCTAAATGAACTATGAATTTTGTATTAATATTATTTAAATATATTATTATTTGTTTTTACTTGGCTGTGAGCCCCCTGGCACCTTGTGCCCCTAGGCCCGGGCCTGATGGGAAATTTGAGCCTGTTCAGACAATGGCCCGGTCCTATCAGAGGTTGGACATGACAGGCATGCTCAGGACTAGCGTGACTAACATTTTTTGAGATGCACACAAAACCAATAATGCACAATCAATTCTGAAGCTTATAAATCTTCAAATAAGTTAGAGGGGTCGTGTGCCCTTCACCCCTCCGTCGCTACACCTACTGCATGTACTACAAAAAATATATCTACTGAATGTAGATATTTAATCACACAATTCAATTCATGTGAGTTCTGCAAGAAAAATACTGATATAAGAGCAGTGAAATTCCAAACACCACAGTATTAAAATTTGGAAACTGGGCCAATATAAGGTAAAATTGTCAAATAAATGTTGTTTGAAATAATTGACATTAAAGACACAATAATTTTGAGTCCTCTCTCAATATCCTTGCAAATTCTTCCTGTATTCTTGAGAAATTACAGGAAATAATTGTTAATGCATACATATTGTTTGTGTCTCAACACCTTTACGTATTATCTGTCGTAAATTCATTTTCTCTAATATCTCAGGAAATTGAGATTTTGATTCTGGTTCAATATTTTTCAAACATTAATTTCACAACAGATACATTAACACTTTTTTTAGATCCAAACATAAAAAATATTTATAAAAACCATTATAATGTCAATTTTCTGATTTCATTGTCCTTCATAGTTACATAATGGTTGAACACAACAACTGCAACTGCCAACATGCAATAAGAGTTAATTTTTCAGGTTATTAGTAATTTGCAACACAAATTAGTAAGACTTAAAAACATATGAATATAAATTTTAAAAAAGCTAGCAATACCGTGACTGAGGCCGGCAGTGGCGGGGACGGGCCGGTCGCAGGGGGAGGTCTTGAGTCGGCTGGCCAGTCCGCCGCTGTTGTGGCGGTGGTAGTTGACCAGGTCGGGGATGGTGGCGCAGCAATGCTTCTCCGACAGGAAGAAGTCCCCTCGCGAGTTCTGCTTTATGTGGTAGTGCTTCACGTGGGGGTGTGGACTGCAAAATGGTTAAATCACATAAACACATGATATTTAATAGCTGATCATGTTTTTTAATCAACTAGGCCCAGTTTTACTACAGAAGAGTCCCTCTAGTCCGGCCTTGGATGGTTAGGCTGCAGTATAATCCGGCTAAAATCGTCTGGAAATTAAACATTCGGCTGTGAACGTTTCTCGCATCTGAAATAGACACGAGTCAACTAGTTCCATGTTTAATCTCTAAAATGTCTCTTTTCAACTGTTGATTTATGGACAGTTCAGTTTTAGAAGTTTTCTGAAATATTACGCTTTTGTAGTGTTTTCAATAATGATCATTTACGGCATTTTTCGCAAAACTAATAACGTTAGACAGATTTGGACAACGTTGCAGTCCCTTAGGCTACATACGTTTAGAGACAACGTTGAGTCTACATAGGCTAAAATATTCTTTTGACATTATTGTCTATTAAACACAATTTCATTGGGTAGTGGCCACTTGTCCTTTGTCTGATAGTAATTTCAGCCATTTACGTCTATAAAGGTAAATTATGTCTGTCAAAGTAGGTAACAAAGTATTAATTTTGTGAGTTCACTAGCATTCGTAGTTAAATACCCTAAAAGTTAATTTTATAACAAACATTTATGGGTTTCTATTTAGCTTGTTTATAAAACCCGCCATGTAATCTCGCCATTTAGAAATCCGGCCAGAAGTCCAATCCCAATGTCTTCTGTAAATATATTGAAAATGTATCCAGAACCTAACAATTAGGAACATTCCATATTAACATATTTTAATTTTACCCTAAAAAATTAGAATACTATTTTTGCTGTTGATAGGTTCATATCCTCCTAATTCCCATTACAAGCACTTCTTTTATTTCTAAAATGAAAAATTGAGTGCATTTATAAAGAGCCTGTTGTTTCCGCTCAACCATAACGATACATATGTTTTGTTATTTATGATAAGATAGGTAATTTTATGATTTCGTTATTTTATGTGAGTTATTTTATTTTATAACTATGACGAGTCTTATGCCTTTGCACCTGTGTGCATGTACTGGCATGCCATACAATTGTAAATAGATAAAAAATTAATAAATTGGCTTTAAAATTCCGTTGTAATAGAATTCTGCCTCGAGAACCACTCCAATACAGCCGTTTTGACATTGTCATAGCGCACACCGCATAGGACTTTCTTCAAATGAAGTAACATATGGTTATCACTTGGCGCTAGATCAATACGCCCTACAGTAGAGAAAATGATCAAGTTCTTCCCGACCAAATTCTTTCATCTAATCCTGGGTTCGATTAGATGCATGTGGATGAAGTCAAAGCACAATCCAAACGTTTGGTTTTGTGCACCTCAGTGAGCATTTTTGGTACCCAGCGTAGACACAATTTCAGATAGTCTAAAAGTTCTGTCAAAATTTTAAACACAAAATTTTAAACTGTCAAAGTTGTGTTTAAAAGGTTTGAGAAACTTTTGGAAACTGCTTAAAAAATTTACAAAATCATAAAGCCCCTGTTTTTTTTTTTGGATTTTTGGTAAACTTTTTCCACCAAATCGTCAGTAATGATTGAAGGGCGCCCACTGCGTTTCTCATAATGCACATTTGTGCGGCCATCTTTAAACGCCCTAACCCACTTTCGTAGCATTATATCACTTATAATGTTTTCTTCATACACTCCACAGTGCTCATGATGAATATCGATCGATTACAGGCCTTTAGCCTATTGAAAATAGATAACAGACTGTACTTCACAGTCAGCGGGACTCTAAATGGGGGGAGGCATCTTAAATACTTGAAAAAGTCCGAACACAGTTGCGAAAAATGCCGTTATGGCATTTGTGCCTTGCTAGTAGGTACAGAGTGCGTATGCACGAAACGCCAACTACAGCGCTGCAATGGCAGAATTTCAATATTGTACTTACATTAAAAACACACCTCTTAAATTAACAATTTTCTTCTGAAAATTTTACAAATATGTCTCTGATTACAAAACATTACAATTATATATTTCATCAATGAGCTCTAAGGGATGTGTTTTGATACAAGCTTATTTAACAAAATAATCAAGAATTTCAGAAACACTTTTGGGATATGTGACAATAATTCGCATGATTGCAATTTTATTTTTTGCGATTACTTTCTAAATGGCATCCAATTTGTTATCCTTGTTGATTCAATAACAATAGCATTCATTTACAACAATTAGTATCTTAACAATTGCCACTAAGAAATTAAATCATGCCATAGCAGGGATCAATGGATTAGCATTACAATCTAATGGATATTGTCATGCTTTTCATCTTTTACAATCAAAACATTCACTCAAAAATTTTTTGTTTTCAAAACATAAAAAAATCAATGTTTACAGAGCTTTTACAGGGAACCACAAACTCAGTACTTAGAGCCAAGAGCTTGAAGGTTTCCATTTTCTTTGGGAGAATCGCTGGAGTTAGAGAAAGAAAATGACATTATAAATCAGAATGCAAAGGCTTGGTGGCAGGTGATGAACCCGTCAGCAGCGGATTCTTTTTCTACAAAGGTAAACAAATATCCACTTAATATCAATGCATGAATGAATTCAGCTGTTTTCAAGCGGTATGACAAAAGAATTATTTCTAATGGGCAACTCACACTTTAGTGTATAACGAGAGAGTGTATAGGCCTTTGGTGGAGGAGTTTCTGACTACAAAGCAGCCTTCCTTGTCTTCTTGTTTGAGCAATGATTCGGCTCTCTGTCTGGACATGTCCCCCACGTACCATCTGAAATCATGAATGGTGAAAAAAAAGTCATAACTTTGAGAGACTTAACAATACACAAGCAAAGTAAGTCAGGCTGTGGTTGTAACTAATGTCTCTTATATTCAGGATAAGGCTTTCGTTGGGCAATTTTTCATTCTATTTCATGTACAACTACCAGTATATATTACTGTAACACTGTTTAGAATATTGACAAACTAGAAAATACAAAGTTTTACCAATTGGAGGGAAAAGTTCAAAGAAATAGGCATACATGAAGGCAATGCAAAATCAATGTTCTAGCAGGTAACTCAAGAGAAACTTGGGTACCAGTTAAAACCAATAAACTTCCAGTTTTGAGTACAAAACACAGATAAAATGTTTTCTGTCTAGAAAAGTGGGGTGCTGTACACCACGGGATTGGGGAAGACCAGTGTTGGGGAGTAGTGTCAGTGTAGCTCCGCTACTTTTGAAAATAAGTAGCTTGTAGCTGTAGCGAGCTACATTTTTAGAGTAGTTGTAGCGGATTATTTAGCTACTTTACTCGCTACTTTGGTTTCAATAAAACATAATAATTGTGTTTACATTTCATCATTCATAGCTTCCAAATAAACACGAGAGAAGGTTAATCAGCTGTTATGTTTTTCGCTCGTTGGAATTGAAGATTACTTTCAATCCATTGCCACCACCAGACGCTTCAATTGAGTACCATAACCACAAAATGACAATCACCAGTCTTGTTCTCTTTTTTGTTTGATGACCACTAGATGCGCTAGTAGTATTCTACTACTATGCGCCTATATTATGGAATAGAAACTAAACAGATGCACTATGCTTGCGCACCGCCAGGATCGCTCAGGTCAGGAATGAAGGAAAGGAATTTTTACATTAATGAGAAACGACGCGATGTCAACGAATTCAAATAAATATCCAATTGTTACTACTGGCATAACGACTCAACAACATAACCTCAACCACCTTGATTGATGGTAGATGTTGATGTGAATGTTTACCGTACTTCCCGAACTCTGTAAATTTGTGCTTAATACTTTACAGAGTGCTTTATACTTGACTTATATTCTGTTTCTGTAGTATCTAATCTAACAATGGACATCATGGCAATTGGTAGGCCTAAAAGCGAGATTAGCGACAAAACTGAAGAAGCTAGTCCTTCTTGTGTGGATATGCCAGCGTTAACCCTACCGTGTGGCCGGTCTATGAAAAATGTTATAAACTTGTGAAGATAACTTAAAAAATATTGTTGTTTACGTCTTTGATGTAAGTCTTTTTATTCGACAATTTATATTATCATACCACTATTCTGTTTACATTATCTAGGCTCCAAAAGTCACAAATTATTATATTAAAATGAAATGTCTAAAAACCAATACCAAAAAAGGTATAGGCCTATATTAAAATGAAACTTAATTTTACTTTTAAGTGAGTAAATTGGGTGGTTATACATCACAAAAGAAAAACAAGACCAGATTGTGAAAGTAGCAAAGTAGCTTACATTGTAGCAAGCTACTTTTAGCGAATTTCCCTATAGGGAATACGCTATTATGGTTGTAGCCATGGTAAGACCTAAGCCCGGGACCACTTTACTTTTTCATTTTGAGGTCCCCAGAAGCCAAAAACACCATTCGTTCATTTTCATATATATGTATATATATATAGATATATCTATCTATGTATGAGTCCGTTATACTGATAACTTTTGAAGGGGACCTCCGATTTTGATGAAATTTGGTATGAAGGTGTATGACTAGGTCTATTTTCATGAGTTTGCGAACCAGCATTGTCAAGTTATGGGAACGGGGTTTAATGGGGTTTCAAAGGGGTCAAAAATGGGTTTTTGGCATTTTTGGACCTTAATTTTTAAAATTCAACAATTTTAACTGAAACCATTTAAAAGAGCTTAAAAAAACAAACAATTTGGTATTTTGAATTTTTATCATAGCATAACTGGTCACGGCGAAAATAAAAAAAATGTGTTTTCCATGTTACTCTTATGGGAAATCAAGAAAACCCTGTCTTGCTTACTTATTGACATAACTTAATCAAATTTGGTATGTACATTATCTAGATAAGGTTTAACTTATACTTACTTACAAAACCCATATGGCGGCAAACCTACATACTCTCACCCCCATGGGGTTTATGGGGAAAATAAAAAATTGCCAGAGCTTGATACAATTTTGTGTTTACATTCACCAATTATTATTGATTAACTTAGATTTTCTAACAACACCCAATGGCAGCAAACCTACATACTCGATCTTATGGTGTTTTTATGGGGAAAGTAAATAATATGAAATTCCATTGGAAATTCGCTGAGTACGGGGGTATTTAATTGTAGCTGTAGCTAGCTACTTTTTTGAAAATGTAGCTGTAGCTGTAGCTAAGTTCTAGTTTAGTTTTACACTAAGAGAAAGCGGTAAAACAAGTGGTGTACTTTTTAAATGCATATTTTTTAGATAAACAAGCTGAGTGAGTGCCAACAAATTGAGTGTCATAAATAAGTCTTGTGGACAAAATAAATTATTTAAAATGTTTAAAAATTAAAATAGTTTTAACTCACTCATATTTTTGTAGGCCTAAAAGTTCTTTTTCTTTAACATAATTGCTTGGAATGTAACCAATGGACCTGAAACAAAATAAACATAATAAGGATTTTTTATACAACAACAATATCATAAAATAAATAACTATAACCCAGATGGTCAAAGCAAATTTCACAGGATGGTCACAGAGTTTCTATTTACAAAAATCAATAAATTTATTTACTGCATGAAGACAACACGTCATGAGCTCAAATTTATTTGCAATCGCTCAGTGATTCCAAATTTCATACCTGAGAAGCATAAGGGTGTGCTGCTTATCTTGTCACGGTACAAGGTTTTAGAATTAGGCTGGCGATCTGGTACTGTACCAATGATTCTACTGCTTAGAAACGAAGTTGCTAGGGAACCATCAAACCACTGAAGGACAAAGGAAATATTTAAAATTGGTGAAATAAGAAAAAGCTCGCTTGAAAATACTGGTGTTTAAAAAAGGACTTTGTGTCAATTTATATGGAAACAATTCATGTTTTGATAGGGATTTTTCACTAGTTATAAATCCCACTGATACGAGCGCTAGAGACCATTATGTTACAATGGCATTATCACTTGACTCAATACTACTATACTAGCTGTCTGTTTTGGTTTGAAGAATTCAAGTTATACAAATGTTTATGCCAATCAAAAAATGTAGCTATATTTATTGGCTTATTGGTGTACTTGCAAGGAAATAATGCCGAACTGTTAAATAAGCTGACATTGATTTTTCTACCAAAAAACCAGCATGGATAGCATGCTCAAGTCCAATGAAGGCAGCCGTTTTAACACATCTTCCACTAATGCTCTTGTGGTGAACTTTAGAACTAGTGATTTACATGAGTCAAAATTTAGATACAGTAGAACCTCCCAATCCGATAACTGACTCCTTATGATATCCAACCTAGTGTCCGACCGTCTAGCTGTGATTCCCATACTCTCGTCATTGCTGAGTCTGTCAAAACGTGCAAGACTTGTTCTACGCACTAAGATTTGTTTTACACAAATGTATAAATATTGGTATTTTTCAGTCATTATACATATTTTGATGTTTCAATTAAGGTGTTATAGATACAATACAATAAAGATGTATTAAAATACTGTGTAGCTATTTTTCTACCTATGAAATGAGTTTTATTTGCTCCTCCCGATATCCAACTTTTTGGCTGATCCAACCATGGCCCGGTCCCGCCATGGTCGGATATGGGAGGTTCTACTGTATACAGAATAGACATGCAAAAAACGAGCTCACCCATTGTCATCTTTTACTTTCCACCAGTGCTCCTGTGAGTCATCCAAAACTTCATACTCCGCACCCTGCAAACAATTCAGTCTCATGAATGTCTTGCCAAGCTAAGATCCCACAGTTTACAGCCGTGGTTTAATTTCTTATAATAAAAAATGCCTAATTCCTATTCTGGCTAGTAATAGTTGTCACCAGCAGCACAGATATGCGAACGGTCTCATATACACAGATATGTTATATAATAAGACTGGGATTGTAGCGTCATCCTGTAATCCAGCTACTTGGAGGTCACGAATTGTGGATAGTTATAAGCGATGGCTTGTGGATAAGATATTACCTGGTGGGGATTAACGTCCGCACTGGTGAATACTAGTTCACCCATAAAGACCATCCTCATAATTAGACCAATTTGTATATATGAAGTCAAAATTGTGGTTCGAATACCACGTTAAACTGTAGGTCCCTAGATACCATTGGCTGTTGGGATATTAATTAACAGTCCTGTCTAAGGAATGTCGGCCTTAGTCAGTAACAAGACTACTAGATCGTGCCACAATCATCCTATACTCATCTCTCATTCATATTCAGGTTAAAATACCTACTATGTGAGGTCCCTGTCTCAAAATAGTGATATAGTGATATGCGAACGGTCTCATACACGGAAGCCCCTATGGGGAAATAACTCTTACCCTCAAACACAACTGACACTAAGATCGGAAGTAGAAAAGCATTCACATCAGCATATAATGGTCGTTAAGGTTAGTCGAAGCCACATTTAAGTGTTCAGTAAAGGGTTGAAATAGGCAAATTAAATTGTGGGTATTAAGTATTTTTTCATAATACTTTTAACAACACCAGTTTACATGTTAACAAAATAAATTTATCTATGTCCAGTGGCACGGTCGTGTCATGTTGCCAAGTCCCACCCAACCAAACTGACGACGCGTGCCTATATAGGACACAAAGCAGAATAAGTCCAATTTTCACTTCTCAAAAGGGCACAAATAGGCCGTAACTAATCCGGTTTTCGTTTTCCATCTGTTTAACTGAGTTAATAAGCACTACAAACCACTAAACTTACTTTAAAAACCCTCAGTTAAGTAAAATATGCGTTCAAAAGTAGCCTAAAAAAGTTAGAAATGTGGTTTTTCACCCATAACATATATTTTTAATTTTTTGAACAAGGCTACAGCCTTAATTACTCATGGAAATCACACGAAACTTTGCAGGAATCTTCGTATATGTATATAGTGCAAACCTTTGTTTACAAAGATCAAGTTCATTCACTTTAAATATAACAAAATACATCAAATATGAGTTTTATAAAACAACTTTGTTTACATTTCGTAATTTTAAAAGACAATAAATCCTTCGGTGGTAAATTTAAGTTTTTGTTTTACCCAAAGAGTAAGTGTTAAGTTTTGCAAAACATAACATTATTAGTATCATTCAATTTGTAATTTAATGAGGATTAGAATTATATGCAACACTTAAGACTTCATTGACTTATATGTAAAACTACACGCAAAAACTGACACGAAGTCAGGCTATTGTAATGCTTTTAAATGGAGTTGACAGCTGAAATTCGGTCACATCTGGTCACGTGACTAAAAATGTATGCAGGCCCGTTAGTTGTCGTAGGCCCCGGTTTAACTTGGATAGTAACTATTATGCACAATATACATCAGACGTTTTATCATGGCACCCGAAGGAATAGGAGACTCTTACACATGCAAATGCAGTCGACCTGCTCACTAAGTAGATAACTCACACACTGGAACATCCAGCAGTGAGGGAGGGGGAGTACACAAGATTTGACCAATAGTAATCTTCGATTAGTTTAAAAGATAATGACACCACACACAACATAATAATTATAATCTTTATTCCTCTTCAAAACAATACATAAATAAAACAAATAAATCACTTAAGTATACAAATATAAAAAAATTAACCTACAAAATATATATTTATATAAGAGGGTATTATATATATATTTATATTTGTGATCGATGGACTCGGAAACCACTAGACCGTTTGCACGAAACTCGGTATATATATGTAAAATTTCATGGAAAAGGTTTGTAAGCCATTAGCTTTTGTGTAGCCCTAAGAGCTTAGCCTCAGGACCGTCATAAACGTACCCATGTCAAGGTTTTTGGGAGTTTTTGATCTGAGTTGTTTACAAACACAACATAAGGCAAAAGATATTTCTTTATCAATGATTCTATAAAGAACTTTTATCATTTAAAGTATTTAGGCAAGTTCAAATTTAAAGTATTATAGGAAGATACTTATAGGTATTATAGGAAGGTAATAAGAAACTCGAAGATATTATAGACTTGTTGCGAGTGAGCGTAGCGAACGAGCTAAAATCTGATAGTGAGTGAGCGTAGCGAACGAGTTCAAAAATATTCCTAAAGGCAGAAATATTCCTCACTTTGGCATTGTAAAGTATACAGGGTATCAGCTAATATATATAAAAATTAAAGTACCAAACATGAAATAAAAATCCAATTACCTTAAAAGAAGTAATACGCACCCAAGAGAAGCGTAAAACTTCTGTGTTAGGGTGGTAGTCTCCCCGAGCAATAAATAGGATATAATTAATTAATATAATATAATATTTACATAGTATATATCTTATGAAAGAGATACAACCATTCCTATGGCACCCCTCAATATTAAATGAACTTAAAAAATTATAAATCACTGATTACTTATAATCAGTGATTTATAATTTTTGTTGTGAACATTTTGTTGTTTCATACTGGGGCTACTACTTTCAGACCGGAGGGCGAGCATTGAGGTTGTAGGGCCTGGGCGCTTTTGAGTGGACCTATGATGACCGGAGGGAGTATAGTGCTCACAGACAGCGGTTTCCAAATTATTATGTTTGGGTTGTTTTGTGGGACATAATGGATTGCCGTGTTTCATAACGGTCTTCCGATTAATATTAAAGTTTATATTAGGCTGTTATTCAAAATGAAAATTGTTGTTACTCACTTTTTCTAATGAGAGATCCCCACCCTCGATGGCCTTGAAAGGATACAGCGCCACCACAATCTTAGTCCTCACCATCTGGTCTTGCTGCAACAGTTAGAACACACACTTGAGAACAATATAACCTATGTATACCAAAGCGAGGTAAAACTCCTAGCATTCTCATCGATTAATTCATTTGAATAATGTTACTAAATTAACAATGTAAAAAAAGATCCATATGTTTAAAACAAGTTTATTAAACAATTAAATATTTACAAACGTGTAAGATAGAAAGCTACGATTATTGACTTTGCGGGTATAATGGCTGAGGCCCATAAGAAGTGAAAAGAATCTTCAAAGTCCTGTGAGAATAGGGTACATGAAATTAAATGTCTCTGTTAGTTGAGAACTATGAAGCAAATCCAGTCTAACCGAGTAAAAAGTGGTACATGATCACACTTTACGTTAAAAACATAAATTAAACTTTATTTGTCAGAAGCTACTAAATTATTAACTTTTTAAATTAATGTAATTTAAGGTAAAGTTTGATTGAATGCCATTTTTAGCCAGTTTTGCATTAATTGTATCATTGTTCTCATTAATGGTAACCTTTAATTTGATGCTTACTGGACTTTAAAGATTATTTTCTGACTCCTATCAGGCTGTCCCTTTGGAATCCAAGAAATGTGTTATGTTTTTAAAGTTAGTCAATCAAAGTACAGTCATGCTCTTAAAATGGTTATTAAATTTTGATTTTTTTCTGAGCTCAGCAGCCGACTATGCTCAAACAACAAGTGAAGCTTTTAAGAACTTTTCCCTGCTCGAAAAAGGGACTTTTTGTCTGCTCATACTACGTCTCCTGAACATAACAAATCATTGTAAAACCTTGACTGAAAATTCATGTGTGGAATAATTGTATTTAGTTTTCCAGCGCCAAACAGAGAACAGGCCTTGACAACACGTCTAGAGGAAACATAAGTCATTATTACAGCTAGAACGGATGTCGCTGTCAGCAGACTGTAGCTGTGATGCACTCCACATAATACCTGCAGCTAATCATGATTACATGGCGGACCGTGCAAGGTTGTGTGTTTCCTTAGTTGTGAAAAAAGCATTACAAGAAAAGCAACATCACAACCTCATCATAGGCCTCCTCCGGTCCGGTTGGGGGGTTGTGTCCTTCAACTTTTGGTAAAGTTGCAAAAATATAAAACTTTAGATCTGATAGTAGGCCCACTAATTTATTTTATGTGCCCCTAAAATGTTTAGTCACACTACCCCTATGAGCCTCAATATGTAATAAAAATAATCAGTATGCTTAACTATGATTTGTGGGCGACTAAGCAGCATTATCCAAAATAAATATAACATTGTATAACTTCATAAACATAAATAAGGACATAGTTTACAAGACATATATACAACCTTTTTAAAACTGCTAGGCCTACTGTAGTAGCTATTCTTACAAATAGTGTTGCTGAGAGGCTTACTTGTGGACTGCAGATAAGTTCATCTGGCTCAGACTCAATTTCTACGCTCATTCGCCCAAGTAATTTTGAAGCCACAGGTTCGTGGTAAATCTGTAAATTTTGACCTGAGCCAAAAGGCCAAGGTCAATGAGGAGAAATTTGTGTTCATCAACTGGGACGCTGGCCAAAGGAGTGCTGGTTTTCAGGACCTCAATCGGCCTGACACCTGGGGTAGGTAATCATGGCAAGTGTGCAAGTGTTGAGCAGATAGGACCTTAAAATATTCCCAACCTGTCTTCTCTTCGTCTTATATTTCAGGTGGAGCGATATTACACAGATTTGGAGTCAGGGTAGAGGACTTGCCATGAGTGTTGTAATGTTCCGCTGATGGCTCTCATATGGGCCTATTTGGTTTGACGTAGATCTCTTGCCTCTCGGACATGCCCACTATTTAACCACACGGGAGCGCAGTACCTACTCAATAGTTGAGTAAACCAAGGACAAAGCAGTGGTTAAACTAATCATGACATTCTCCCTAAGATAAAAGAAAATTTCAAAACTAATCTTCCACATGAACAACTGAAACCTATATACCGCACGAGGAACCAAGGAGGCGATCACAGAAAAATCAAAACAAACCTCATTATCACCAAGAATTCCTTTTAGACGATGCTAATACATCCAAATAATCGACCACAAGGCTTAGAATCCTAATTTACAACAGAAGGCAAGCTCTTAATTTACAACTTTTCCTTGGACGCAATTGCAGATCTTGACCCGATCGAGTGGCCCAAGGTCAAGTGACAATGTGCAGGGTGCAGTAGCAGCAGCACGGTACGGCACGCCACCGGGCACGTGTGACGGAGGGGGGGGGGGATGCGAGGGGGCCTTTCCCCGGTTCCCAGGTTGGGTCAGGGCCGCCGCGGCGCGGAGCGGCTGGCGGCGGTTTGCAAAACAGGTGAGCGACTTGGGCAAACGAAACGTTCCTACACAACGCGGCGTTTAGTTGCTGAGGTACCCAAATACGGACACAGAACCACTCGCTTTGATCCTTATCCCCAACGAGCATATGTGATATCCTGTTTTTGGAATTATTAGAACTCGAGATAATGGGATGCGGGATAGCAATTTCATTTATCATTCAAAAAATTTGAACATTAGGATTTTTGTTTTATTGGTTTTTTGTTTATTTATTTTTTACTCGAACATAAAAATTTACGAAATTCATTTAATTTAGCCTACTATAATGTTGTTCAAATAGTATTTTTATAAAGTTTTAAATGTGATTTATATAATTTAGAAATAAATCAAACACATAGTTGTTTCTGAGTGGGGGTGAAAGTCCCAAATACTAAGAGGAGGTAACGATATATTTAAAATACAATAAGCGAGATGAAACGGCGTTTTTCGGCTAGTCCAACGAAATTATGATTTTGGGTGCTTGGCTGGATAGTCCCGAGCTGGTTCTGTGGTTTGACAGGTGGTAGTTTGACCGACAGATAATGCTGGTGATGTCAGTCAACGTCGGGGGCGGGGTCGCTGGACGTCGACATCACGACATCAGCTGTTGTAGCTGTCGCCGTGGCTGTAATCGGCGGTAGTGATTGACGCGTCGTGCGGGCCTTGGACCGACAAACAGACGGTAAACAACTGGTGACACGTTACCACTGGCAACTTATAGTATTTAAATACAATTACGACTAATTAGCATAATCGTGTTTGCGTTTATCTGCTGGAATACGTTGGAACTAAGTATCATTTGAATAATTTAATAAGAAGCATCAAATAGTTAAGAGTTTTTTTAGCAAATTAATTGAATCAAATCTACGATTGAACTGGAAATTCACCTGCTGCATTGAATTTAGAGTAATAAATTTTACTTTAAGAGAAAGGATACTAAACTTGACGGCTAGTAAAAACTCCTGACTTTAACGTACCAGATACAGACCAAGTATCTCTACACTGAATGGTTCTACTACGAGTCCAAAACAACACATTCCAGTGATTAGGTACCAGTCCGTGGCATATTGCTTAAATATAGTGAACCCGCTTAAATATAGGCACTGGGACTGATGTGACAGTGTGGCTGCTAATCACAGAAGTGTGGGGGTCCCGTGCTGTGGCATGTCTTTAGCCTGGCACTGGGACTGATGTGACAGTGTGGCTGCTAATCACAGAAGTGTGGGGGTCCCGTGCAGTGGCATGTCTTTAGCCTGGCACTGGGACTGATGTGACATTGTGGCTGCTAATCACAGAAGTGTGGGGGTCCCGTGCTGTGACATGTCTTTAGCCTGGCACTGGGACTGATGTGACATTGTGGCTGTTAATCACAGAAGTGCGAGGGTCCCGTGCTGTGACATGTCTTTAGCCTGGCACTGGGACTGATGTGACAGTGTGGCTGCTAATCACAGAAGTGTGGGGGTCCCGTGCTGTGACATGTCTTTAGCCTGGCACTGGGACTGATGTGACATTGTGGCTGTTAATCACAGAAGTGTGAGGGTCCCGTGCAGTGGCATGTCTTTAGCCTGGCACTGGGACTGATGTGACATTGTGGCTGCTAATCACAGAAGTGTGAGGGTCCCGTGCTGTGACATGTCTTTAGTCTGGCACTGGGACTGATGTGACATTGTGGCTGCTAATCACAGAAGTGTGGGGGTCCCGTGCTGTGACATGTCTTTAGTCTGGCACTAGGGCTGATGTGATGTGACATTGTGGCTGCTAATCACAGAAGTGTGGGGGTCCCGTGCTGTGACACGTCTTTAGCCTGACACTGGGACTGATGTGACATTGTGGCTGCTAATCACAGAAGTGTGGGGGTCCCGTGCTGTGACATGTCTTTAGTCTGGCACTAGGACTGATGTGATGTGACATTGTGGCTGCTAATCACAGAAGTGTGGGGGTCCCGTGCTGTGACATGTCTTTAGCCTGGCACTAGGACTGATGTGACATTGTGGCTTCTAATCACAAAAGTGTGGGGGTCTCGTGCTTTGACAAACAATTCTTTTTCGCCCCTTTCTTGTCCCCACTGATTCTATCACTCGGTTGCAACGATTACAACTTACTATTCAAATAAGGCTTCGATAGTTAGCGGTACAGTATTAGCACTGTTCCTAGGATTAGAGCAAAGAAAATCCTAGAATCCAAAAAAATCCTAGTAAATCCTAGATGTCCATCAGGATTTACTGTATGATTGAAGATCATAAGTAAGTAAACAAATCAATGGGTATGTAGTGTTTTTTTCAGAATTTTATTTTTTTATTTTGTTGAAGAAACCTGAAGTTACAATCGTTTCACTTTTATGCCATGTCAAAACCGTTATATCTATTTGATTCAAGGTTGCCTTACCTTAGTTTTGAGGGCGGGCGTTCCTCCGGGCATGACGGGGGTCGAGGGAGCGCCTGCAACATCAAAAGACCGCGTTACCGACCACACCACCACAGCACTACAGTACAGCACTACAGGCACAGCAAGACAGTACAGCACAGAGACACTGTCGGGCAGAGGAGCGGTGAAAGTGGAGAACACGACCTTTGGTTGCGTCACCGCGGCGAGGCACCGTCGCTTCTGCCGCCTCCGCCGCCACCACCACCACCGCCGCGCAGTAGAGTACGCAAATCACACAGTACAACACAGTTACCGACGTTATTAGTTCATACTGTTGTATCTGTAGTCGAGGCGAGGGGTTTTAGTGGATACGAGTCCCACACACCGGGGAAATTGCCGTTCTTCCCCCTGGTGGTGCATTAAGCATTCCCCCTCGAAAAAAATCCGTAGATTTAAAATTTTCGAGGGCGACTCTAAACTACCGACACAAACTTCACGAGGTTATTCCTCATGTCAAACCAAAGGCAAGTTCTATAACATAACTACAGTATAGTCCATTTACGAGTTTTCCGTTCGTCTGCGGCTACGGTGTTAGTAATAAATAATATTTGTGTATACGTTTGGGTAGACATTAAAAACTACAACACAAGGGAGTTTGTGTTAGTAAATTAACTTTTTTAATCACTTCAGGTTTTACAGTTGCGACCTTTAAAAATTAAACTTCATAAAAATTGGACAAACTATGAAATAGGTGTACAATTTAATACTATTCAGCAATGCCAAAATTAGAATAATGAATTAAATTAGATGTTCCTTAACAAAAACTTTTAATTAGCAGAAGTTCATTTTTAAATGTTTTAGTTAGGTAAAATCTCATTTACTTACAGTAGCGAAAGTAATTTTACTTAAAACAAAGCAACATATGACCATACGATACATTTGGTTAGTTTCTTAAGGTTACCTAAGGAATATAACCTTATAAGGTTAGGGTCTGTAGTTGTGGGGTTCGATGTGTAGTGTTATTTATTTTATTTTTGCCTCTCGAAATGCCTTGAAAATCCCTAGGTTAAATACATTTTCCATTTAACCAATTCTTATAGAGCGCAATTCAACACGGGAAATTTCAGGATTACCCCGGAATTGTCGGTGTCGTGCTAAATAGCTACAGCGAGAATACGGTAAATGGGTTATGTTTTATGAAATCGGTACAGCTTGGGGGTGACAGATGTTTAAAGACGGTTTGACGAGGGTTTGATGCGAGGGCGATAAACGGGAGGTGTGTAAATTCGGTACAGTACCGGTCTCGGTCAAGGCGGCGGCTGACCGCCCCACACATTGCTGAGAGGAATTAAGAATAGGTACTTCTTGTGTCGATGAAACGAAAAATATAATCATAATCAGCTTACTTAAAAAATATAAAGCGTTTCTTTAAAACGCAATCCACGATTTGAAATGAAAAATGTCAAACTAACACACATATTGATTATACTCTATAGTTATTAACATTTATTACAACTATTGACGAATTTGAATGATCTTTTAATATTTATATAATGTCCTTTCTCTATTTCTCCAATAATTTGTTAGTTATTTTCATGCCTTAATTTTCACATAAAACCAATAAATCTAGAGGTCTTAGCTCTGTAGATAGATATTGAAATGTTAAGTCCTCATCCAGTTACAGTACTCTAGTTATAAATATTCTATTGGAGGGGGAACGTACACATCAAGGTTTAATCCATCTGAATATATAATCAAGGATATTAAATATCTCTATAAATAATTTAACTCTATAACTAGTATTGTTTTCACTTGTATTTTTTATCTAGTCTGAATTGGATAGAGAGTGATTCATTTAATGCCCCATGCACTTAGGCTGGCCGCACACCAAAACGGACGCGACGCGACAAGACGAGACCAAACATCTTACGACTTCGCAAAAAAGGTAATAACATATGTTTAAACAGAATGCCCTCACACTACAGCGATCACTGCATAGTGCTGTGGGTATTCCATTAACTCATATGCTGACATTAACTTCGCTCGCGAAGTCGTAAGATGTTTGGTCGCGTCCGTTTTGGCGTGCTGCGATAGTGAAACAACATCGGTAACAAGCTAAAAACAAAAATCATAAAAAACTGATTAGCTAGGATGAAAAGGTTTTAAAGTAGGCGACTTGAAAAGAAGTCGCTCTGTATATATTTATGACCAGGGTAAAATAGACATAAAGTTTAAAAGTGCTTGATTCGTTTGTTCTTTATGTACTGAACAATATCAGCGCACACGAAAGAGAATGAACAGACGTTTTACACATGACTGAAAGTAGAAAATCCGAAAAAATGCTGCCTGTGGATCTGTTTTCCCAGCGTAAATGACATGGTAGGCTAATATTACTTGTAGTTTTCTATCGCATCGGGTATCCTTATAGAAAGTGTCTCTCAAACGACCTCAGCCGGTGAGCTGACCGCGAAATCTGAGGCGTTATATTACACGTTACATTATATGTCGGCCGGCTCTCGACTGGGGTGTCATGCTGGTCTAGCCGTACTGAAAACGCACAAGAGAAATCGGCCAAAAATATTGTTAAACTATCCAAAAGAACAGGCAAATCCAAAATACAACTTGCATTTCATGTGCTTTCATTGTCTGTGAGCAAGTATTTTATCATTTTGTCAATCAATGGTACTTGTAACACTATAGCTTGAAATTCCTGCTAGTAACAAACTTTTTCAATTCTCGTTTAATAGGTCAATGAAAACTGCTTAAAAATGAGCTTCGTAAAATATAACTTCATAAATTAAGCTTATCCACGTTGTAGGCTATGTGAGAGGTGTTGCATCGTACTCCTCACAAGTAGCCATAATAAGTGATTTGGGAATATTGTTTAGCAGTCGCAATGGCCGGCACCGCTGCCGCTTCCTACGTACGGAAACCGAGGAAATCCGCCAAGGTGAATAACCTGGACACCACACGGGACCGCTCCGTCCACACACACGACTACGACTACGACACGTCGTCATAACGCGGGGCATGTAAACGTCTGTAAATGACTTACGGAGTGCTGCACAACAACATATTTCAACTCTTTCCCCATCCTGCTACAGCATTTTGCAATTTGAAAATAATTGTGATAGATAATTTATTGGTTTATTTACCATGTTGATTAAGTTCCAGCTCCTCCACTAACGAATGCCTGAGACCAGTGGAAGATCTGGACAATGCCCAAGGATGCTACAATATTGCTTTATGAGGCTATCAGGGTAAAGAGAACATACAGTGGGTGCTGGGTGGTGGCCATAACCGATAAGTGCCCATAATTTTTAGTTCGCTCGGTTTGAAAAAGGAAAATAACTGACTCCTAACAAGTTAAATGTTCTCGTGAATGTGTTGCATATTGAACCGTTGTAGCGGATTCGAGCCGCATCCTGAGAGTGACACTGAATAGCTGATCAAAATCCATGCAAGTCAGAAATAAGTAAAATAGAATGATTCGTAGTATTAGAAGAAACTATAATGTGAAATAGGTTAATTTTAATTTTTTACCGGCTGTGACAAGAAAACCCTTGGAAGAACACAAGAAATATGTCGCCGAAATCGCTACTTAAACGCTTGGAGGCCGACGACGCTACCATTAAATGCACACATGAATTGAGGATGAGTTTAGAATGGACATGAGATGATAATAAAATACTAGGACCTGGGGTAGACATGGCCATGGGAGTAGTAGTAATAGTAGAGTATGTGTGATTATTGCTGAGTGACATATTTAAACTAAAAATGACGCTGACAACGTTTTCCCCGCAGCTATACACGGCGCGGCGGAGGACAGGGACAGGACGACAGGACCCGGGTACAGCCAGTGTCACAGTCGCAGCAGCAGTAACTAGGGCAGCTCGTTGTCGTCGGTTTCTAAACCTTGCTCCGGTTACCCGGTGTCGGCGCCACTCCCTCGTCCGTCGCAGTCTCTTCCACCGCGGTGGCAACTGAGGCTGGGCTGGGGTCACCGCCACCGCCACCGCCGAGTACAGTGTTAACTCTATAAACATTTAACCTAAAAATGTCTTAAGGTACAACGGTCGCCGCTCTAACCTGGGTGGTCTCTCAGGATACTATATCGAGAATCTCAACGATGATCAAATTTACATTTATATTTTTAAAAAGGGACTAAAGAAAATTGTGAATATTTCGAATCATTGCCTTCCAACTGTTGAAATTGAAGGAATGAAAAATATACCACTAATTAGGAGCAGGTTAAAACTATCACTGGTAAAAGCAACAAGCTTTACCTCATAATCATATAAGTCATAAATCATAAGTCAACAGTATGCCTACATCCTCCAGAGGCTCTTATAAAATTAGGCTGGGTGTTTCCTCCGATAAAAGAACTTGTTTCGCTGTCTAAATGTATTAGGACTTCAATTCGAGAGGCATGGGTTCATTGGTTCAATGTCAAAGATGCCCACACAAAGAGGTATGGACCGTGGACGTGTTTCCAAAAGTGTCGAGTTTACATGTTACTAAATTAATTGCAATATTATTAAGAGAAAATACGCAATAAAATTCAACCAAAGCGCATCACTCATCACAAACCAAAACAAAACAGATAGCCCACAGCGGCCCAGACTTTCCAGGGCTTCAACAACGGGCGGTGGATTCTAAAGAGCGACAAAGAGTCACTTAGCGGTCTGAATACACAAGCGGCATTATGGTGATGAGGGGAGGGGAGGAGAGCGGGAGAGCGTCATGGCAACACCATAGGGCAACACCTACACTACACTACACGACTGCACACTACACACACACCGGCACCGGCCACCGGACCGGATATATTACTGCCGCGGCCGGCTCGCGTCACTTCCGGCCCTGCACATGCACCGGCCATACATGTATATAGTAGAACCTCGATAGTTCGACACTTTGTGGACTTAGGGAGTGTCGAAATGTCGATCTATAGGGAGTATATGGAAAATTTTAACGTAAGGAGTATAAAAATCATAAGTTTAATTTAGGAGAAGTAAACTTTAATGAAATCATAACTTTATTGAACTTTAACATAACCAACATTCAAATCACTTGCTAATTGGTTTACATTTTTACCTTTGTCAGTCTCCAACATAGACACTATATGGACACTACCGGTATCAGTCGTTACTGCCATATTACATTGTCATGGACCGTGTAGAACTATAAGGAGTGTCGAACTATCGAGAGTCGAACTATAGAGGTTCCACTGTATTACTATGGACTGAACTTTAAATGAGCCCTAAAGGTCCGGCGTGGATAGCTCTATGGGTCTAATCGACGTCATTTCAATAACAGGACGTTCTGCCGTTTACACGCCCCTGTTCCACAGCAGGGTGGTTAAAGTGCAATCCATTTTATATATTCCGTTTCTGTTTTAATAACACCGGCCAACAGCAATATTTATGTCCAACAGTATGAATATTGTTTAGTTCCTAAATTCTAGGCAATTATTAAAGTTGGAAATGTTTTAGAACCAGTCGGACATGACATTGAAAAGTTATTAAGAAAGGAAATTTTTATTTTTGGGTCAGAGACAAACTTTCACTGGAAAAGTTGTAGCCAATGAGACGAATTTCATAAATTGATCAAGAAACTTACGATAACATGACTTGATCATTGGAAATTGGCAATTAGCATGAAGAAGTTTGTTTTGAGTCTCCCGATCTCATACTAGGGCTAGCAAAGCTACAGATCTCGTCGTTCATCCATTTTTTTATGTTTAGTATTCTAAGACGTTTAAATTTCTAAAAAGTTACAAGTTACTTTTAAGCTATGATCAATAAATGACATGATAATAAAATGTAACCTTCAACTTTGTTTGTAACCCCAACCTAACTCTCCTAAATGTGTACTAAAAAGACATGGTCATCTTCAAATTTGGATTTTATACTACAGCACACACATTTGTATCAACAAATTTAAATGTTACATATAATATGAAGTTAAATTTTCAATATAATTGGCTTCAACATAAAATTTCATAATACAGTAGAACTAGGTAAATTATGAAAAGATATCCAAGATATTAGTTGTAACTAAGCTTTCTCGGTGTGAAACAGTTCACGCTATTACCACGTTATTACACCGTGTTATACTCCGCACAAAAAGTTAAAGTGTTATAAATATCTAATACAACAGTTTTAAAACGCGCGGTGTTCAACAATGGTAATTGATTAGACCATAACGCATTGACGTTGACTTAAGTTTCTGCATGGTAATTATCTAACGCGACGTGACAACGGAATTTTACTCCACAATATTCACTTGCGTTATTTATTTCCATTCGATGAGGAAATTCAAGTTACATATGGACGATACGTTTGAACTGAGTCATATGCGCGCGAGCAATAGACATAATTTATAGGGCTAATCAATATTTCAAATTACGATAGTGAAACCTTGATAGTACCACAATGAAAACAAATAGCATAACAAGCGCGTGGTTGTCGAGTTGAAACACTCAATCAATAGCCTGATCTTACTGTTATACAGTCATGATGAAAATACCACACTGTATAGAGACAACCTGCCCGCACTAACCCCGTGGTTGGAGATGTGTGAGCTAAGGAGTCGCATACACTTGGAGGAACCGGTCATGAGGTCAAAAATTATATTAAAATTGCCAGAAAACTATCGAGTCCATTATTTGGCGGAATGTAGTATAGAACACATAATCGTATTATGTTACCGTGGTATATCATACATAGTATTGGGATGATTTTTACAGAGAACAGTGAAAATAACACGAGTAATTTGAGTGTATCGCTATCATGGTGACTAGCGCGGCCGGGTTAGAATTTTATCAGAAGTATTTGAATATGATAGGTTATATGGGTGTATCATGCACATGAAGCGGTAGCCTACTACAGCGGCTTTCCCATTATTGTGCCTTACACAGTAAAATTATAAATTAGGCTTATTGAGCGAAGCTCCTATACTACACTCTGGCTTTTTATTTACAAGTACTCCTCCTGAACGGCTGGAGCGATCCTCACGAAATTATGCTCGGTCATAACCATCTATGGGAAGGTATAAATCTGAAATGGTCCAAATCGGACATAAGGGTTCGGCCCTACGGCCCTTTAAAGTTACCATGTTATTTTAATAGGAGAAATGTTTTATTTGGTTTGTTTACAGTGTTTTGATTATACAGCTGTTATAAGGATCAAATTTAACTGCAGACTGTTACTATCAGCTGTTTGTGAATACAGTAGTTTTATGTGAAATTGTTGTTTCGTTTATTTTAGCCGTTTGTTTACCTTTGTACGTGAATGAAATGCCACGTTTACGGAGAGGAGGTGCAAATCTTGGACGACGCACCATAAAATATCTTGTAAATATATAATACCCCGTCGCAGCAAACCTGCATACTCAAAAATTATTAGAGTAGGCCTATCACAGACTTGTGGCGAGTAAGGGCAGCGAACAACCTAAATCTGGCGACGAGTGTGTGCAGCGAATGAGCTGACACAAAAGGTGAGTGAGCGCAGCGAACAAACTAAGTTGACGGCGAGTGAGCATAGCGAACGAGATGAGCTAAACCCTGACGGCGAGTGGGTGTAGCAAACGAGCTGACCCAAAAGGCGAGTGAGCGTAGCGAACGAGCTCACTTGAATTAACTATAAAATATTTGCTATTATTGATTTTAAAAATAGTCGCTCCGCTCAATATTGCAAGCAGACAACTGCATTGTATACCTAGTTTTAACTTCACATGGTATGCCAATGCAAATCCCAAAACAGCATTGAGTCGTTAAACCTTAAAAAATATTTTTCACATTTTCCGTGTTATCTCAGGGGGAAATACTATCATACTGGGAGGGGAATCACCAATTTAATACCTTAAAGTTTAATTATTTTATAACATTAATTTCAAAACAGGAACATATTTACCCTTTTTGGGGGAAAATATTTTACAGTAAAAGAATTGGCTCTCTAGGCCTAATAATGCGCTCCCCCGACAACAAAAAACTGTGCATAGCCTATTTTCATACTAAAATAACTAACTTTACTGATTGTAACCCCAAAATATATGAAAAGCTGACGCCATCACCTGTCTGTTTGTTTGCGGACTGCCAGAAGTTCCATTTACGGCTGAGCAGTTTCCTGATGGTGGCCGGCGGTCGGCTGCATGGTGTGGTAAACAGCATCGGACCCGGTGGCGACCCCTGGGGAACACCTCGCTAAACACTCGCGCCCGCACTGTCGCTCCACGTACACTGATAGCGGCGCCACCAAGTTGTATCGTGCACTGTCTCCGACACGATCGTGTGTTCTACACCTGGCGTTGTCACGACTTATCCGCTAACGAGACAAACATCAGCTGTTCAAATTTGCACTCATCGCACGGCGTATTCGGTCCACACACAGTTCATTTTATACGGTAAACGAACCAGTCATCCTCGAGATAAATTAATTTTCATCGGTAACGTCACCAGTAACAGTCTCACATTGGGCTATCGAAGAGAATGTTAACTGCTGTGAAGATCGCTGTGGGGGTGGTAACGTGAATACGGAGAGGACACCTTCGGGATTAATGTTCGGGCTGTGCGAGTTGAGAAGACATGCACAAACGTCACACGACGGCTGTGCTGTGATTATTTGGATAGTAATCTCTCATACGGGTTTCTTAATTATTTAACCATCCCCAGAGAGCCAGTTAGTATGAGTTGAATATTGGAAGCACGATAAATTATATATGAAACAAAACTGTCTCCACGCTGAAAGGAATTAATTTATCAGAAAGGTATCGCTGCGAAACGTATAGCAAACATTCTAGAGGCCATAAACTACTGACAGCAATACCGCGAGTTAGCCAATTAGTGTAAGTGAAAACGGTACGGCGAGGTATCGTTATGTAAGATATGCATGTAAAGGTTGTGTGAAAGGTAAGATCAAGAGCTCCAAGCTCGCCCCTTGCATCACTCTATCCGCCTATACCTACCTATACCGACACCGAGCACCGACGACCGGTGAATAACTTTATTTTATTTTTAGATATTTGCGATTTAAACTAGCCTACTTATAATTAAAATAACATACTAGGAATCGAGCGTTACTGGCCGAAAACCTTTCAAGCATTTTCATTACTGTGTTTGTATGTGTTTTGTTTAAGAATTCGTGTGTCTGAAATGCAATTTTCAAGAGAATGTGTCACGCCATACAAGGTGCAATAAATTTTATTCGTTCCTAAGCGTAATGGAAATAATCGCGGAAAATAATCCAGTGTTAAATGTCCCTCTATGCGTTTTGTCCGAGGAATGGGCCCACATGAACACGCTTGCAGTGAAGTAATATAAAGTTGTTCGATTTACTTTTAACTTTGACTGCGAACCACGGCCTCTCTAAATGCCTTTTTTATTCTTTTCATTGCAGTATCCTAAAGATAGAACAGATGCTTCCTCTAGTAATTAATTGATATTTACACCCTATTTTCGCATTTACACAAGGTTTTTTCAACAGAGTTAGGTATACAGAGCATTTTGTAATAAGTGTTAAAAAAAATGTGTCAAACTACATGGTAACAGTAATTAAATGACGCCCTTTTGAGGTTCCCGACTCCCACAGTATGGAAATAAAGATAACCAAGATTTTTCAAACGGTTCTTATTATGAAAAAAGTAAAACTACTATGTCATAACATAATTTTTCGTTATATTCATTATCATTTTTTGAACCCTCATAAAATTTCCAATAAGGAAAATTCATAGGCATTGAAAAATTAGATGAAATTCTACGTTATATCAATCGTAGAAGTTAAAAATTTTAATTTGATCAAAAACTTAAATTATATTCAGAGCTTTATTGCGATGTTGCAAAGTTCCGCTGAATGTGTCAAATATTATTAGAAACTTCCTCATTAAATAAGCTTTAGAATGATGTATAACAACCTTCAACTATTGTCAAGTTTCCCTATAAAATTAACGTTTAATTGTGAAAAAACATGGTGAGGCTAAAAACTTGTTTTGTTAAAAATGGTGGTTTTAGCGCTAATTAATCAATCAAAATTTTCATTCTTTTACAATTCCATCTTAAAAGCAAACCAAACAGGATATAAGTCCATAAACGCTACGGCACACTTTAGGGGAAACTGACTAACAAGACATCTCCTTGAAGACGTAGTGATAGGTCACATTAGGTGTACTGTAATTTGTAATTGTAATCACATTCTAATCGTTCAACTTATGACATAAATGTGGGTTCAATTAAAACAAATTTTCAGATGAAAAAGTAAAATAATACACTTATAAATAAAGATTCTGATTCGTTTACCCTTGAAGAATTAATTATAATTAATCAATTAGAACCTAACCAAGTCCGAGTTAAGTTCATAATCGCTACACTGTTACTGATCACGTGTAGTAGTTTACATGTGGGAGGTATCTAAAGCACTAGACACTAGAGTTGTCGGCGGTGACTAGGCCGGTAGACACCCGCGGTGAAGTGACCGGTCACGCGTCCTGACCACGACTGGCACGGCGGCACACTGACACTGAACCACTGAGCGAGCGAAGCAGAACACACCGAGACACGGACACCAGGGGGGAATTGTCGTACTTCACGTCAAAATTATCGTATAATCAGCAGCCCCAAGACAATTTTAGAATACGGTACCAATTTATTTATCGAGTTTTCCGAAACCTTATCATTGATTTTTTTATATAACTGTGGACATCTATGGACCTACAATGAGTAAAATTGTAGAGCAATTGACATTACAACAAGATTTTAAAGTGTGAACATTAGGCCCTAACCCAAAAAGGAAACCTAGATTATCAATTTCTGAATAGCAACCGGTATAGAACAAATATTTACTGAAAATACGGCCAATTAACTGTGAAATCAATCATCAAGATAGTGGATAATGGATATTTATTCAAACAATTTGCGCTAAAAGTATTTGTATATATAGAACTACAAATGTTAATTCTTCCTAAAAAAAAATTGAACTTGGTTTAGCTCGATGAAATAGCTGGGTGAAGTAAGCCATGAATTATCGTATCTGGCACGAATTATGGTGCCGGAGCCGCGACATTGTGGTGGCGGGCCACGGTCCGGGGGGCAAGTGGGCGCCGCCGCTCTCTCCGCGGCTCCGCTCTGGTCGACCGTGGTTCCGCCGCCGCCGCGCCGCCGCTGCTGCCGCTCCGACACTGACCTCCGGCACACCCGACACCGGCACACACAGTCATCACAAAAGTGGCCGTCCACCTCATCATAATCTGGAGGTCTCAAATTCATGCCCTGAACTAGCTGATTTAACGATGAAATCATTGACTACCTATACAATAATGCCAGAATGCCGATCATGTAGAACAATTAAAAACCCGTTTATCCTCTAAGTCTGTTTGTACTTAAAAATATCACAGTTTTTAGGTAACAGGCATTTGTCCAAAATAGTTTACTTTGGGCTTTTCGAAGCTCACTTGCGGTATTCAATCATATTGTGGGGTTCCTCATCAAAAAATCACCTTCAATGTATTTTTAAACTTCAAAAGAGGGCTATTAGGTATCGTAGATTAGGCCTAGGGATCATTGCTCTGATGCATTAAAACATTTGAACTTGTTAACTGTACCCTCACTTTTTATTTTTGAAGCAGTAAAAAACGCAAGAATTACAAACCAAACTAGCTATTCAGTAACACAACACTACAACTCCAGATTTAGAAACAACAGACCCTTAGTTCAACACAATCTCAGAATTTTTTAACATAAACCAAGCCATCAGGGCATCAGACTGTACAATAAACTGAATGATATTCCTCGTCCGAGAATGTTTTTACACCCTGGACAACTTCCAACAAACAAATTGGTAGGATCATCTTTTTGATGATTGTCCCCATGGATGAATGTATAAATTCCTCCCCCCCCCCCCCTCCTTTGCGGTAGCATACGAGAAGAATATTAACTTTCAAGACTATCCCGTCTTCTGCGGTCTACAAGACCACAAGGGATAAGTAAAGTAAAGTAAAATAAAGAATGCTAGATTGGCAACCTAATAGGGAATATGAGAAAAATCGGACGTGGTCGTAGTACCATTATGCTGACATAAATTGATAGCGACATTGATTATACTTACATGCTAGACAGAAAACAAAATAGGTAAATGTGTGTTTTTAAAAATTGCTGTGGTCCCCCTAAAGCCAACATAAATAACAGTTTCGATCTTGGTTGCGACGCAAAGAAGATAAAACCCAAAACCTCATTTACCTACTTACTATTCACCCAAATGCTCAATCTGTTTGACAAAGCAATTTTTATGTTGGGAGAAGCCTTAACTATCACATTTCCAAGAAGATTATTTAATTTATTGGTTTAAAAAATTGTGGGTTATTGCCATTTTCATATGACAGAGTTTGATATGATCTGATTTTAAAGGTAAATAAATAGATTTTGAGATCACATCATGCAATTTTTAACTATACAATATAATTTCTTTTATGAATAAAACCAAACCTTAGATTAGTTTTGCTTGAATGACATAACTGTTAGAAAATAAAATATAGTAAATGTGATTAAGAGAGTTAATTAAAAACTTAATCACAATAAATGACAAAAATATAATTATCATATAAAATATAAATAAAAGTGTTTGATGAAATAAAGTTTTAAAGTAACACCCTTTTTGGGGACAACCATCAAGTAACTTCTTTGCAGCTTGTCAACATGCCAATAACTCATATTTCTATTTGTCACACATGTATGATAGACACTGGCCAATAAATCAATATTGAATAAAATTAATGGCTTCCATGAGTCAATGGGCCCAACCATGAAAGGACAAATACTCTGGAACTAATGGGAACATGAGTGACAATGTTTTAAACTGTCATTACTGCAGTTTATTATACTGCAGTAATTATACTAACTTATAGCATATCAAATGTGGGTGCTGCTTCTTCATTATTGGTTTACTGATATACTAGTGTAGTTGTTGCTTGATATTGAGGAATTTAGTTCAGGTTATTTTTATTATTTACACTTTTTAATCAGTTCGTTAACCAGTGCATCCTTCAAGTTTTAAATAACAACCTCTTTGGCAAGGAATCTAAAATAAATAAAGACATAATTATTATCTCTTTATATTTTATTTTAGATTCCTTGCTCTATGGTATGAATAAACAGATGCTCTCACTGGTGTAAATACTGTGTTTACTCATTACAGCTGTTAACTTTTAATCTTTTAAATTTCGTTATCAATGTTAATTAAATGGAGAAATTTAAAACTTTAAGGGCTTCTGGGGCCCTTCCGCTTGGATATATATTTACCAATTTATTTTAGAAACAACTTCTCGCCAAGCTCTATCCAATGACAATAAAATTGTTAAAATTGGTTGAAAACTAATATTAATACTATATTGTGGGAGGAGTTCCTTGTACAAAAAAATGTGTCACGTATTAAATATGTATTGATACAGATATATCAACTGATGTATTTATATAATTGATGTAGAGCTTTATTATGGGTTTCAATATACAGTTGAGTACCGCTTGTCTGAACTAATCCGGACTGGAACCTGGTCAGTTTGGCGAATTTTCAAAATATGTGGAATTCATATATAACACAAGATATTGATTGTTACTCCTGCAGTTTACTCACACAGGGTGTAGGATATTGCACCTGAATGACAATCGGACTGCGGAAAGCGTTTCCCTACAGATGCGATGGGAGTGCAATGAATAGCAGAAAATACTGATGGAACATGGAAAATAAGTTTGTCAAAATCTATCAAACCACAGGAAAGCACTCGCAATAGCGCTGAAATCATGTCTAATAATCGTCAAATCCATGTAATATATACAATCGGAATTGCCCCCGTTTTCAAGTAAAGAAAAAATCTGTAAATGTGTTTGAATTAGGCGAATGATCATACGTTAAATTCAGAATCTATTAAAATTAATTAATATTGTAAAAATAACCTTTTTAGTTTGTAAAATGTCAGAATATGTAGTGTAGCTATTAAAAAGCCTCAAAAATAAAAAGGCATTATTTTTTGTATTGCTTTAATTTAAAATTATATGATATACGGTATACTGTTTTAAATGGTACTAAAAATAATTTAAAAAGTTTCCAAACACTAACACTAATCATAACACAATATTCACTAACCACCAAAGAAGTTTTGCAAAGTTTAACAATTACATAAGTTATCTAATTATTCTCATATTTTTTCTCTTCATTTACACTACTCTCATATTTTTGCTCACTTTATAAATTGTCAATTTTAATGGGCACAGTTTTTTCTATTAAATATGTCAAAAAAAATAAAAAAATAAAATAAAATAAATAAAACGACTAGCTGTGTAAAACGGTAAAATGTGTTTGAATGTATTTGTTTTACGCCAATAAGAATGGAAGGCTTATCCATAGAAGTCACAGAGCTTTCCATTAGTCAGTGCCAAAAAATTACATTACTGAAAGTTCATGATGTTAGTTTGAAAGCTAAAGTTACAGCATATATCACTCTTTTATAGGATTGGAGCTACCCGAATATGAATTTTTAAGTTTACCTCATAGTTTTTGTACTTACGATGAACCCTCTATAATGCTCGAAGTGAAAATACTCAATAATTGAAAAGTCCAATTCCTAACTAAAAAATGTAAATAAAGAAATATAATATCTATAAAGAAATATTCCAATGCCTGTTTTTATTTTTTTTAAATTAGTCTTTGTAGTGTAGCAAAAAGTATTGTTCAAAACACGAGCGAAAGTGGTTTGCATATTCTCGACTACATTTGAAGTGCTTGATAAATCTCGCACTTGAAACATATGGTCTCGAACATGTAATGACCCACTTTCAACTCTTGTTATGAAATATACTATTAAAGTTAACTTCCAGTAATTCGGCATCCTATGATCCGGCACGACTTTAAGAACAATTATTTTGACAGAAACAAAAATAAAAATTGAGCGATCGAGTTTGTTTGGGATCGAAAGTCAGCGCAAAGCAACACTGTGTCGATCAAAGCGTATTCCACAGTGTAATATAGGTTATTGGGAGACACTCCGTCAAATACGGGATTTTTCCCTGTTTCCGAGGTGGCCTTGGTCCCAATTACTGTTACCTCGAGCATCTACTGTACTCTTTTGAGTTTCGTAATCATGTACTGTATTTTTCATTACAGAAGAGTACGTTATACAACAGTTGTTATTCTTTAAAAGCTGTTTTAATAATAATATACGTGTTTTATAGTCTTTTTTGTTTAATTTTTCCTTTACATTTTTATAGTTCTTTTTGTTTACATTTTTCCTTATAATATACATCCTGTAATCCGGCATATTCCGTAAACCAGCACATGTCAAGTCCCGGACAGAGGTTTAGAGGAAGTTTACTGTAGTATTTTATAGTTATTTTTTACAATAAGTTATTGACTTATAAAATTTAAATTGCCATCACTTTTAAACAAAAAAATTTGAAAATGTAAAAATCTCAATGTTAAAGCATACGTAATTTAACTGTGCCAAGTTTAAATTCTGTATTTAAAATAGTTTTTTAAGATGTCAAAGATTAACTATAAACGTACTAGGATACATTTTTAATTAAATTATTTGATCTTTTTTTAACTTTATAGTAAAATTTGATGATATGGTTGAGGGGAATCTTGTATATAAATAGAAATAAAAGAGCCAAATTCAGATGTCGCATGTACCTGAAAACCTTTAAGGACCGGCCCTGCCCACAACCTTCAAAGTTCAAAATGTAATTCTCAGTGAAGTTTACTTTAGTTTAGTTGTTGATATAAAATAAATGTCCACATGTGGACTGCAATAAAAATTTCTTTAGGCTGACAACATAATGAAACACTCATAATCGGTGTATAGCGAACAAGCTCATTATAAAGACAAGTGAGCAAAGCGAACAAGATAATGTAGGCATATCCTGGTGAAGAACTGACTAGTTCACCTTTACATAACTATTACAAATTTTAATTTTTAAACACTTAATTTTTCTCAGCAAAGCAAAGGTATTCAGCTGGTAAAAGATATTTGAATTGAATAGAATTGACCATAACTTCCATTGTCAACGAGTATTTAATATACGGTGCACGACAATGCAGACGGTTAGCTAAGCCGTCACGTGGACTTGAAGCGTGCCATGTTGATGAAAAGTATATTACTGGAATCTTTTTATCTAAACAAACCTACATATTTGGGAAAAAAGTAGAAATATGTATGTACTATGAACTTCAATACTCTGCTCACTTGCCTTCACATTCGCTGACTTCACAAAATCAGCCTTCCTGCCTACTGTAGTTCTGAGATTGTTCGCTTCACTCGCTCGTCTTTCAGAATGTTTTAATATTGGACTCTGTTATAAATTAATTGAACCACATGCAGAATCTGTAAGATGTGGTTTCTTCTCCTATGGTTACCAACTGATTTCATCATTGTAACTAATTCTTTTGTTTTTAAATTCAATTGCAATTCAGCAAATTGCTCAGTTGCTCAAGTTGTCCTTTTGCTTTATTTATCTTAACATTCATAATCACCAGTGTAAAGTATGATGATAAATTGTTCTCATTATACAGTAGTATCACTCAGAAGTTCTATAACTAGTTACACTGAAATGCTAAATGTTCATACTGGAGCATAAGGTTTGTATATTAACGGTTAAGTCAGCTGAACTAATTTATTTCTAAATTTTGAAGAAAATCTGAAGATCAGTGTGCATACATACAAATATAAATATACCTTACTCATTTTAGACAATGTTAATTTTTCTTTGGAAGAATCACGACAATTAAGGTCAATAAAAAATTCAAAAGGAAAAAATTAAACTGAGATGTTTTATTAGTTGTTTGAAAGATTTCTAAATCCAAAGTATAAGGAAAAAATAATTCAATTCAACGGGTGACAGTCAAGATTAATAACCTGTGAAATTTCACAGCTGATTTTCCTTTGCTCCAGTAACTTTTTAACCAACTAGAGAACAATAACCTCAGTGAAGTGGGTCGTAGGTCGTTGAGCAAATTGAAAATGATCCATGGCCCTGGCAGCAGCAGAATGAAACAAGGTGGTGTGGCTAAATAGCACATTGTTGCTGATGTGGACAGTGGGTGCTCAACAACAAAGCAGAAATCCAGTTCAACAGACTTAAGGCCACTCTTGCATGAATCGCAGCCTATAGGTTTACTCTTGGAGATAACATTTGCAAATTTACAACACAAAAACTTTTTGTCATAGCACAAAAAAATTAGCGATGATTTCAGAAAACTTGCTAATCTTAGGAAAACTCATAATTATCCCAGCACTTGTTTTATTTTCCTTGTTTATACAAGTGCAGCTAAGCCTTAAGGGCTATAAAAAAAATAATGAATTATAAAATATTATATGAAATTTTCCATATCTCGAGTTTCATGACAAACCGTCAGTTGTTGCCGAGTCCATCGAGGTCATATATCCCAATATAGTATCCTTTTTTTTATAAATATAGAAACTCAATTTAAACAAAGCTTGGTATTTAATACGTTATACAGTAAAATCTTTCACAATTGATCTTCAAATTAAAACTAATATTCTATATCATTGCAATCTTAAATTACATCATTTCAATATTATGCTCAAAGTAGATGTAGCCAGAATATTTTTTTGATATTCTTGCATTTGTGATTACAAGGAAACAATGTGTTGCAAATTTAGCCTCTGACCTTACCATAGCATAGAGCGTCCTTGGGGAAGAATTCTCAAAATATGCTATTGATGCAGTTCCCATCAACATAGTGTTAACTAATGTTACCATGCTCTGTGTTTCATTTGGGAAAATAATATATATTGTAAAGTGTAAAATTGTAAAGTGTAAAATAGGGAACAGAGGTTATCACTGTTGCCTTAGATTGTGAATGTTAAGCCCCAATGGACACAGTTAAACTGTCCTCCATCCTTGAGAGGTAACCCCAAAAAAAATTCCAAGAAATTTGATTGCAGTTAGAATATTACAACACCTTTGGCAAAGTCAATTGGTTCGTTGTACATTATTAATGGTCACTTCACAAAATTAAAGATGTGAACTAACGCTTAAAGACTGGTACACAACTTTCTCTGGCTAGAATATTATTTTTATGGTTTCTGCTTCATCTTTGGAAGTAATTGATGTCACACAGAGTGAAATAAGGAGCTAGAGATAGTATAATGATTGACTTTAAACACTCAATGTGAGAAGACGTTTCACAGATGTATTTCAAACCGAATAGCTTAACAACAGTGCTTCGCTTCAGGAATGGTTTCACCAATAAAGTTTGTTTCTTAAGCTCTTCATTATTAAAACTCTATTTTATACGTGCATTTTTTCATTAACTTTCATCCCTATTCTTAGTATTATGACTCGTTAATCCCTTTCCTTCATTACAACTCTATTACTGTACAATGAATAGCATTCAAATATAAACACAAAATACTAGATTATATATACGGCATGCCGAAAGGTGCTGAGGTGGAGTTACCAACCGTCCTGGCCGTCTAATTAATAACCTTAACTGGTTAATTCAACCTGGTGTACCATCGCTAACATAGATTAACAACGCTCCCACATGAGGTGCTCATGGTCATACCACTATCATCAGTCACTGGCACTGATGACAGTGATGTGTGATAGAGACATCAGTTCTCTTCTTAACTCCACTTAAACCAATTAACACGTTGAGTGCTGAAAATCGATATAATTGCGTACCAAAATTGCGGAAATAGGTGTTTTCTTTAATTACTAGGTATTTCCTTTTATTGTGCCAAAAAGTCGTCAGAAGTTGTCTAGGCGCCCATTTTCTGTCAAATATCAGACGTTATTTCCGGTACGTAAATTAACGTAGTCCGCCGGTGGTGCCGGGGATCGTCACTTAAAACTCTCATCGAAGCGGTTTTTATCATCAGAATACACATACTCCATCGATTAGTCTAAATTACCTGCTAAACTGCGCAAATAACACCAAAAATAACAATAGAAAACACTGTGAAGCCCTATCACTTCGTTCACGACGCGCCCCGGGGAACCGGCAAACGATCGTCTGCGAACCGAGAAAATGGACTGCATCCATAAACGGCGAGCACTTATAACCTCTCCCGGCAGTGGCTAAAGCCCAAACTAAACAAATGAACCAATGTTACACGATTCGAGAGTGCTACGTAATATCGGTAATATTACGCAGGCCGCTGCAAGTGCCGCTGCCCTCCCCACCCCTTAAAAAATGACGGACCGGGAAACGAACTACGCCGAATTGAGCACATGAACTGGCACAACAGGCGGTGAGGGAATCAACCTCCCCCAGCAATGGCTAAGCCCACACTGAACCATTATGTTTCGGGCCTTAGCGCTACGTAAATTAACGTAGGCAGCCGCCCGCGCCACTGTGGCACTACGTTAATTAACGTACTCCGCACTCAACGTGTTAAAACCGATATATAGAAGTGATGATTTTGTTTATGTTTTAGAAGAACCAATTGAAATGAAATGAAATGAAAATAACTTTATTTCAGAAATCGAATATATACGAATAATTACAAAGATTATCTCTATGAAATTAGTTTCCCACATGGGCTGGCACGATAAACGCCTGTGTGTGGGAAACGAGCTCACATCAAATCCGCTTAAAACTAAAAACACTCTCAGGAGTTGACATATGAATTATTGTCATAATATACAATAATATTATACAAGCGCATAATGAGGATGCAGGAGTAAAATTTAAAAAAAGAGTAATCGGCAATAAAAATAAATAAATAAATAAAAATAAAATAATAAAAAAATTGATTCCATAAAATGTTTTGCAATATTCTTATGGCAATGATCTTCTTAGTTTTTTTATTTTTTATTCCGAGGTTATCTCTCAAGAATGGAGGATGGTTAAACTGTTTTCTGGGGCCTAAAATTCACAATCTGAGGCTTCAATTATAATACCCTTTGTAACCCCTATTTCACTTTCTATGACATAAATTATCTCCTGAAATGAAAGAATTATCACTAGAAATATTCTTCCTGCTAGACAAAATAGAAGTTATGGGTGGGGAAGTGATTTGAGGATTCTAAGCAAAAAAATAGGAATTGTAGGCCAGAGAGGCCCTTGAAGAAAGGTAGGTCAGGAAAAGCTAGAAAATGGATAGAAGCTCAGTCTAAGGCTGAAGGAGAAGGATAGGTAACACCGAATAAAAAAAAAAACCAATCAAGAAAAACCTACAAAATGCTTAAAAACTGTCCTTCCAAGTGGCACGTCTTATAGAACACACTCTAGAGCAGTGGTGCCTCTGAAGAAAAGGAAATAAACCACTCATACATAACTTGTAAAAAACTTAAGGTGATATGAAAATTGAACCACCGACTAAAATAATCCATTCATCAGAACTGTTTCAACGAATGCTTTCATCAAGCTGACTACCAGTTCTACAGAAGTAGAAAACCTTCCAAAAGAAGGTATAAAACAGATTAAAAAGTCTCCTGTCTCAAGCAAAAAACTGAGTTTACAGAAGGTAATCCAATGGCTGATGGCTGAGCTAAAATTTGAGAAAGAAACTTACTAAGGTGGAAAAGTTGCAAACCATAATAACAACTCCCGCACAAGGCGACCATGGGCTGTGATGGATAGTGCTTGTTGGAAATGCTACATCTAGGAGAAACTAGGAGACTTATTTCATTGAGGGTAAAAGAACATTTAAGGAACACTAAAAATAAAGAAATAGTCTGCTGTTGCTGAACATTCTTAAAACCCAAATATTCCATGAAAATTTATGAATTTAAGAGCTTTTATCATGTTCAACCTACTTTAGTGAATGAACACGCCTAAAATAAATAGAGATTAGGATGAAATCATCATAAAAAACTAAGGACTGGAGCTTAAGGGTAAAAACTTGAAAACAGGACAATTGCTGTCCCCACCTACTTTTCTCTCTTCTGTCTAGTATTCCCTACCCCAAACAGGTTTAAAATAATTTACCATACTTTACTTTATTTAAAAATGTCTAGGTTTTTTATTTTGGCTCTATAGGATAAATGAAAAGTATGTTTGAAAAGTTCATGTCACCTAGTTTTAGTGCAAAATCCCTATCCCCAGTCTTAGAAATTGAATATAAAAGCTCATATTTTTCGTCTATTTAAAGGTAAAATAATTAAAACATTTGGTTTAAAATAATTAATAATGTTGAAATATTGAAAAAATTAATCATATAGGCTTTTTAATTAAATATACTGGTAATAATGATTGCTAAAAGTTGTGTCCCCAGAAATGAACGTAATGCTGGGTTCAAGGGTTAGAACCAGTTCTCTTCAGGTCTTTCTATCTTGTCGACCTCAGGCTGATCAATATTTTACACTATCTCAGTTTATTGTTGTGTGTGGGTGAAATAGTTTTGCTGGATTATTATACCAGGCTTTGCAGTATTTAAAAAAAGTCTTTATTTGAAACCCTTTTTGCTAGTGTTAACTTTTGCGTAATGGTGGGTCACTGCCAAAAACTCCTAATAACTGTGACAATGAGGGGAATAAGTTATTGAAAACTAAGAAAATATATGTAACAACACATATATAATCAAACATATGTCTTACGAAGGGAACTAAGCCACTGTGTTTCATTTTACTAAATGACGAGAGTGAAAATGCAATCATAGGTCACGGTAATTTGGGTCACAAAATCTGAGGATCTGAGGTGTGGCCAGCATTACTTTTGGTAATTTTCGTGACCCAAATTAGGTCTTATGTGTTTTCAATGTTGAGAATTTTTTGGCAACTCACTATATGATTGAAGATTACTTTAGTTTATTTTCTTTATGATACCCATTCCGTTGGGGGAGATTACACAACAATATGGGAGGCCAAGAGTTTGGTTGTGAAATTCGCGAGAAAAATACAAACCTCGCCTAGTACAGATTCTTCACTAAAGTTCAAATTCAAATGGTTTATTTAGCCATTCAATCCTAAGACAATAGACAAAGTCTTAAAACTAACTATATCCAAGGGGAAACACAAATATATTGTGTTATGTAGTGTGCCTGTAATGTCAGTCACGTGACCTACATTAGCTGTAATTTGAGTCACTCTTTTTATTGTGTGTCACAAAGTGTTTAATGTCATATAATTAAAATCCCTATTTAAAACTAACATTTTATAATTGTAACTTGTACTTAAAAACAAATAGTTTTAAAATAAAAATATTGCAGTGTAGAATTTACATTGTTTTTTGGTAATGAGATGTACAGAGATCCTGAAATCATGACCACAAATTTATTGAGTTCTCTTTAAGCTTCTAACAATCTATATATTGATAATACATCATATTTCTATCACTTGAGTAATAATGGGTACCTAAAAGGCTAATGGAATCGTAATTATTATAATAATTTCAAGATATCCTTGTAAAAAACTAAAGATTATGTGTGTGACCCATATTACACAAAAACCAGTGATAAAATTTCTCTTCTAGTAATAAATAATGTTATTAATTTATTCCGGTGTTAATAATATCATTTATATGAACTGCAAAGACCAAACATTCAAACAAAGTAAGGCGCTGGGGACAGCAATTGTCCTGTTTTCAAGTTTTTACCCTTAACAACACATGGACTCAAATTTTAAGAATTATGATTGGATGAATAGATGATTGAGGAAGCAATTGTATTACTTCTTTTTTGTTATGTTTACGAATTTTAGTGGCACTGAAACTATAGGATCAATTAGATATATGACTCATCGATAAGGGTGACTCTGGGAGGGTAGCCAGACGGAAGGTCCGGGCTTCAGAAATGACCTGGAAATTTGTTACCTGTTTTGACGGGGCGGACACAGGGTCAAACCTCTAATGGCAGATCGTGCCCGGACCTAACGTCCGCCCCTGCGTTCGCCGTTTGAGACTATTTGATGAGGGTTAACTAACAGGGACATAGGTGTCTTCATTTGTTATATATTGTAGGCCTACTATGAAGGACTGTACATGAATTTTGAAGTGAAAATGCAATATGAACTTTTTATACTAATTATATCTCCTGAAAAAAGGCTTAAATCGCAAAATATGAATGATTTCTGTGTATCACCATGTTCAAAGTCCAGAGAGCAGGAAAATAACATGTGATTAACAATAGAGTATTGAAGTAGTGCGTTGGTAAAACAATGGCGGATCTTACGCGCTCATTACGGATAATATCCTATACTAGGCCTATAATACGAGCACTGTCTGAAGCGATGTGTGTTCCACGATCTCGAAATCTAGCGCATAGATTTTGCTTAAACTTTGCATTTAAGAGTGTTTTGTCCCATAAATAAGTTTTGAAACAGCCCCAATCCCAGAAAAATCGAATTATGTCTAAATTTAAGTTTAAAAATCGTATAATTTTTAACATTGGTCTTATGGGTTGCTATTTGGGTAACAAAATAACAACTGAAAGTAAACCAAAATAAAGGAACATTAATTTAAGCTGTTTTTTTTTTTACAGCTGTTATCTGTGAAGAGTCTGGTGTAGATTTAATAGCTTGATTACCATGACACTATAACAAAAATGATTTAAAACCAACGAGCAAGGCTCGGTTAACCTGGTACTTTGAATTTACACACTCAATCCGTATCGTGATCCAAGATCACGATCGAAATGTATTGCGATCTGTATTGAGCGTTAAAGTCCACCGGTAACTTAGGGATTTCACCCCTTCAAGAAACTAACTGTAATAATGTTTCAGAGGATAAATAGAGCAGGAGAAATTCGATACAATAACTAATCACTTTGAATAAAATACGTAGTTAAAAAAGTTTTTAAAAAACCTGTACTTCAGCAACAAATTTTAAAATAATAATTTATATAATGATTTTTTAGGATTACGATGGTTTGTTCAACAAAAAAACATAAATAATGTATATAAACAAAATTAAGTTCAAACATGATAATCAATAAGGCTGTGGTAAATCAGTTAAAAACTGCTTAGAAACCAGGTCCTACCGAAGACATGTTGTTAAAGGAGTAATTTGGGTAAAAGTTTGTCTTAATAAAAAAATTATTTTCATATTGTAATGTTAGCCTCCGGATTACCAGTTAATACTATTAATGGTTTAAATACCTGAGTTATGGTAATACAATTGTTGTCGAGCAACTAGTTTCAACTCATTCAAATAGAGTCATCTTCAGGCTTTTATACAAAGATGTAGGCTAATTTCTCTTCATAAGAAGAACGTCAACATTGATAAAAGTTTAATAAATAATAACACACACGGTACGGACACATTACAAAAAATAACGACAAGGATACGGACACGACAGACACGAACGGAAACACTTAAAGACTTCTAATACAGATGTGGCTGGCGAATTGACATTGACGCAATCCCAGCAGCGGTGGAGTCTAGACTCACTAAATAAAAAAATTATTGTCAAATCAAGGAAAATAGAAACAAACAATGCAAGACGAGACTCTCTTTATTTTATATTTACTATTTTACTTTAAAATTAACTTTCAAAGCAAATTTTTGCTCTCCATACAATATTGTTACTCTTTTAGTTTCACAGTATTGTAATACTAGTCAGAAATAACAAGTCTATAGTTTTGTGACTATGGAAATCACAAATGAACACTTTATGTGAACCACGGAGAGAAGTTGTGTGCCACTGTGACCAGTGTTTAATCCGCCTACCTGCTTTTCACAGGGCGGACGGAAGGTCCGCTTACTAATTAGGGTCCGGGGTATGACCCTCCGTCCACCCCTGTCATTTTTTTGTACAATCGACGATTGAAGGGGTTACCCTCGGACCTTCCGTCCTACAATCCTCTGGGAGGGTAGACTGGGACGGTGGCGACGTCCTGTAATCCAGCTACTTGGAGGTCACGAATTGTGGATAGTTATAAGCGATGGTTTGTGGATGCGATATTCTCTGGTGAGGATTAACATCCGCACTAGTGAATACTAGTTCATCCATAAAGAACATCCTCATAATTAGACCAATTCGTATATGTAAGGTCAAATTGTGGTTCGGATCCCACATTAAACTGTAGGTCCCTAGATACCATTGGCTGTTGGGCTATTAATTAACAGTCCTGTCTAAGGAGAATGTCGGCCTTAGTCAGTATCAAGACTACAAGATCGCGCCACAATCATCCTACACTCATCTTTCACTCATATTCAGGTTAAATTACCCACTATGTGAGGTCCCTGTCTCAAGATAGTGATATAGGGAAGGGTACAAGAACCTTGTCCCAATTATGGTGTCAAACTAAAGCATTTTATGATAAGTCTAATCATGTTTTTTTCTAGACAATGGTGAAATAGAAAAAAGTACACAATAAACCTCCAATAAAAATAACATTAATTAAAGGGTTTTTGATGTTAATATAATCCACAAAAAATAGTACTCCAACCATGCTGTGAGCAGGTTGTTTGTATCAGCTCGCCTGATTTGCGCAGCTTCTCAAGATTAATTGGAAAAATAAAAAGTCTGGGATACCCCTCTAGCAAGAGTTAGTATGCAAAATGTTCAACGTTAATGCAGAGATAACATACAGAGTGAGTTTTAAGTCCCTTCCTCCTATTTATTTTCTATACGGTATAAGTTAGAAGGTTTAAACTCCGCACATCTATGTGTCAGTTATCTGATACTTTAGTTTGATTACAGCAATATGATTTTAATGCAAAGTTTGACCGCCTGCTATTTTTGACTCGGTCATCCTTTTGAGGTCCGGTTTTTGGCATTGTATTCTACTAACAGAGACCTTTAATTTGATGTACATATCAATCTATGCTTGCTTATATTTAAGAATTTCACCTTACTCCTTGTGGATCGCACCCCATTGGAGGTGGAGAGTCAATGAATCCATGAAAAAGATATTTATGTCTAACATTGATGTGCGGAGTTTAAACCTTCTAACTTTTACAGTATAGAAAATGGATAGGGGGAAGGGACTTAAAACTCACCCTGTATACCGACTGCTGTAAACTACAATAATTGGAACATAGTGTGTAATATTAATGCAGACCCTAACACTGCGAATTTCAACAAGGGGTTACTCCTGAAAAAATGGTGATAAACGGTCTAAGACAAAAAATTTGGAAAAAATGTGGTTTTAGTGGGTACGTTTCTTAGGCAAGTAAATTAATTAAAAATTAATTAGGCATCAGAATCAATTAAGGGGTGCTACAATTAATTTTACATACACTCACCAATCTGCGATATGATGGTGTCAGTACTGGAGGCCCAGACGGAGGTCTGGTCACAGCCGGCAGCCGAGCGGGTGGAAACGCGGCAACACGTCCAGCGCTTGCCGTTCCACAGACCCGCGTGGTAGCGGTCACTCAGGCAGGCGTTATCACAGCACACTGCAACACAAACCAAGGATTGTCCTCGATAAGAACACTGACCTGCTGAAAAAAGTACACAAGAACACCGCTAATCTGCACAATTGATTATTTTGATTTGATTGATTTCGATTTCACATAATTTGTCGGCTTTATCGGGGTATGTTCCTCAATGACACACCAGAAGTAAACAACCAAACTTGGCTGCACTCCCTTTACACACCCACTGATTTTGGTTAATTAGCCCACAATGTTGGCTGACTCACTCCAATGTTAGACAAAAGATTTGCACTGAAGTTTTTTACATTCACAGGCATTTTGGTCGACCGATGGAAACTGTCTAGCCAACCCGAATGGAAATATATGTTACTAAAATCGGACATCGTGCCGAATAGCAAGGCAAGACAGATTGCAACAACACAGGAAACGTAGTTCTAGTTATTACCAACAACCCACTTCATTTGCAGCTCTTGTCAACTGAGAACTAAGAAAATGTCTTCTTTTCGTTGTGCTTTACTTAACTTTTATTGTGCCTGCGAGGCAATGGATCCACATCATTAATTTTTTAAGCACTATTAAAAAATCGTTATGTCGGTATTTGCATAAATTAATTAAGTTGCTTCAGAAGGACTCAGAGTAGGCAAGAAAGCACACATAATACACCATTAGTCAATATTTCTCAATTGTTTGTCAAAATCTTAACAGGTGTCCATCAAAGAAACTTCCAGGTTGACACACTTTGAGGTTTGCCTGTTTGTCAAATTGGCACTTGGCTAGCAGTTAACAACAAGAGTGCAGAATTACAAAAAAGATCTTTGAGCATCTGCAAGGTGATCACAAGTCCTGTACGATCACATCCTGTAGAGCCCTCCCACCGGGTAAAAAATAATATTTTACTCATACAGTAAAACCTCGATAAATCGAACCTCAATATATCGAACTCCTCGATGTAACAAAGTTTTCCTATTCCACTTGAACTTGCCTATCAATCTAATGTTATTTCTACTTCAGTGTATCAATGTATCCAGGATAACTTCAGGATAACTTTTGTTGCATCAATGCAAAAGCTCAGAACCTCTACATATGAAAGTTTTGACTGCAAAACCTCAAACCAAGTTAATCTTTGAACAATCCATTTTCTTTCGTGTTGCAACCTGTAATATACAGATATTACCTAGTCCCTTGCTTTGAGTCTATGTTTGTTTGTGTTTGCAGCGCTTTTCTTGTTTCCCACAGCTGCAGTTAACTTAATAATTGTGTTAATGTTGTGCCATTCATTACAAAAGTATTTGTTAAGTATTCGTTTGCATTTAGTGAAAAGTCATTTTACATTATTTTGTGAGTGCTGATTTTACAAACCCCGGTTTACTACATGTCTAAGGGTACAAACGTATTTTAGTCCCACGCCATGCTTGTGTATTTGCAGCTCTATTTAGTTTACTACCCCATTTATAGTTTGTGTCCTGATCAGTTAGTGACAAAAACTCCATGGAAGGGTTTATATCAACTTATAGTGTAACAATAGACTGCTACGTATTTAATGACAGCGAAAAAGCATTTATTCTTACTTGCTACTGGAAATAATTAATGGACGGTTGTGGTGAACTGCCGTATATAGAGGAAGGCCAAAAATTTACTTGATATAACGAACCTCAGTATATTGAAGATATATTACCAAGTTTTCACATTCCATTTCTGGTTTGATAAATTGAGGTTCCACTGTAGTATTAAAGTAATATTTTAAATATGTCCATTCATTTTTGAAAATACAATATAGGCAAACCAAGGTTGTATTTTCCTCATCTTAAAATATTCGCCATGTACCTTAATACAAAGGCAACAAAATTGTTCTCTAATATATGTGATGCACTAACCGGAGCGCAGAGCGTTGATCCAGTCATCCCGGTCCTGGTCCCGGGCAGCCACCAAGTAGAGCGTGTACTCCTGGCCCTGGTCCTTGTATCCCACCTGCGACACACGTTACATACATTGTTGATCAGCTGATAGAAGTACCCTGATTTTTTCACATTGGTTTATTGTTAAATTCTTATATGAGATACTATTAAGTGTTAAAATTTTATGCAATGAAGTGTTACGCTATGAAGTGTTTTACACTATGAAGTGTAAACTCTATGCTATTTATAAATCACCCAGTTTCAATGTCACTGTGACAATAGTGCTGTTATTTCTAGCCCAACTGTCATTATATATGTAATGTATTTTTTATTTCTGTTATTTATTCAAATGTTTATATGTATCACCAAGTTAAATTTGCTTTTGTCGCCGCTTGTATAAATATTTAAATTTTTATATTTATATATTAGATTAACTTGTATCTGGGAGAAAAATATTTTAGAATAGGATTATTTGTTCCTTGGTAGCCTGAGTGAATCTTTGAGTTGACTTGTACATAGCCCCTTGCTATTATAGTCAATTGCAAAATAATACTGTGTCAATGGCAAGTAAATAGCTTAATTTCTTTTGTTTGAATGTTTTTCACAAAAGAAAATTCTTCTAATCCAAAAAAATTTACATTCCTGGCTTCACTAAGACTAAAATACAGTAGACTCCCTCTTAACCGGCCACCTCAAGACCACGCCTCGGCCGGATAATGATTTGGCCGGTTAAACTGATGTACATAAAAAAATGGCAACCTACAATTTTATACAACCTAAATGCAATTATGATTGGAAAAAAACTTTATTCTTTATAAACGGAAAGAGCCAATAACAATTTGCAAGCATTAAAGTAAACTAGAGATCGCCTCCTGATCGAAATTCGATCAAAATTTCAGTTGATCTGGACCCATGAAGTTTAAAAATCGTTTTATAACTAAAACATCTGTTCTTCCTGCTTTTCTAGTAGTTGTCTTTACAACAGCTGTGTAATGATTCAATTAATTCTCCTTCCCCCATAAGATTAACATTGGAACTTTGAAGGCCTGTGGGGCGAAGCCCTGGAGTCCGATGTGAATTAGAATGTGATTCTGCTCATCTACAGGACTATACCTTTCTAACGGTATGCGCGGATTTCTTCTACGATGCTCACAAGCTGAGAAAAAAGGAGGAAACGAAACATGCTTGCCTATTAATATATAGATTTACATAAATATAAATTAATTGAAATAAGTCACAATAAATTAATTCATGTCTTTTAAAAGATGACGCACTATATTGATAAAGGTCCAATGTCTGCTGATATTGAATTCGGTATAGACTGTATCCTGATTGGTTTTTGCACAGTTTGTTCTTGAACTGACTCTGGTGAAACAACTCTAAATATATAACTCTATATAGTTTATCGCTAACATCCAACACTCATCAAATCCACGACTAAAATAAACTACTAATAATTTGTTTCCTAATTTTGTGTATTGGATAGAAGGTCCAAACGCATTCACTTTTGGTGGCATACACTTCTGTCCAGGACAGTACATTTTAGTTGGATTCAGAACGTCAATTTGATATAATGTTGAATTGAAAGATACAGTAGATAAGGAAACAACGTTTTCGGTGAAACATGGCCAGTTAAAGCAATGTTGAGATAAAAAATGGCCACTTAAAAGATATAGTTTTTGTGCTAGGATAGGCCGGTTAAAGCGGAGACTGGTTAAAAGGTGGCAAGTTAAAAGGGAGTCTACTGTACTTTTAGGCTTATTTTGAATTTCTATCATTAAAGAGCCCTAGGACTGGGTCAAACTGGATTAAACCAATTAAAAACAACCTTGGCAAATTACAAGAACTACCAGCTTTCAGGCCTCTAATTGCCTGTATTACCTGTATTAATTGCCTCTAAAGGTCTGTATTACCTGCCACCTTGGATTTTTATTTCTGTAAAACTAATGTTAAATTTCAAACATCCGCTATGCCTTTAATATTGGTCAAGAAAGATTTATCTTTATGTCATTTTAAAAGGAATTTTATTACCTACAGGCCTGTGTAATTAAAATTTTTATAATATCTATTATATGATTAACAAAAGGAGTTAACCAATATTAAAGGCTTGGAGGTTTAAATTTTAACATTGGTCTTATAGAAATAAAAAACTAAAGCGGCCGGTACTACAGACTCTAAACTATATCAACTTTTATGACATAGTAACATATTGTAACTATGTCAAAAAATTAGACCATATGGTTAGTCTAAGAAAATTAGTCCACATGGTTAGTCTTTATAAAGTAAATTTCAATGTTCAATATGAGGAAATCTGTTATGATTTTAGTAATCTCATTTCCTTTCAAAAGCAATATATAAAAGTAGTCTGGATAGGATCCCATGGCAGTTTTATTATTAAGGGGCCACAATATGATATGCCTAATAATATTATACTCATATACTGATTAGATTAATATTATTGATTTAGAGGTCAATATCAATATAGAGTACTCAATAAATATTGTTGGGATCCTCTGAAGAAAAAGTCAGATATATAATTCTTTGATGGAAAAGAGTTTAAGAGTATGCAGTACCGGGTGCCTTAGATTTTTATTCCATAAGACTAATGTTAAACTCAAAACATTCGCTACGCCTTTAATATTCGTAAAAAAAATTCATCCTTATGTCATTTTAAAATACCTAGGCCCTTATGAAATCAAAGGTTTTATATTATTGATTATTTAATTATTAAACAACAGTTTTCTCAATATTTTTTGTTTGATAATGGACGTGTTTTTACAGTAGTTTAAAAATTGCTGTGATTTTTATTTAGCAGTGTCCTAGATATTAAAATTTCCTTTAAAGTGACATAAAGATAATTTTTTTGACAATAACATAGGCATAGCTGATGTTTGAAATTTAACATTAGTCTTATGGGAATAAAAATCCAACAATTATTTTGGCGTTTTTGAGGTTTTTATTATTTCTATTAGCAGAAAAAAAACTCAATCTTATGGTAAAAAGGTTTTAACTGAGACAAACTTAGTTTAATTGTTATTCCACTAGATCTGATGGAGTTATATCAAATTATTATGGTACAAAAGTCATAAGTAGACTTGAATCTTATGCCCATTGTCTTGAATCTTAGGCACAAGTCAGACTTGTCAGGGCTAAGTCATGCTATTGAGGGTATAAGTAATGATTTCTAAGATCAGGTGGGGTTAAATCAAAGTACAAACGGGTTAAATCATATTTTGTAAGATAATATGGGTTTAAGTCTTGGCAATAAGGGTCATTGGTAAAAAGGACTTAAGTATTTTAAATTATGTAAAACAAAAAATAAACAAAATAAATAAATTTTTTTAGTGTATGACAAATCTATATATATAAAAGAAAGTTGTGTTAGTTAAGTTGTGTCTTTGGCACTTATATCTCTAAAACGGCTGAAATGATTTGGATGAAAATTTGTGGGAAGGTAGCTAAGAACCAGGAATAACATATAGGATACTTTTTATCCACATCCCACAATAGGGCTCCACCCCAAGGTGGAAGAATACTGGTGTGTGAATACGAATTTTTCCAGTATCCCTGCCGTGAACTGTGACGTCACCTTTGGGCTACAGCTTAAATTTTTAACATTGGCTCTTATGGAGATAACTGGTATTTTTTTCCTTTAACTCGATTTCCTTGGTGTACAACAGTTTAAATACGCAAAAAAAAAAAACACCCATCATTGTAATATGTATTAAATTCTGATTAAAACTATATACGTTTTGTAACTTTTTTTACCTTTTATATAATTTATTTTGCCTTACCAAAGTAACGATATATTTTGCTCGGTATCAGGCTTATGCGTACCATTCAAGCTTAACACGGATTTCCCTATTTACATTACTTGGAATATATACATAATATATATCATTGTAATCTACGTTAAATGGCGAATAAATAGATATAAAGTCTATATCGTTTAATCAGTGATGGTTGTTAATTTTTGATAAGAAATTCTTTGTTTTACATTTTAACATTTAACTAAACTTTACTTATATTTTCCTTTTACTCAATCCACTGGGCCTAAAACAACTTTAACACTCATAAAACATATAAAAAATCTTCATTAAACGCTTACTAAAACGAATAACATTTGAAGTTTATTTTTCTATTCTGTATAATCTGATTCGGCTTAGAAAAATAGCTCTAACTTTTGACTGGAAGCAGGTTTGTTTGCACTATCACATTTCAACATGAACTTTCCGATTTAGATCGCTTGTAATATAAACATTACATGTAACAGACATCTGTGTCAGATATCCGTCAAAAATGTATAAGATTGATAGTGTTTTTAAAATTGTTTACAATAATGATTTAGTAAAAATTCTTTATTTTATGTTTTGTTGAATCAGGAAAAGTTGAATACTTATTATAAGATTTCGACTATTCACTGTTATATAGACACAGCTAAATAGTAAAATCAAAATAAATTTGTAATTTAAAAAATTAAAAATTTTTCTAAATACCGTGGAACTGCTTTAACAAATCAGGGACATACCATTGTCACAAATATACATGAATCACATTGTTACTTTACATATTACATTACAATAACATAATGATTATATCAAAAAATGATTATGAAAGATTAATTTTTCGTTGAATGAGCTATAAAGGTTTAAACATAATAAGAAACTGTAATAATTAGATAAAAAAAAGAAAAGTTAAAAGTTAGATGCAATACAGGGTGAAGAGAGATGTGGTATTATTTGGATGGAATTAAATGTTTTAAGCTTAGCAAGGAGGCAGTGTATATTACAGCGATAGACAGCGTTTTTTGACAAAACCGTGACACGGGGGTAAGACAAAAATCGTATCCGAAGAGAAGTGCATTATTAATTGAATGGTCTAAAATGATTAAATTTTAAAAAAAGATAGCATTGTTATATTAAAAGAAGAGATACTGGAGTTATACTCACCTTATACAAAAAGAGTGACATGGATAACAATTCAAGTATACCCTACGATTATTTAGGCCTTAAAGCAGATAATAATGAAAACATAAAAAAGGAAAAATCTGTTATATAATTAGACTATTAAGGATGGGCTGAACTAATATAAAAGTATTTTACCAAATCAGTTCATTGGTTCTTCCTAAAATTTATTAGAAGTCTTTAGTCCCTAACACCCATCATTGTGACTGTGCCTGGACCTTTCATCGTGACTGTGCCTAAGTTGGACGGCGCCAAACGTGATAGATTTTTTTGTCAAGATTTGGCGGGGGCGTTAAAAGTCTATCTAAGAGGATTTAAAAATCGTCCAATTTAAAAGCACATGCTAAATTTGAACATATTTAAATGGTCTCAGATTTAGAAAATACACCTAATGCACCCGTGAAATCTGAAACTATTATTACTTTCACCTCACATTTACGTCCCTGACTGTACCGATTACCTTATCTGAAATTAAATCTGAACTAATCTGTTTGGCGTTTCGAGCAGCAAAACATAAAATAAAGAATTTTTACTAAATCATTATAGTAAACAATTTATAAACACTATCAATCTTAAACATTTTTGACAAATATCTGACGCAGATGTCCGTTACATATAATGTTTATATTCCAAGTAATCTAAATTGGAAAATTCATGTTGAAATGGGATAGTGCACACAAACTTGCTTCCAGTCAAAAGTTAGAGCTATTTTTCTAAGCCGAATCAGTAAATTCCTATAATAAAACTCACTATCGTTTAAAATTTTATGAAAAAAGATCATCTCATGCGAAAATCATCCCTGATAAAATAAAAAATGAGGCTAATCCCATTAAGTTTAAAAACCAGTTGAAGGAGTATTTAGTAGGTGCAGCCATATATTCATTAGAGGAGTTTTTCCACCTCCCTTCGTAGAAATAGGTAAAATAACATATTGAGGATGGTTTATGACAAAGATATGTCATAAAAAAAATTGATTCTTAACCGAATAGGTAATTTTAGTTTTAAGAGTATTAATGTTTTGCATTACTATTCCTATGTACATTTGTATATAATTGTGAATAAAGAAATTTTGACTTGACTTGACTTTATACAGAATAGAAAAATATACTTAAAATGTGATTTGTTTTAGTAAGCATTTAATGAAGATTAAACAGATGTATGTTTTATGAGTGTTAAAATTGTTTTAGGCCTAGTTAATTGACTTTAAGGAAAATATAAGTGAATTTTAGTAAAAATTAAAATGTAAAACAAAGAATTTCCTATAAAAAATAACAACCATCACTGATTAAACTATGTAGACTTTATATATATTTCTTTGCCATTTAACGTAGATTACAATGATACATATATTCCAAGTAATGTAAATAGGAAAATCCGTGTTAAGCTTGAATGGTCCGGATGGGAAAGTGTAGTAGGAATATTTTTAGACCTAAGCAAAGCCTTTGATTGCATAAGTCATACCTTGTTGATAGAGAAACTTTCAAAACTAGGAATTACGGATATAGCTCTAAATTGGCTCTCCTCATACCTAACTGACCGTAGCCAAGTTGTGGAAATTAATCAATGTGTCAACGGCAAAACAACAACGGGAATTTCTAAAATATTACCAATAACGAGAGGAGTGCCACAAGGGTCTATTTTAGGACCAATATTTTTTATTTTGTTCTGTAATGATCTGCCGGGTTACCTAGAGCAGTATAGTCACTCAGTGATGTATGCAGACGATACAGTTATCCTGACTTCAAAAAGATCTGTTGAAGAAATTGAAATAAATACTCATATATCACTTGGTATGGCTATTGACTACTGTTCCTCTAATGATCTGGTTTTTAATGAAAGTAAGACTAAACAAATAAACTTTGGAAATAAAAAGGATGAAATTTCAGATCAGCCATTCATTGACTCAACGGTTAGCACTAAACACCTAGGTATAATCATAGATAATCAGTTATCATGGAATGACCACATTGATAACCTATGCCATAGATTAAACTCAGCCATCTTTGCAATAAGAAGGACAAAAGCAATATCCACCGAACAAGCGACAAAAATGGCATATCATGCACTGTTTGAAAGCAACGCCAGATATGCAATTGCTGTTTGGGGCGGAACAAGTGCCAAAAATATAGAAAGAGTTTTAATTTTGCAAAAGAAGGCAATCAGAATGATGGCAGGACTAAGTAAAAGAGAAAGCTGCAGAAATATCTTTCGGGATTGGAAGTTAATGACTGTTGTAAACATGTATGTTATGGAATGCATAATGTTTGCTTTAAAAAATAATAAGACGAAAAACTACAAAATTCATACATACAACACCAGGCACGCTTCCGACTTCAACCTGCCCTCTCATCACACGAAAATGTATGAAAATAAACCGTCATATTGTGGTTCAAAATTTTATAACGTATTGCCAGAGAGTATCAAAGAGGAACATTTTCAAAAAATTAAAAAGAAGTTGAAGTCCTGGCTATTACAACACCCATTTTACAATGTTAATGAGTTTTTAAACTGGAAAAATTAATAATTAGAATTTAACTATTTATAATCTCTATGATTGTAAATAAAGTATGTGTCTCTCTCTCTCTCTCTCTCTCTCATAAGCCTGAAGCCGAGCAAAATATATCGTTACTTTGGTATGGCAAAATAAATTATATGGTTACAAAACGTATATAGTTTTAATCAGAATTTAATGCAGATTACAATAAAGGGTGTTTTTTTGTGTATTTAAACTTTTTTACGCCGAGGAAATGGAGTTAAAGCAAAAAAAATACCGGTTATCTCCATAAGAGACAAAGTAAAAATCTCAGCTGTAGCCCAAAGGTGACGTCACAGTTCTCGGCAGGGATACTGGAAAAATTCGTATGCACAAACCATCCTTCTTCCACCATGGCTTCACCCCACACGTCTTCAAAATTTACCTTTTATACCTATGGAAGCACCATTTTCGTATTTGAACATATGATTACATTAGGGAATATTGATTTTGTAAACAGCTGTTCAAAGTAAATTGGGGTCAGAGCTCCCAATCCTCCAGTTGCATTTAATCCAATCCAAAGAGTTCACATATTTGTGTCCCGTTTTTTAAATCCAAATATCGAGTCAGTTTAGCTGTAATTTTGATAGACAAGAAATCAGAAATATTTGAATATGTTAGTAAATCTCTGTATTTTACATCAGCTCCAGAGCAATGTGGATAGGCTATAATTGACGGACCTGTAGGGGGGCGCCGGCCACCGACTGTGTGGAGTTGTTGACAGAGTCGTTGTCGAGCTCCGGGCTGGAGCCGGACGGGACGCTGATGACTGCGGGCTCGACCACTCGCACCGATGTCAGCACGATGCGGCCCTTCTCCTTGCGTCTCTGCAACACAAAGCACACTCACTCATGTAACAATCAACACTGTCCATTCATCATTCCAGATGGTCATTTTAATGCCAGTAAAAATTAATAAATGTAGGACACAAAAGTTGTGACTGAGGATGTCATGTAAATATACCTTAAATTAAATTAACCTACCATCAATAATACGTTTTAGATATAGAATGAATATTATTATCATTCAAATGAGTGTAACAATAATGTACACAGACAATATTTTATATTGAAGGGCTAATCATTCTGCTACTAAGTAAAATAGGCTACTATATATACTCTTGTTTTGATAACCTCCTCTCAATTATGGATCCAAAAATGTTTTCATTTGTTTTATCAAATGAGGTAAGGAGGGTGGTGAGTCCTCTCTAACCTAAAGATCTGGCTTCTGATTAGTTATGCACACACAGTTTAGAATGGCCACCTTGGGAATTAAGCTTTGGCACGTCCTGAATGTGAGGCGATAGTGTTACCAATGGGCTAACTATTCAGTGAGGTAACTTTGTAAATTAAATTAGTTTTTTATCGTGTTGGTAAAACTAATTAAGTTTAAATGAATTTAAACTTAATTCATCAATCATCCATCTAAAACTTTTACAAACTCAAAGTAAACATAAAAAATTGATAAAACTTTTTTTTATATTCTAATGGATTTATACATTTTGTTGGGTAAGACAAACAAAGGAGTAGATTATTTATTTATTATTTATATTTTTTATTTAGATTTCAGTCCTACTTTTGAGGTATCCTGATAAAGCAAGCAGCTCATATTTGAAACATTTTATGGGGGGCTTTATGTTAGAAATAGTAATATTCATTTTCAGTGGGTATAAAAATATATGTTCAATAAACTTCTTTCTGATCCTCTCTCCAGGGCTCGTCCTTAAAAGGCTTTCACTACATTTGCTCGAGAGAAACAAATAAATTTGTAACCATTTTATTTTTTGTTTTAATTTTCAAAATCATTTATGTATTGTTTCAGACAGTTAACAAATAATATTGATTTAAGGGTCTGTGAATAAAGTCTATTGTTACTCACCAAACTATTTTTTTGTTTAACTATTCAAAATTATTTACTATATTTTTATGAATTATTTTCAGGATTGTTATTTTAGTTATGTGCGGTTGGAAGTAAGATAGAACAACTAAGCCTTCATACCTACTCAATAAAAACTCATTTTTGTTATAAATTCACCAAATGTACTTTTCAAAATAGCTTATTGACTGTTTTATTCATCCGAGTTAACCATAGGAAACCCGATGAATGGGCGATAAATACATTACAAACTCCAATCCATAAATGCAAAAAAATCCACTGTTTTCCTTCACATCGATAACAGTATTGAAGTGAGGGGCAGATGTATTCAGCCTGGTCTAGACAGGGGTGCTAGTGTAAGGGCTGTTGTTGTGAGTTGCCACAGGCAATGTGGCTACGACGGCTCATTATCAATATATACAACTCTGCTCCATGCTTCCTGCCCCAGTCAATTCACCCCCTCCGAACTCAGTAGAAACCAACAATGAAACCACCATATTTCAAATGTGAAATCATTCTTGTAAGAATGCAATATTTGAAGTTTATTTTTATATTTTCAAACAAATTTATAATTTTTCCCGTTTTGTATGGTATAAAGAAAAACACCTATACTTCTTATAAAAATGTAAATAACTTCTTAATTTGCATTATAAATGTTGGTGCTAGTACTCAGGTTAAAAAGATAAAACCTAGTTCAACACTGCTCAATATATTTACACTTACACTGCAATTGTATACACGACGGTAAATATATATAAAAGATATTATAATGGTTATTAATTTTTACCAGTCACACCAGTCATCATCAGGCCCAATCTGAGACCGAGAAAATCAATTAGAGACTATGTATAAAAATGTTCAATTTTAGTTGTTGAAATATTGGTTTCTAAAATAAAATAAAAACCTTACAAACAAAGCTCTGATGATTTTTAAACAAATTTCATGTTTCATAGTGTGTAGTGACGATGGCCACATATCTGAGCCAGTTTGTTTGGAAGGTGACAAATATTTGTGCAAACTGTAGTAACAAAGCATCTCCTGGAGTCAAGGAGAAAGATCTGCCAATCCCTGAGGGTTTGAGCATTTTAATTAAAAAATTATTGTTTATTGTTGAAAATTATGATTTTTCATATCTATGCTATAGTGTAATATATTATTGTAATAACATAGTAAAAATATTACAATATGGTTTTATAATTCAATAAGTTCTGTAATAGTATACAAAATAAGTAAAGTTTAAGAAATGTCTTGGCCAAGATCTGATACTAAAGTTTTCAGGTTGAATATACCTTTGTAGCCGGCTTAACAAAAAAGTTAGTTAATAGTATTTTATTGGTTGATGACAATGCTTAAAATATCAAGCAATTTTTAATATTTTGAGAGTTTTATTCATAGGAAACCCAATGATTTGGCAATAAGTACGACACAAACTCCAATCTATAAATGCAACAAAAAAACCAATACCACGCTTTTAAAATGATGTAAGCATTGTAAGTTTGAGTATTATATATAAAATAACATGATTAAATTACCAGGTATTCCAAAAGTGTGCATATATACAATTTTTGTTATTTTATACATTTCAATACTTATTTGGTTCAAAATTACATTCAAAGCCTATTAATGCAAAAGAAATAGGTAATAACCCATATCTATTGTTTGTTTACACTATCAATGAAATACTAGGGACTGCCTGCTGGTCAAAATTCGACCAAAAATCCAGTCGGTTTTGAGCCATCTATCTATATATTAATAGGCAAGCATGTTTCGTTTCCTCCTTTTTTATCAGCTTGTATGCATCGTAGGAAAAATCTGCGCATACCGCTAGAAAGGTATAGTCCTGAAGATGAGCAGAATCACATTCTAATTCACATCGGACTTCAGGGCTTTGCCCCACAGGCTTTCAAAGTTCCAATGTTAATCTTATGGGGGAAGGAGAATTAATTGGATCATTAGACAGCTGTAGTAATAACAAATTTCAGTAAAACAGTAAGAACAGATGTTTTAAATATAAAATATTTGTTTTTAAATCTAAATTGGGTCCAGAGCAACTAAAATTTTGGTCGAATATTGACCAGTAGGCGATCTCTAGTATATATAATTCCGTAAGGGAATCGGTCCCCACGAAATATCTCGAGTTACAGTAATGATAGGGTGACGTATGATGGCTCATTTGAAAGCTTGAGGGCCAAGGACGCAAGGAAAAATACCAGAAACGTCAAAAGTTACCTGGGCTCTGACCCATTGGACCTTGAAGTTCTAATGTTAATCTTATGGGAAGGAGATTTTTAGATCTACACGTGTGATTAAGCAGATGATACAGTGAATAATTTTTATCATAAACTCAGCTGATTATCGAACAGATATTTTGAGTCAAGATAACCATTATAACTTTTTTTAAATTTGCAATGCACTATAAAAAAAGGAAAACACCAATAGTGATGGAAAAATTACGGATCCACGGTAGATTTTTTTTTTTGTGGTCCCATCTATGTCCATTATGATTTTGTGTGCTGAATATACCGCAGTTAAAAGTGACTTAGCTGTGGTATAGTTGATATAATAGTTAATAAATTGTCTTTACTCAGTGCATGTCGTTTAGTTATTACAATACTGCTTTATATATTGGCTATTTAGTGGTTAGAGATGAATAGTTTTTTTAAGTAATTGGACACACAAATACGGAGAGCTTTTCATGTATGCAATGTGCTAAAACGAACAATATGCCAAACAATGTTCTATTTCATTGAACGAATATACAAATAGACTACAATCATAGCACATGGAACGTCGTTACACCCAAGGGATGGGTGGGAAACATGTGGGGCACGGGAGAACCATGGGTGTGGGTTCTTGGGGGGCACGAAGGGTGTCAGTGGCATAGGGGGCATGGGGGGCCCGGTAGAGACATGGGGGGACACACTGGACACGGGGAGGAATGGTAGGAAAGTGGGCACGGGAATATGGTGACCACGGGGGGCATGAGGCCACAAAGGGGCTCTAGAGACGTCGGTGGCACAGGGATTAGTTGGGCATGGGGATACGGGGGAAGGAATGGTGGATATAGAGAGCACGGGTACCTCGAGTAATAAATGTGAGCTTGGGAGAATGGGGGGCAGAGAGGTATGGGGGCACGGGGGTACGGGGCATGGGGGCACTCGGTCCACGGGGGCATAGGGGGTACAGGAAGCATTGGTCACGAGATGGGGGCACTGGGGAGGCTTGGGGGGACGTAGGAGGTACGGAGGAGGAACGGCAGGCTTCGGGGAACAGGGATATAGAAGGCACGGGGAGGAATGGCGGGTATCACCGGGGGTAAAAAGAAGCACGGGTCACGAGAGGGGGGCATGGTGGAGACTAAAGTTAAAATTGGGGGAATGGGGGACATGGAGAGTATGGGGGCAACGAGGATTAACGGCGGACATCTGAGCACAGGAGAATGGGGGTCAGAGAGGGATAGTGGGTACGGCAGCATGGGGGGGGGACTTGGGCCGCGAGGCATGGGGAGGAAGCACGGGTCACGATGGGGGGCATTGGGGAGGTTCGGGGGACATATGGGGCAGGGGGGAACGGCAGGCATCGGGGAACGGGGATGCAGGAGGCTCGGGGAGGATTGGCGGGCATCATAGGATAGGGGGTACAGTACGGTCACGAGAGGCGGGCATGGTGAAGACTTAGGGGGACATAGGGGGGACATAGGGCATTGAGGTAGAACGGCGGACATGTGAGCACTTGAGAATAGGGGTCACATAGGCATAGGGGGTACGGAGGCATGGGTCACGAGAAGGGGGCACGGGGGAGGCTTGGGGGGACATAGTGGGCACGGGAAGGAACGGCAGGCATCGGGGAACATGGATATGGGAGGCACGGGGAGGAATGGCGGGCATGAAGGCACGAGGAAATGGGTGACACGGGGGTAAGGGCATGTTAGCACAGGGCGCACTAGAGACGTCGGTGGCACGGGGAGCTAGCTGGGTATGGGGTTACGTGGGAGGAATGGGGACATGGAGAGCACAGGGGCCTCGAGGAAGATCGTCGGGCATGTGAGCTTGGGAGAGTGGGGGGCACAGAGGCATGGAGGGCTCTTGGGCCAAGGGGCATATGGGATACGGGGAAGCACGGATCATGAAAGGGGACGGCGGGCACGGCGAGTGGAGAGGGGGGGACAGGGGTCCTAGGTGCAGTAGTGTACAGTATTAATGGGTTAATAACCATTTCGTCATGTTGTATTGAATTATTGTATTTACTTGAGTTACGAACTCATTATGTGTACATGTTTAAGGTAAACACTAATTTGATTGCGTCCGGCAGTCTAACAGTGCAATAATTTGATTTTTCTACAAAATAGACTACCTTTTGTATTTTAATTCAGGGCATATTATTGGTGAATACAAAAAAGATTCATCAATATTAAGTAATATTTACAAGAAAAACCAACCGTGTAAATTCACACTACAGCTTGAGAAGAAATATAGTACATTGTGTAACTAGGTGATGAATTGAACCTTAATTTTGGAGATAACATCTTCATTTGGATTTTTAGGGGCCTTTGCCCCTCAAGCCCCTAGTTTAGTTTTAAAATGCTTCATAACTAAGACATCTGTTTTTTATCTTTTTTATTTGCTAGTATTTGTTATTAAAAAAACTGTCTAAGGGTAGGGTTACACGTGAGAGTTTTTCACTCTCGGAGAGTAGTTAGTTACTCTCATAAAAATCTCAGACAGCTGTTGATAGTACTCGCAGAGAACTGTCTCGGATTAACCATCTTGAAAAATTCGCTACTTGTGTAAACACCTCTGCGAGTACCGGCTGAGAGTACGAAACTCTCTGAGAGTGAAAAACTCTCACGTGTAAACCTACCTTAATGATTGAATCAATTATCCTTCTCCCATAAGATTAACATTGAAACTTTGAAAGCCTGTAGATGTTTGAGAGCCCTGATGGCCGATGTGAATTATAATGGGATTCTGCTCATCTACAGGACAATAACTTTCTAACGATATTCACAGATTTCTCCTTCGATGTGCTCAAGCTGAGACAAGGGATGAAAAGAAACATGCTTGCCTATTAATATATAGAGGTTTACATGTTAAATTAAATTTGTAGTCCCTTGCTGTTGTAACAGCTGAGTCCCTCTCTTGCCCTGCTATTTTGTCATAATTGTTATGTTTGCCATGTGTCTTGCAGTATACAATTCATTTCTGGGTGGGTTTTACAAGAGTGCATCAACTCTTATCAAACTATTTTTGTGCAATCTACTATAGTACCGTAACTTTTTTTTATAAATTAAATAGTACATCTTATCTATCAAAGTCATCTTCTAGTTACCATATTGGTTATTAAAAGTTGTAAAAAATAATTTATGTTTACGACAAAATGAAGAAGTCATGATTTCATTCAAATATTCTCTAAAATTAGCACACCCTAATCACTATTGAAAAACACAAATTTGGATGCAACAAATAAAAAAAATTGAACAATTTTTTGAACAGAGCACGCCAAACATAAATAAACAATCAACCAAGCGATGAATTCAAAGAGCATTCCAAACCACACATAATGCAAAAATGGGAAAACAATTGGGAAAAAGTCTCTTGAACTGCTGTAGCAACATTGAAGCTAAGCTACTAAAGTTTTATCTTGATTATCTATTTCTTTCATTATTTTATAATTATATGGTTATACTTGACAATTGAGACTTACGGTACTTTTAAAAATCCTCAATAGTTCATGAAAGAAATATCCAAAGTGGTAGGTTCAAAGGAAAAGCAAGAGGCGTGTGTGGCGAGTGTGGTGTATATGGGTCAGACAGCAGCACACGAGTGTGACAGAGGAGAGATGCAGGGTGCGTTGCCGTGGCAACCACGGGGGAGCAACGCCACCGCGGACACCCCTCACAATCAATACCACCCCACACCACACTTGTCATCTGCATCTCATCATTTATTGCAAAACACCACAATTCTTATTTTTTATATAGATAAAAAAATATCATAACTTTTTTTAGTTATTACAATTTTTATGAATATTTTCTACAAGTTATTTTCCTTACTTGTATTTTTTTACAGTAATTAAATTTATAACTCATGTTGCCATAAACCATGTTTTCAGTAATGGTAAATTAGTTTTAAAAAATACAGTACTTAAATAACAGTTAAAATGTCGCTCACATAGATTATTTAAACATCAGTAAGCCGTAAATAATACCCAAGCTACTGTTTTCTGGTTTGGCACACAGTATTAACAATCAAAAAACTTTAACTGTCAAACTACAGTTTAACCAACTAAATGGCATGTTCCTGTCCTTAAAGAACGCTAACACGTTTGGCATTACAACAAACGTAACAATTTGAACATTTTTATGAAAACTTTACAGAAGTCAATGCTATTGGTTTTGAGGATATTTTTAAAGTGGTTTTAATACTTATTATGGCATATAAAAATAAACGGTATCAACTAACTGACACATACTTTCTCCCAACAATATAAAAGAAGGTGTTAAAATCTTCAAACATTAATGTCTTGATGAATAAGTCGGATAGCTACCACCTGAGCAGCGCGAGTTTGACCCTACGCACGTCTGTTGTGACTTAACAATGTACTGCCTTTACTGCTAAGTGAAAAATTGAATTTTCCCCGCAACTACTTGACGTAGAGCAATAATTTAAGATACTGGACTATTTATTTTTTTGAGCTCGATTTGATGGTGATAAGTAAAAATTATTTCTACATAACAATTATTTTGAAAATCCAAAAAATTGATTTTTTAAACACTTTTTATTGTATAACTATTGAACGCGCATTTTCTCGGAGATGCGGGTGGTATCACTTTATTCAGCATTTTAATCTTAATAAACCACAAAATTTTAATCAAAATCGTTAGAACCGTTTTTTAGAAATTTGGATTTTTCACGTTTTTTGAGGATTTTTGGGGATAAAATACCCTTAAAATAAAAAATTTTTAAAAATGAAAAAAAAAACGCTTGGAATTATTGTGGTTTTGGTTGGACCTATATACCAAATTTCACAAAAATCAGAACATTGGGGCATTCTCTGGCTCTGTTTACATCCAGACACACACACACACACAGACATCACTCTGAAAACCACTTTTTTGGACTCAGGGGGCACCGTAATGGATAAATCCACCAACAACTCAAATTTGAAAATTTTGACGAAAACAATACTTTCTCCATATAGTATTTTATAGGAGGAGAAAGTAAAAGTATGTTTACGCTTATATTAAACCTGTATTTAGATATTAAGATATAAATAAATATAAAATATAAAGCTTCTTGGTGTATCGGTGCATTAGTGTAAACTAGACAAATTGTTTATCATCTATGCCGAATTAAAAATTTAATGTAAAGAATTAAATTTAAATGTACAGTATATTTTGAAACGTTACAGAGAGAGTTTTTGTTTTATTTGTAAGTTTTGATACATATAGGTATTAAAAATATATATTTAATGGATGTTTATATAATAGTTTAATAGTTACAAACTAGTTTCTTATATTGGCAAAAGCACCTAATCATGAAATTAAATTATTATAGACCTTAGCGGATAGACAGTACTTTACTCAGAAAGTTTCCACGAGATTTAATTTTTATCAATACTGTAATATTTTAACAATATCACTTCCATCCGCTTTCAAAGTACTCTTTCCAATCTTGAGAAACATGTTATAAATGAATGCTTAATTTCGTCTATCCTTAAAACCTATATCGATCTAAAAAAAGATTTTTAAAAAGAATTTATAGTCTTTTGAGCTATGATGGAAAATTAACATAATAATGTAATGAAATGAACATAAGAAAGGTGACAATCAGAAAGAACGTGACGGATGCTCAGCATTCATTTCAGGATTAATACACGTTCATATGACATAGTTTTTCCAACCATCTTGTTGGATCTTGTTTGTCCATAAGTTGATATTTTTGCTCCTGTAAGATATTTTTATTCTTTTAGCATTACAAATTTTTAACACACCACCTTAAAGTCTACTGTCCTCACTCATTGTCAATTTTATCGGCTCTTCTACTAATCAAAACACATGTTTCCACATAAACAAAGTAGACTTTTAAAATACTTATACATATTATAGAGAAATTTCCCTGTTCTTTCTAATAATGTATTTGCAACATGTTGCTGTTTTCCATAGTCTTTGGAACAAATATCTTTACTTTAAACTCTCTCTAGCTTATAATTCTACCATTCGTGAAATGCCAAAAAATTATCTGGGGTAATGTCGCTTGCAGAACACCAACACTTCGTTGGCTGCCACACTATACGTTTGAATTAATATGTTATTTTCATTAAATGTGATTATTTTATTCTCATTTTAAAATCTAACCAAAACCAAGCTTTAATGTAAACAAAGAAAGCGTTTATTTTCTTAAATTTTCTTTGATCTCACAATCAAAATGATGTTTTTTTATTATTATTTTTTATTTGCATACTATATTTATTTTTAAGTTTCCTTTCATTTACATGTTGATGTAAAATTCAGTAAAATAAATTGTCAATTTTTTTAATAATTTGTATGCTCCTAGTGGATTTTGTAGTCATTTAACGGCAAAAAAAACACAATTTTACTATAGTATTGATTAGTATAAATTTTAGATCTTCTTCACTCATTGTCATCCATTTGGCTCTCGATTTAAAATCAAACCAAAACACATGTTCTAATGTACACAAAGCAGCCGGTTTTTAAATCCCTGTGTTATTCTTATAGATTAACGTTATTCCTACTTCCTGGTAACTCTATAGACACGTCGATATTTTTCTCTTATAAATGGGAGCGAGACCTTTAATTTGAGACCACTCCCATCTTCCTACAAACCAAGAGGGAGAAACATATTGCAACCAAACCTACAATCTGGCTTTTTAAGTGTTATATGAAATAAATTTAAACTTATAAAAATAATTATCGTTGAACATCTTCAAACTGATTAACTGTGTGAGGGGGGATCCACTTTGTTGATTAACCCACAATTATGATTATCATTAACAAGTAATCAGATTGGAAGACAGGATGAAATCCAAAAGTATTTTATTAATGTTAAGCTTTCTAAGAATAGGGAAAACATAAAAAGGTTACAACAAGAAAGCATATAGTAAAAATTTATTTTAAAAAATATTTAAAAAACTGTGGATTGTTTAGTTGAAATTTTTTTCGCTATTTTGCAAGCAAAACTGATGATTGGAGCTTTGATGTCGACAACGTTTGTTTAAATTCTTTTAGTAAGTCTGTACACAAATTTAATAATTTTGTGAAGGTTTTGAAGGATTTATCAGGGGCAGTGATTAACACTGATACACCTGAAACTTATTTTTCAGCTCAGCTGGTGGTCCCTGACACTACTTCATGAATTGTTTGTTCTTAATACATAAGTTTAACGCTCCTTTCACACATCACGTTTTTAGCCGTGCGGGAAAAAACCGCACGATTTAAAAACCGTCCAAAACACCGTACAAGTAATTGTCAGCTGGTTAAAAACCGTAAACGTGCCTGTGTGAAAGGTCTCATAGATTCTATTGGAATGTACGCCGTACGATTTTTAATCGTACGGGCAAAACCGTGATGTGTGAAAGGGGCATAAGTCTGAAAGTTTAACTTTGTTATGTAATACATAAGTTTGACAATTTTTATAATTGTCATTTTTGGAGGATATGTCTTAGTTTAGAAATTATATGTTAATTATTCAAATTCGTATTGGTTACCAAGAAACAATGCTATTTGAGTTACGAAAAAAATGCAAAGGAAATTTCAATTGATTTTAGTAAATTAATCTATGAAGACAAATGTTGACAGTAATTATATGGCTATTTTATTATGGTGTCATAATTTAACTAAAGGCAGTAAGAGTTCCCAATAGGAAATTGCAGGGTAGTGAAATTATATCAGAACACATTAATTTCCTAAATTATTCCAAAAAGATTCAATACAAAGAAAACAATGGTGCCATACACAATGGTGCAATGAATTAGGAAAATTCAATCTCAAAAACAGTTTACTATATGGATACTTGATTCCAAGAACAGAAAAAGTGTTTGCACATTAGAGCTTGAATATTGGATATTATAAAAATAAAAATACAATTTTCTTTTTCGTTAGCCAATATTTAATAATTTTTTACTGGATTACTTTTTAGAAAAAGTGTTATGTAACTAGTACAGAAAGTGTAAAATAAACTAATGGTGCCTTTTTTTTGCTAATAGTTTTGAATCAAAATTGTATTATGTTTAAAATTAAAATTTGCACAATTAATTTAGTTAGATTATAAACTTGTAAAGGCAACAGGATGTAATGAATCATTTTTGGGGTCAAGGCCCAAAAACACATAAGTGAACCACCTACATGCATAACATAACATACAGTGGAACAAACGAGAGTCCAGGGAGGTCGGTTTAGGAGGAACTAGAACCTCACAATTTGAGAAGACCTGAGCAATCTTTATCTGGTATTCTTATAACCATTTATTTTTATCCTGTTGATAGTTCTAATTAGTACTTGTGCACATGTTGCTCGATATCAAGCAATTTATTTTGATACGGTGTAATACAAAAGTTTAATTTAGTTCTAAATCAATGACATCCAACCAATCCAATATTGTGAATATCAGTGATCACCAAAAACTACAGCTGTACGTTAACAGATGTTTAAAATCTCAATGCTATTCTAATGGGAAAATTTCTAATTTGATTTGTAGATTTGCAGCCCTTATTTTAAGTCCGATTCTCATAAATATTTGGCGAAAACAACTACAGACCAAGCCCTATCCAACGACACCAAAAACTTGAAAATCGATTGAGAATTGTAGGAGGAGTTCTCTACACAAACAAAACCCATAGCATATTAAATGAGTATGGATTTTTTATATATTGTTCAGTTTTGTTTCTAGCAAGGGTTTTTTTTTGTGCTATATGAAAAAAAAAACAATCTCAAAATATTTGTTTCATAATTTTTTGAGGATAAGAAATACGAGTAGCTGAACACGCTCTATACATTTTAAATTATTCAAGAAAAAACTATTATATCTGTCACATGAGCTTTTCTCAACTATGATAGTTTAATATGACAAATAAAGAGTTTGAATTTGCACAACAAGTGCACAAAAGAAACAGCCATTTTGAATCGAGGATTGACAGACTGAAACTTCTAATCTTTGTTTTACTCGGGATTCGATATTTGCAAGATTATTTTACTGTTAAACTAAGAATCGGTCATTAAATGACTAACACAGCAAACATTTAATTTTACAGTTTCTGACTAATCAGTCTGCCTGAATTGCAATTCAAGGTTCGAATGGGCTGCTGAAAAGTTCAATAATTATTTAACTTGTGTAGGTGTTTGGTTTATGATATTTAACAAAATAAGGTAAAATAAAACATAAAAATAAAAATAAGAAATTTTTGAAGTTGTTCAACAATAATACGAAAATACTTAATAGTAATTCTAAAACAATTTTAATACACATTTGCCATGAATGCTCTAGCAGTAAACATGAACTTTCTTATATTTGTTGAATTCTTATATTATGGAGTATTACTGAAATGTTTTAATATAAATTTATATATATTTCTTCATGCACACAATTAAAATACTACTTGTAGAGAATGCAGTGTAAAATTTCTTCAATTTTAAAAAAATGCTAAACAAAATTTAAACTAACAAAACCTCCATCCTAAAGACAATTAATTTTTACATGCCCCAAACGTTTATTAAGATTATAGTCTCATAAGACAACCACACAAATTTTTCCTAACTTTAAAAACATTTTTTACTTATAACCTTTAAGAATCAATAAACAAAAATATCACTTCTACTTAGAAGATGTTGAATTACTGCAGAAAATTTACCTCAATCTGATAAAATTTCTAAAACTAATTCACAAAATTTAAAAACCCGAAATCCACAACACAGTTTGGGCACTCTACAGGATGAAACACCGCTTACCTCCGCAGGCTGTGTTTTAATTCAGCACAAAACAAAATATGAAAACCGCTTGTACTAGAGAAGGTGTTAATTAACCTGCGGTTATAATGAATGGAAGCAGGAAGTATTGACTCGTCGTGAGGGCGAGTGTCGAGGACCACTGAGCCACGCCCGCCGCTGGGCCCACCCCGCCCCCCACCACCCACCCACCTGCTCGTACAACAACCCTTCACCCCCCAGCAGACAAAGGGTTTCATTAACTATTTTTAACTTTGTTACAGACAAAAATTTACATTATGGTTGTGGTTGTAATATTAGGTATCGAGTCTCAATTATAATTTTATTTTTGAACTAAGTTACATGATTTTAGCACGGTTATGTACCTGATACTTTCTAAAATTATTAGATTTTTACCTTCTAATATTAAAATAATATATGTTTTATATAAGTCATAAAAATGTAATGGACCCACCGCCTAGCTAAGCATTTTAAGGAAGAGGTTTTTATTGACTATCAAATGTATCCCATTAAAATATTAAATTTTAAATGTTATTTTATAAAAAAATAAATAAAAGGAACACTAATGTAATGCCAGGTTACTTTCTACCACCTTACCTAAGATGTGTATAGTATATTTCTATCTGAAAATAAGATGTTTTTTACTAAGATAGAAATGATGTTTTACAGATTAACTCAAAGTCGATGGCACAAAATATGTTACAGTAGAACCTCGATAGTTCGACACTCCTTATAGTTCGACAGGGTCCATGACAACTTAACATGTTAATAATAACCGATAGTGTCCATGTTGCATACTGACAAATGTGAAAATGTAAACAAAGTGGTGAATAATGTGAATGTTTTTCATGATAAAGTTCAATTAAGTTATGGTTTCATTAAAATTTAGTGTTTCCTAAATTAAAATCATGATTTTTATACTCCCAGTGTTGAAATTACCCATATACTCCCTATAGTTCAACATTTCAATAGTTCGACACCCTCTAAGTCCAAAAAGAGTCGAACTATCGAGGTTCTACTGTATTAGAATGAAGTATAAGGTAATTTTTTTTCATATTTAAGAAATTTTTTAAATATACATATATAGTGTTAAAAATTAAATTCTTACATTATAAAAATCTCTTGTATTATTCAAGCATTTTTCTTAAAAATGAAAATACCCCCTTCGCAGCAGACCTGCATTGTCAGCAAATTTCCAAAGGAATTTAAGATTTTATATTTTCGCCATAAACACCATGGTAATGAGTAAGTAGGTTTGCTGCCATGGGATGTTGTTAAAAAATGTTAGTTGTTGCGAAATTTAATGGTTAGGTAAAGTAAATATCACACTGTCTCAATATTTGACACTTTTTAATTTTTCCCATAAGGAGCCATCCATAAATCACGTCATCGCTCTTTGGCCATTTTTGGACGCCCCCCCCCCTTCCTAAAATCATCCTACCATCATAATTGATATTTTATTAATTCAGAAAAGGGTCATAAGGATAATGTGCAGGGCTGGCCCTGTTTATCACTGTCGGCCGTTGTTCATTAGACTCAGAATTTTAACTTTAGTAAACTTGTATATTTTTTGTGTTTTCCTTCATGTTAAAATTAATTTGCTAGATTTTGTTACTATTTAACATACATAACCATAACACAAGAGAAAAATTAAAACTTGATATCCCTAAGCACAGGTTAGCTAAAACGGGCAACTCTCATAAAGTGAACTATGTAAAATTTTTTTACAAGCTTCCACTGTCTGCTAGAACTGCACCTGTTTCTATAAATCTAGATTGTACAGCTGGCTATTAGAAAACCCTTTTTATAATATTAATGAATTTTTATGCTCTAGAGTTAATATAGATTTTTCACCTGTTTGTGTACCTGTTATCTGACTAATGGTGAATAAATATTTCTGAATTCTGATAATTTGTCTGACCCCCCCCCCCTTTTTTAGAAAAATGACGTAATTTTTAACAAACCTCCGTTTTAAGTAAAAATAATGCTTTTTTCATCAAAGCTACTTAAGTTCTATTCTTTATTGATTTATTAAGACTATCAATTAACTTTGGAACCCCATTTTGGCAGTAGTTTGTTAAAAGAACTTTTCAAACAGGATATTTTTACGATTACAATGAACGCTACCTAATAAACCAAAAACATTGACCAAGCGAATCTGAATTTACCTTAAGATATAAAGCCAAAATGACTTTCTCAATGGAAAAATAAACTATAAAAAAATGCATAAAAAAAGTCTAATGTATTTTCTTGGATAGTTATTTTATAATCGTTAAATTGTGTACGAATTTATCATTGTTTTACTGTCAAAATTTGATATAAAACATCATTTACTAAATGATCATATCAATGCCAACCCTCCCTTGCACATCACTCTACAGTCATTTTCAATCTGGACTCCTCCCCCCTATTTTGGATGATGTAATTTATGGATGGCCCCTAAACCCCATGGGGGTGAGTCTATAATGAATGTACATAATAAATTTTGCCAAATTATGTCAATAAATAATTGTAATACAGGGTTTTTTTGGATTTCCCATAAGATTAATATGGGAAACCTATTTTTGACTTTTCTCCGTAACCTGTTAAGCCAAGCTAAAAATTGGAATTTCAGTGACCTATGTAATCAATTGCCTTTGTAATCACAAGGCGGTTGCTGGGATACAAAAACCTCAATTTTATAAAATATGTTATATAGGCGGTACTGTTCCTTCAATGACAATATATGAGAAGTTATTGTGTTTTGAAATATCGGCATTATGATTTTAATGCAAAGTTTAATCAAATGATATTTTTTACTCGGTTATCTTTTCAAGGTCAGGTTTGCGGAATTACACCGTACTAAGTATACAAACTTATTAAATTAAATGTTTAACGTTTATGGATATAATAAATAAAACAACACCTGTGGCATAAAAGCAACACATGTGAGTTGTTTGTATATAAGAATGGCTCGAGCAGCCTTTAAACTTTGTATTTCCTCATAAGATCAACATCCTACTAATATTATTGTTTATTTGTTACTGTTGTTAGTTTATGTATTGGTTTGGTCTAACTACTGCATTAATAGAGCTGAATTTTTGTAGAGAGGACAAGAAAAAATTACATTTAATATCTCTAATAAAACTTTTGTCCATATTTTAAAAATCATCTTTAATCCAACAAGTCACATTTTGTGTAGTATCATTCTTTGTTAATCAGCATAGTGTACTGTCAAGAAGTTAATATTTACTGTATAAATATATTTTCTTTATATAATCACGTGCAACATATAGGCTGACTACATTATTTTTATTCATCAGGGCTGTGCCCCACTGGCCTTGAGGGTTCCCATATTATTTCCATGTTCTAGCGCCACAAGATCATATACAGACCCTCAGTAGAATGCTTTAGAGGCCACTCTTGGTAGCAAAAGTCTTGGTGTTTGAAAGTTAAAACTCTTGGCCTAGTCTTGGACCACGACATCTCTCTCTCAGAATATGTAACTCACAATATGCAGTTTGCCATTGGCAGACTGAGGGGTCTGTATCTATTCAGGAGTTAGTTGCCAGAAGTTGTTATTATCAGTTTTTATTATTGCAGACCAATTACAACAGACCATTAGCCGTAATTAGAACTTGCACTTCCAAAGAGTCAGGCTTTACTGGGCCGAAAAAGCTTTTTGTATTTTGTAGTGCTCTCCAACATGCACACACAAGTGCACCTGTTCGCGGAACAATACTGAAGAGCTAAGAGTTTATGTCAGATATCGCAAATGCTTTATTGCCAAAATATACGCTGATCACGTTAATTACAGATACTTATAATTAGATTTAAGAATAGTAAAATACTAGGGAGCCCTTGCAGCGCAATGCGCTGCATTTAACAGAGTACCTGGTGATCAAACATTGCTCCTTGGTAATTTACTGGGTTACTTTGAATGAAAATTAAATTGTAGTGAAAAGCTGATTACATCATATCGGTATTTCTTCTATAGATCTTCATCGATAGGCTAATTCTCTAACTTCCCAATGTGATAGTGTTGAGATAATTTGGTAGTCGTTCTTATAGGTCTAAATTATCTAGAATTCCGTGATGGTTCTTATGCCGATTTATCTTAGAGCCACTGCCTAAAAACTCCATGCAAAAAGAATGATTTGTTTATAAATCCCAAAATGTTAACATTAAAATTACAAATACAGAAAGTCTTCTAATCAGCTGATTATGTTCAGACGCCTCTTTTCTATTCCTTTTCCCATTATACGATTATTTTCCATTAAAATGCCATGGGATTTAATATACATTGGGATTTTAATATACAAGTTAACAGTTGTTAACTTGTACATTTTTCACTGCCTGTTGCATGTAAAAAAGAATTTTGATAGTTTTACATTAAATATGCATGTTCACAGCCATAATACCAGGAACTGTAGAGCAATTGCTAGGCCCTATACTAGACTTAGCAAGGTGTTAAATTCTTTTGAAGCTTTGGGAATTAAATTTTTCAATAAGATTCCTGTTAAAGCACAGCATGTAACTTATGACTGCTTTAAAAAAGTAATGCATGAATGGCTTGTTGATAGACCCTTTTATAATATTGATGAATTTCTTGCCTGTGATATGAGCATGTTAGTGTTTTGAGGATCTGCCAAAATTGTTTAAATTGTGCATGTGATATGATTTAATGGATCTTGTATTTATAGTTTGGTCTTGTAGCTATTTATTGGTCATGTCTTATTTACGGTATACATTGCTTGCATTGTATTATTTTTATTTATTTATTTTGCATTTGTTAACTGTGATATTAGATGTGTTATGCTATAGTATGAAAGGATCTAGTTATATTATTTATTAATGTAACAATCTGTAATTTTTGACGTGATCTATTGCACATTGTGTCTAATGATCAATAAAATATCTATCTATCTATCTATCTATACAGGTTTGTTTTCATAGGGGTTTCGGACCAAATATCAGTTACTCATCACCTAATGAAGGTATATAACAAATTTTATTGGAAAATGTTAAAAAAATAAGCGATATATAAGATTGTATTAATTTTCCATAAGAATAACATGAAAAACCTTTTATGTATTTTCTCCGTAGCCAGTGAAGCTGAGTTAATGATTCAAAATAGTGAATTGTTTATTTTTTTAAACGTTCTTTTGAATGATCTCTTTGAAAATTAGTAAATTTTCAAAACTAAGGATGAAAAATGCCAAAAACCCAATTTTGACCCCATAAAACCCCATTCTCATCGTCCGATCATCCTGGTTTTCTAACTTAACCTGAAGAGCACCCTACACCTTCATACTAAATTTCATCAAAATCAAAGGTTTCTTTCAGAAGTTATTGTGTAAACGAACACACACACACATACATGGCTTCTGGGGACCTCAAAACAAACAAAAAACATGGTCCCAAGCTTAGGTCTTACCAAGAGTACTACAGTAATAGCGTATTTCCTATAGGGAAATTCACTAAAATTCTTACCAAACCAAAGTTTTCATGAAATTATAGAAATTCCAGGAATAACAATGAAATTCCAGAACTCTTCGAGTTTCAGGAATTTCCTGCGTTTTTCCAAGATGGGGAAACTTAATAAATAACATCTATCTTCTTATTTCTATAAGGGTTTCGTCTGTTACGTCCCTTTTTCTCTTGATCTACTGAACCGATTTTTAAGATTGAGGTGTCATTTTAAAGCTTAGGATATACCGCAGTGACGAATCGTAATTAAAAAGGTCATATTGTTTCGAGCTTCGCCCCCCTGCCTTTTGATTTATTTCTAGAGGGCGCTTTAAAATGTTGACCAACTTTTATTGTAAGTTCTTCAATGTGAATTTTAATTTAACAGCTGATTACCTTCAGATGAATTTAAAAAGCCAGATAGTAAACAAAAATAGATCTCTGTCACTTCATAATCAACATTCACGTACTGTAGGTGAGTTTCACTCATACAGGATCATAAAATGCGCAATTTGCGCACGGGCCACCTCGTTTTAATTAATTCTGGTATTATTATTTGAAAGCAGGTGGTATGTTAACATCTATACATAATGTGTAACACATGTCAAATTATCATATGTTATTTATTTATTATTGTTTTTGTTTATGTTAAAAAAGTTAGTTGTTATCTAGCTTAAATTGAATAAATATGGTTATGTTTTGAAAGTAATTTTATTTAAATAGACATGTCATGTAAGATCTGCAAGAAATTTGCAAAGTCCAAGATTAAAAGCCCAATGATGAATTATGAAATCCCAAATATTCCATTTAGTAAAATTGGAGTTGACATTGCTGAATTTCAAAAAAGTTACTATTTAATAATTGTTGACTACTATTCACGATGGATTGAAGCATTTAAGTTAAATACTAAAAGTAGCACTGCAATAATATCCAAACTTAAAGAAGTGTTCTAGATTTGGAATCCCCAAAACAATGATTGCTGATAACATGCCGTTCAACAGTCAAGAATTTAAACAGTTTTCACATGAGTGGGATATAAATATTATACCAACAAGCCCATATTACTCACAGTCTAATGGATTGGCAGAAAGATCAGCAGGGATGGTTAAAGAAATGTTAAAGAAATGTCAAGAAACTAAACCTGCAGTTGTATTTACTTAACCATAGAAACAGTCCTATTTCCAACCTTGACGTGTCTCCAGCTCAGCTTCTTAACAGCAGAAGTTTAAGAAGTAAAATTCCCATGAAAGAGGAACTTCTAAAACCACGGCTAGTTGATGAAGCGGTTTATGAAAAAATTATAGAAATAAAGGACGATCAAAAATCCTATTATGACAAAACAGCCACAAAAAAGGAGGACGAATTTGCTGTTGGAGAGAGGGTATGGGTGCAAGATGTAATAAGAAAAACGTGGGATGAAGGAGTAATCGTAGAAAAACTAGCACAGCCAAGATCATACTTAGTGTCCATTAAAAATAAGGGTATGAAAAGGCGAAACACTATATTTATCAGAAGGAATACACGAACTTGTGTAAAAGCCCAAACTCAAGAGGGAGATGTGTAACACATGTCAAATTATCATATGTTATTTATTTATTATTGTTTTTGTTTATGTTAAAACAGTTAGTTGTTATCTAGCTTAAATTGAATAAATATGGTTATGTTTTGAAAGTAATTTTATTTAAATAGATACGTAATAAAAACTTGAAAAAAAGTTGATAATTATTATTATGGGATAAGATTTGTATACCGTATCCATGACAGGCATTAATGACAATCTCGCCTATGACCAAGGCGCAAAATTAGAAACAATTCACTTTTGTTTCCTAGAACATTAATGTTTGTTTGGAGTAATGCACAATGAATCTGAAGTTAACGAGTCATTCTGCAGCCAAACCACTAATTTGCACTTGACCTTGAGTGGACTAACTGAAATATTCCAGCGATTTCTTCTCCATGACAGAGTTATTTTTAAAACCCCAACACAATGAAATTCGAACAATGATGTCGATGGTAAATAATAATACGTATTATTCGAAGATATTCCAATCCTGTATCTGTTATGTACCAATTTAAGTTATGAATTGGTTTTTTTAAAGGAGTTTATTGCCATGTTTGTTTTGGGACTTTTTAATAAAAAAAAGTTTATTCAATTCATCATTGAAAATATATAACTAAATATTATCCATCAATTCTATAAATTATTCCCCATACACAAACCAAGATATTATAAAAAAAATATGTGGTATATAAGAGAATTCAAAGTTGGCCGGAGATGGGTAATGTTCATTAATTCGTAGAAAATTTCAAAGGAAGGCCAGTAAACCACCTTACACATTTTACCGTATCCTACAGGGTGTTTCATATAGCATAAAACCACAATTTATTTTTAATATACCGTAAAACCTTTACTAGGTGGAATTAAAAAAATGCATTAGACAAATATTGAAAGCTAACTTAATAGAGGTTTACAACGAAATGTAGGATATAATTTGTGCTCAAGTTGTATTGTAGTATTTTCATAAAATTTCTGCAGTCCTCACTACTTACGGCTGCAATAAATGTGGCAGAATGTTTGTTAACACCACATTCACTGTTATAGCTTGTCTAAATTTAAAAAAAAAGTTAAAGTAAGCTTCTACTTTGAAACGAACTCCCAAAACAGGAGTCGCATGAAATTGGCTCTGGACTTTGAGCTGGCTACTCATATCGTCTACCTTTTCTGATCCAATTGATTTGAAAACATCTGTTAAACCAATTCCTAACATCTCGGTGTGAATGAGGAGTGGGCATTACCCAGCATGAGTATAGCGTTGTCCTCATTTTTTTCTCAATTATAAAGCCACACTTGTTGTTGGAAAAAATTTAATTCCAGTAGCAAAAAATAAAGTGTAAGATGCATTTGCTGACGCAAGTGCGTCAAAACCTGAGGTTGTGGACCAACAACTGGACACGAGCTATAGCCAAAGGTAACTTAAAACCACTATGGTTAGTCTTACCAGCTCAGGGGAGAAACCAATATGAGTAGAGACAATTTATGTTAATAACAGCCACGACAATGATCAGCTATTTGCATGAAATCCTATTAAATTGTCTATAGTTTAACAAAAAAATTACACAGCTGCCATTACGTCTTGGTGAAATACACCAAATCAAAATTGTGTATTTATGTATTGAATACCCTCTATTTAAATATATTCAGTTTAAGTTTTCTAAAGACATATATCCATCATTTATTAGAGTGGTGAATAACTTTCACTAAGAACTTTTTATTTTATGGGGCTCAAGTACATTTGCTAATGTGACAAAACATAAAACAATATATTTTGCTGTCAGCTTAATCAGTATCCATGATACACTACCCAAGATGTAGTATAATCACTATCATAAATAATAACTTAAATGTTGTGCTCTAAACAACTTAAGATGTTGTTTCTTTGTTAAATTTGTAGAATACATTATAAATTGTGAAGACATATAGCATTTAGTGAGAGTACATTTAGAATTCCAGAGTGACTTCACAACATACTCGAGTGATGTAACACTTAATAACAAAGAACCAAGGGAACAAACCTATGATGTGCCGCTCTTAACAAAACCAAATTCTGAAATATAAGAAATTTCCATCATAGCAGTCTCTCAGTGTACATAAAAAATTTAAAAAAGATTGAATCACACTTTGTCCAGCCTTTTGAGTCTATTAAATAGTTTAGTCTATTATCAGCTTTCTTTTTTTTTATTTATTTGCAAACTGGTATAAAAAATATTATCTCAGTACAGTACACATTGATATAGTCTTCAAATAAACGGTATCAGTTAACTGACACATACTTTCTCCCAACAATATAAAAAAGATGTTAAAAGCTTCAAACATTAATGTCTTGATGACTCAGTCGGATAGCTACCGGCTGAGCAGCGCTCGTTTGACCCTACGCGCGTCTGTGACTTTTAACAAAGTACTGCGTTTACCGCTAAACGAAAAATTGAATTTTCTCCGCAACCACTTGACGTAGAGCAATAATTTAAAATACTGGATTATTTAGTTTTTTGAGCTTGATTTAATGGTGATAAGTAAAATTTATTTCAAGACAACAGCTATTTTGAAAATCCAAAAAATTGATTTTTGAAACACTTTTTACTCCATAACTTTTGAACGCGGATTTTCCCGGAGATGCGGGTGGTGTCATTTTATTCACCATTTTAAGCTTAATAAACCACAAAATTTTAATCAAAATCGTTAGAGCCGTTTTTGAGAAATTTTGATTTTTGACGATTTTCGAGGGTTTTTGGGGGTAAAATACCCTTAAAAATCAAAAATTCAAAAAAATGAAAAAAACGCCTGGAATTTTTGTGGATTTGGACCTATGTACCAAATTTAATTAAAATCGGACCATTAGGGCATTCTCTAGCTCTGTTTACATCCTGACACACACACACACACACACACAGACAGACATCACTCCGAAAACCACTTTTTTGGGTTCAGGGGGAAACAAAATGGATAAATCCACCAACAACTCAAATTCGAAAATTTTGACGAAAACAATACTTTCTCCATATACTATGGTATAGAGGGAGAAAGTAAAAATTAGAATCATAAAATGATATACAATACAAGAACACACTCTTTTTGTTTGGTAAGCCATGGAAATGGTCCTTGGGCTCCATTCCTAAGTGGGAAAATTAGTAGTGCTGCCAATCCACCTCACCCGAGCAAAAATTATATATTAATACAATCTATATGTTAATAGACAAGCATGTTTCTTTACCTTCTTTTTTCTCAGTTTGTGAATATCGTAGGAGAAATCCGCACATACAGTTACAAAGGTAGCGGGGTCCTTTAGATGAGTAGAATTCCATTATTATAATTCACATCAGTCCCCAGGGCTCCAACTTAAGGGCTTTCAAAGTTGTAATGTTAATCTTATGGAAGAAGGGTTATTGCTTGAATCATTAAACAGCTGTTGTGATAACAAATCCTCGCAAAACATTTGGAGATGAACTTTGTACTGGCTGGTTCGTTACTGAACCAAACCGAACGAACCAGCCGGTACAAAGTTCAACCCCCACCCCTTCCAAATCAGTCTGCCTTCGACCGTGTCCGGTGACACCGCGGAAGTGAGACCCACATGGGCACTGTGTTGCAATGCAGTACAATTTTAACTGTTTGTATAAGTGTTGCGTGTCGTGTATGTGTAAATTTGAACTTTTGACGCGGCCTCATCAATTTGATGGCAACCTGTGTGAATGTTAGAAGGCGCTGAAGATGGCTTAGAGCCGAAACACGTTTACGCCATTCACAACTAATGATTGTATGATGCAAGTAAATAAATATTATTATTGATGTTTTGTACTTGATTTTTTTATACCGTACACTGAATCAGTAGGGCATTTAAGGGTTCGGATAATTAACTGTTTGGCTAAGTGATGTTCGGATGATCGGCTGTCTACTGTCAAGAAAATTCTTCTTCACTATTTTAAATATCACACAATTTGCTACCCAAATAATCATAATTGTGATTCTGTTTAAAAATGCATTCACCGAAGAAGAGCTTACAGTTTTGTGTTGTGCAAACACAGAGTAACATTTAGATTAGACACAGCATGCACACATCAACTGAACCAGACCACCACCAGCATGCAACAAGAAAGGTGGGGGATGCCTACCCTGATTAACTGGTGTAGAGGGTCTAAGCAGCCAATACCTGGTGCGCCTGCCTGCAAGCCATCACATCACATGCTATATACACTCGACACATCAGGGTTACTGACTCATTCAACAAACCACCCATTCAATCGAGTTTAAATTATATGAATGAATGATTGTCTAAAAGATATTTAAAGTTAATACATACAGCAGTCTCTTGATTATCCAGACTTAACGTGGCAATGATCAAGAAAAAGAGTGCTATAAAAGGAATAAATCGCACAACAAAATGCACTGATGATATGACACAGGATGATCTTAAACAGTGCACAATCAGTCGTCCGAAGGCCTGTCCGGGTAGGCTGGAGGCCGGGGATGAATGAGCCAGATATACCATATCAGGTTAGTCATATTAAACAACACTCCTTACAATGTATGAATGTATGAAAATTATTTGTCAAAAATGATTAACCCTCCGAGCGTTCAATGTTGCACCCCTGGAGCGTTAGGCATTTTTTAATGGTTTTGCTTACTTTTAATTAAAAATTTGTAAAAATTACATTTTATGACCTAGTACTATAAATTTAAATCGTACCCTAAATTAATAATATTTATTGCTGTTAAGTTTCATTCTTGTTATTCATTTCATATAAAGAAAATATGGGTTAAATCAATATTTAAGACTGTATGAGTAGGTAGTCAATTTTAATTTAATTATGGTATTAGCTAGATTAGGTCATTGGTGAAAACCCTAAAATTTAAATTGCATGCTGACTAAGCGAGTTTATATAATATAACTTAATTCAAGCATTAAAGAAGATAGTTGTTCAGTGTCTGTTCCTAGTACGTGCATGGTTCATTCTGGTATCTTGTAAGCACATAAATAATTTCTACATCATATATGATAGTCACTACAACACGAAAATAAGATCCAAAGTTCAATACATTGGTTTGCCAAGTGATGTTGATAGGCAGCAAATGAATTGTAAGAAAAAACACTATGATCTTGAACTTAGAAAGCTGAAGCGCAACACAACAGCCGAGCACATAAGAAATTCCCATAATAAGTCAAAAGCCTTATGGAATATAATAAACTCAGGAAAGCAAGCTAAAAGTCCACCCAACACTTGTGAAGAGCTGGAAATAAATGGTAAACTTGAGAGGAATCCCAACCTTGTTACGGAGCACTTAAATAAATACTTCTCAGAAATAGCAGACAACACACTAAGAAAACAAAAAGATCGATAATCTATCACGCCCCTTATGGGTAAATCCTTGAATGCTCAACAAGTCGAAACAATGAACTTCATCCCAACTAATACAAAAGAATAGAATAGAAGAATAGAATAAGAATAGAAACAATAAGGTCCCTCAAATCAATAAGGTTTTTCTAGCGGTTTAGATGAAGTCCCATCAAAGGCTGTTAAGTACTGTGCTGGCCAACTCGCTGATCAACTCGCTCGTGTGATCAATAAATCTTTTGAACAAGGCTACTTCCCTTCTTTACTAAAAATAGCAAAAATATATCCAAAACACAAAAAAGGACCTCACAACAAACTAGAAAACTATCGGCCTATTTCCTTAGTATCCACTTTCTCAAAAATCATAAAAAAAAATAGTATTTAAAAGAATGATTGAACATCTTCAAAAGAATTATCTCCTATCCGAACACCAGCATGGATTCATGAAAGGGAGATCAACAACTACAGCTCTCATCAGTTTGGTTGAGTCCATTACTGACCACTTGGAAAATAATAAGCTAGTAACAGCGGTTATGGTGGACTACAGTAAAGCTTTTGACTGCCTGGGGCATGATCTTATTCTTACAAAGCTAGCAAGTCTAGGAATAAAAGGCAAATCACTAGACTGGGTAGCAAGCTACCTCAAAGGACGTCATCAAGTTGTTCAAATACAAACTGTAACTAATGGAAAGAGAAGTGCCTATACATCAAACTCCAAGCCCATATCCAGAGGAGTACCACAAGGCTCAGTACTGGGCCCTTTCCTGTTCACACTGTTTACAAGCGATTTTCCATCATGTATAATCAAGCCCCAAGTAGAAACTGTCATGTTTGCAGATGACACGACACTTCTACTTAACTCATTCTCCACACAAGAGCTTCACTCCGAAATTATCTCAACAACAGACAAGACCCTCCAATACTGCCTAAAAAATGACCTAGCTATAAATCCAGAAAAAACTACAGCCATCAACTTCAGTAGAAGACAGGACTCGGTACTTAAAATCCCTGGCCTCCTAATTCAAGAAGAAACTAAACTACTTGGAGTTACCATTGACGCCAACCTCTCTTGGACCCCCCACATCAACAACTTAAGTAAAGAGCTGGGGTCACATGATTACATACTTCCAACTCATCACACAACAACATACAGCAGAAAACCATCTTATATGGGACGCAAACTCTATAATGCACTGCCTGAAAATCTAAAGAACTTGGACCCTCAAGACCTCAAGAAAAAACTTCACAAATGGCTGGTGGCACGACCCCTGTACACAATAGAAGAATACTTCACTATGAAGCACTCTGATCAAGACCCACCATTGTAAAGCAAGAAAAACATATTTTAACTTAATTGTAACTTGTATTTGACACCATTTCATATCTTGATGATATTGAAAATAAAGAGATTTTGATTGATTGATTGATTGCCGCTTGTCTAGCTACTTCACACCAGCTGGCTATGCACACATCTCTTCTCATTTCTTTTATTCACCTTGATACAATACAATACTTTGGTACTATACTAAAAGGAGTCTCTTGATGTTTATGTGTAGAATCAATAGTCTTTATGTTGTTTAAAAACTTAATTCAACTGAAGCATGGAAAATATATTTACTAGCTCTCCCCCACTCCTGTCCTACATAAAGTACCGTAGGCCTGAAAAGAATAGTACACTTCCCAAGCCAACTACCCATAGTTTTATACCATAGAGACAAAAAAAACATCAAATGCAACACAAAAATTTTAGATTTGTTAGATCAAATAAATTCTATTTTACAATTAGGCCTATTACTTACTTCTGTGTCTGAATCGTAGTATATTAAGTACCGTTTTGTCAAAACAAACCATCTTTGTTTAAAGTTCACTGGGGTGAACCTTTTCTTATTCTGAGATCTTTTTATCATAAATCCTTGTTTAACAACCGTATCTGCATCCTTCCCCGCCATGTTTCTAAAAAACACACAAATAAAACAGACAGTTAATTCATGAATTTTTACAGCAGCACTGGGCTTAAAGAATTAAAATAATCGGAAGTACAGGTCATAACAAAAAAGGTTCTTGTCGTGTAATTGTTGTAAATTTGGAATTGAATGTCTTATTTTACCAACCTCAGCAATGTTACAGATGTAGGCCTACAATTGCAAAGAATGATTCCAGACATTGAATGAATGAAATTCTTGATTTTTCCCAATAACATATATTAAATCAACAGAGACCAAACATTCCTTTGATAGTAACAACAAAGTTAAAACCATTCTATAAGTCCTAATTACTAAAAGATATATCATATTAAAATGAAGAAGTTGAGATAAATACTGGTAAATAAAAATAACATCTAATTAAATACTTGTAGCCTAAACGAAACTAAAAGTTAAGGTGTGCGTATCCCAGCAACAGTGATCAAAACTATGCAAAAAGAGAACCCTGTAGGCCTATTCTGACTTAATTTGGTAACTAACAATTCATGGGTAGATTTAATCATGTTCCCAGAATCCAAGTTATGAGGATAAAAATCCTAAAAGTTTTATTTGAGGTTTCATAGCCAACTTATTTTTCCTAAAATCACAACACAATCAAAATAACTTTATTACGATGAGAAAAAACAAAACATTACCGCCAAACCGCCGAGAAGTTAAATGCGAGCGCCATTTTAATTTTTAGTCCGCCTGACTTGGCTTGACTGACACAGAGAATGATAAAGTTTTGATTCACGATATGTACCGTCGGATTATAACATGCGCGATGTAGGTATCAATTTTTAGTCAATCTTAAGATGTAGGCCTAGATCGACTATACAACTTTGTAGATAGCAAAAGATAGCTACACCAAATATTATAAATCCTTGTGTATATAAAAAAAGTGCAATCATTTACAATTTTAAGTATTGCACAACTGGTCGACGTGTAGCAACACTGGAAACTCTGACATTATACTGTTATTCATTCGTCTTTGTCAAGATTGCTGTTAATAATTGTGGATCCATTCATTGCTTTAAAAAGCATTCATTGTTTCATTGTTTTTTGTGTTCCTCATGTGTTCTTTTATTCTTGTGGAGATAAGTCTCCCTGTTTCTCCTACATAGCATTTGCTGCAAGTACAGTCAATCCTGATACACCGGAAGTAGGCTATTTAATGGAAGTTTGGATTTAACATTTCTTTAACATTGTCTGATCTTGCAGTGTGGTTTGTAGATAGTTTTAATATTATGTTTCTGTAATATTTTTCCGATTCTGTCTGTCGTACCTTGCACGTAGGGTAGAAAAGCCAATTTATTATCAGATGTTATGTCAGAATCCTCCTTATTTTTGCTGTTGACACCTGCTTGATTTTTAAAAGCCTTACCGTAACTATTTTACATTTTAAATTTTATGTAATAAATTGTAAAAATATTGTGGAAATAAATTGATTCTGATTCTGAAGTACTTTAGGGCTCCGCCCCACTGGACTTCAAACCCATGGGTATTCTCTAGGAAACAGTTTTGCAAATATAATTTTTGACGCTTTTTAGGGCTCTGCCCCACTGGACTTAAAAATTAGTTTAGATCCACCGGGGTTGAAATTGATGGATGATTCTTTTTGTTCATAGGTGCTCACTAAGAAACTGGTTTGCAAATATAGTGTTTGAAACTCTTTAGGGCTCCGCCCACTGGACTTCAAAATTACTTTAGGGCCACCAGGGTTGAAATTTGACATGGACGTGCCTTTTTGCTCATTGGTGCTCTATTACGGGTTTAATTTTGGAAAATGTCTGTTTTTCGCACGGCCAGTTATACATGGCGTGCTAACGAGTTGCTACGGCTGAAAATTTTTACATTTATACACCAAATCAAAAGACAAAAACATTGTTTATCCTTTGGCCTTACAATAAAATTAATACACTTACTTTCTATTCCATTGGCACTTTTTGTTATATTAAAAAAAAAAAAAAAAAAAAACTATTAAAATAGCTTTATTTATGTAAACAACTTAATTTGAGCGCAGCAACGCGCGCCGGGTAACTGCTTGTATATTAGGGGTGTGCGAATATTCGAAATTTGAATAATTTTTAATAAAAAATCGCAATATTCTATTCAATTTTAAATTTCTGAAAAAATTCTAAATAACCGAACAGTTCGAACCGTTCGAATAGCTTAGGTTACCCGAATGCAGCTTAGGTTCGAATAGGTTACGCGAAAACGCAAAAGATACCCGACGGCTAGTTGTTATTTTCAAAACAAAGGTTTGAGTGAACAAATCAGCATAGTGTAAAGCAGAAATATTTTTTAAAGCAATGAATGGATCCACAATTATTAACAGCAATCTTGACAAAGACGAATGAATAACAGTATAATGTCAGAGTTTCCAGTGTTGCTACACGTCGACCAGTTGTGCAATACTTAAAATTGTAAATGATTGCACTTTTTTTATATACACAAGGATTTATAATCTTTGGTGTAGCTATCTTTTGCTATCTACAAAGTTGTATAGCCTAGTCGATCTAGGCCTACATCTTAAGATTGACTAAAAATTGATACCTACATCGCGCATGTTATAATCCGACGGTACATATCGTGAATCAAAACTTTATCATTCTCTGTGTCAGTCAAGCCAAGTCAGGCGGACTAAAAATTAAAATGGCGCTCCGGCGCTCGCATTTAACTTCTTGGCGGTTTGGCGGTAATGTTTTGTTTTTTCTCATCGTAATAAAGTTATTTTGATTGTGTTGTGATTTTAGGAAAAATAAGTTGGCTATGAAACCTCAAATAAAACTTTTAGGATTTTTATCCTCATAACTTGGATTCTGGGAACATGATTAAATCTACCCATGAATTGTTAGTTACCAAATTAAGTCAGAATAGGCCTACAGGGTTCTCTTTTTGCATAGTTTTGATCACTGTTGCTGGGATACGCACACCTTAACTTTTAGTTTCGTTTAGGCTACAAGTATTTAATTAGATGTTATTTTTATTTACCAGTATTTATCTCAACTTCTTCATTTTAATAACACATTGAAAGAAATAAGTAAGCTATTGATCACAAAATCTCAAAACGTATTTATAATCCAATTGTTGGTGATGTTTAAAATGAAAACCAATAACATGTTTTTTTTTTCATTAGCAATTGCGTTTTATTGCATTTCTATAGAAACTATTCGATATTCGGAATACTTAATATAGGTAACTATTAGCTTTGATTCGGTTCAAAACCAAAAATCACTATTCGCACACCCCTAATATATATATATATTGAATGAACTGTGATTTTGGCTTCTAGGGACCTCAAAACAAAAGAGTATTATGGTCCCGGTCTTAGGTCTTACCGTGACTACTACTGTAATAGCGTATTCCCTTATAGGCAAATTCACTAAAAAACATGTGTTAAATTGTGAAATATAAAAAAATACCCCTGTCGCAGCAGATCTGCATACTCAGTGAATTTCCAATGGAATCTGCTATTTACTTTCTATTTCCCCATAACATAGATGGGGATGAGAGTATGTAATTTGGCCACCATATGGGTTTTGTTGACGGTAAGTATAAGTTAAACTCTACCTAGTGAATGTACATACTAAATTTTATCAGGTTAAGGATTTTTTTTTATATTTCCCCATAAACCAAATAAGGTTGAGTAAGTTATGTAGGTTTGCCGCCATATGGGTTTTATAAGCAAATATAAGTTAAATGCTTCCTAATGAATGTAAGTTACATACCAAGTTTTATCAAGATATGTCAATAAATAAGCAAGATAGAAGGTTTTGTTGGTTTCCCATAAGAATAACATGGAAAACATAGTTTTTGGATTTTCTCCATAACCATATCTAATGTACGCTGCACGAGATCGCGCCATAATACATAGGTTTCAAAAACGCCTACGCTATTAGAAGTCTATTCACGTTTGTGTACATAGTTAACACGTTCGCTGCGGCATGTAACCGATCGGTTACAAAGGCGTTCCTTCACGGGTGCGGATGTATCCGATCGGTTACATATGACAATGTCGACTGCTTTTCCTCTAGCGTTTGAGAAAGAAACACATATTGTGCATTAGCGTGTAAGTAAGGGTATTGAGCTTTTAGATTACTTGTGATTAGAATATTCTACAGGTTTTTAATTTCGCGCTATCGTTGGACGAATGTAAATATAGTTCAGCGTGGGGGTTGAGTTTCGACATTTTATATGCCGCAGCGAACGTGTTAATGACTCTACCATGTAGCAGCAAAACATGTCGTGCTTACAAACAATTCAGCTGTAATTCAAGGTAGAATACTAAGCTAGAGCTAGACATAGCAATTTAATTATAGGCCTACTTAATAGCCTAACCCTGACTTTTAACATGTGTACCTTACATTTTATTATATTTAATGACCTACCATATCAAGAAGAATTGTTCCAAGATTTTCTTAAGGAATACCGTACTCAAAATGGGGAAGAAATAATAAATCATTCTAACTGGGTCTGATAATCCTGTAACTCGGCAATACTTTCAATTACAGCTACAGGATACAAATTAGTGACTTGAATGAAATACAGTAGAAGCCCTCAAATCCGGCTATCTCGGGACCAGACTATTGGCCGGATTCCAAAATGGCCAGATTAACCGGCGGTTTACTAAACGGGTTAAACAGAGACCTGTATTATATGTGTGTGTTCCAACATTGAACTATTAATACGTATTTAACAATGAAGGGTATCATAGTTGCCCAATCAATGCTATGTATCAACTTTTTAACCATCGTGATTTGCTCCCTCTCAGATGTTGTAGCGCCAAAATGACGATCGGAAACGGACAAGCGGTTGCTAGCGATGAACCTGCGTTTAACAAACAATAATACCACTTCTGTGATAATACTGGTCTTTTGTCAACGTATAAATGGGACCGTAAGAGCGACAGAATCTGTCTAGTGACCTAACTTCCGTATTATATCGACGATCGGGCCGCGAAACACTTAACAAAATAATATAGACACTTAACAAAAAGATAACAATCAAAAATAGAACTCTAACACAAAGTTTTAGAAAGACATCCGAAACCGAATAGTCTGGAAATTGTCAATTGAACTTATAAATTTTCATGATATAACATGACACAAGTTGACTCTTGTCTATTTTTTCCGTGGAAAACGCTTGGGGCTGAAAGTGAAAGTTTCATTCTGGAATACCGCGGCCCGATTATCCGGCAACCAAATCATCCGAGGCCGGATGAGGGCTTATACTATAAATTTATACAAATATAGCATTTTAATTTATTTGACACTAAACCAAGTTAAGATTCATAGCAAATTAATATTTGGAACACCTAAATTTTTTATAGGTTAGTAGCTAGCTGTACCCATAACTGGCAAGAAGACCCCGCATTTTAAAACCACCTTTTTTTTCATTCCACCACTGTAACCTTAATTTTAATAAGCTGCTAGCCCTAATTAATTGGACCTCACATGAAGTTTAAATGCACTTAGGGCCCATCTAACCTAAGATTTGTTAACCTGATAATTCAAAGATTCACTCCTTATAAGTTCTACAAGTAAACTTTTTATCCTATATTGGCTACTTAAAGCAAATAAATATCGAAAGTGAAATCTAAGATTTAAATCATTAATCTTTAATGAAAAATTATTAAATTAATATTGTTTGGAGCTTTGTTTCCGAAGGCCGTCTGGCCGTCCACTGAGTAACACGTCGCGTCGTCCGCACTTAATTGACAAGGCTTTCATTTCTTAATTATCATTATAATTAATTAGTTTCCGTTCTAGAACTACTTACAAAATCTTAGTTGTAGCGCCCTTTAAACAATCCAATAAAAAAATACATTTGTTGGGAAATTTAGCAAACAATTAAGATAGCTAGAAGGGGTTCCTCATTTCATGCTAGTACCAATTTCAACTTCAACATGACAGCAGCAAGATGAGATGAGAGCAGGCAAAACAGGCAGGCTGGCTGGCTGGCTGTCTATATTATTTTTTTAGGCAGATCAGATCGAAAGAATACAGAGACTTCAAGGAGGAATTCGGACACATGCAAAGAATGGTATTATTGGGTAAAAGGTATTTCACTGTATTATTCAATAATTAATTAGCCAACACAAAAGTTTTCAAATTGTTTTTAATTAAAAAAAAAATATTCTAGAACACATAATCATCCACACAATTACTGAAGCTTAAAAAACATATATAAACGCGTGAGTGACTGGACAGAATTCGCTGATTAAGTTATTTTTTGTTGTGACTAAATCATCAAGGACAGAGACGTCAAGGAGGAAATCGGACACATGCAAAGAATCGTGAAAGAATGGTATTGGGTAAAATGTATTTCACTGTATTATTCAATTAATTAGCCAACACAAAAATTTTAAATTTTTTAATATTTTAATAAATATTCTAGAACTTATAATTATCCACACAATTACTGAAAAATACATAAACGCGTGAGTGACTGGACAGATTTCGCTAGTTATTTTTTGTTGTGACTAAATAATCAAGGATAATCAACCGGGTTGGTGAGGTACCGTATATCTCTACTTGATCGTCTTCCGTTATGCTGTTCAGGGGGGTTGAAGCTATATGTCGCTCAACGCACTTGTACCGTTTCCTACACAAAGGACATGCAGTCAATGGGGGCTCGGTTACGCTACTACCATCAGTGGCTGATCTAGTTGGTCGATCACGAGACGTTGCAGGCCTTGGCTGGCTATCAAAGCTAGAGAAAAAGTCTAAATCTGGGGGATGCAATGTTTCAGTGTCCGGCTGGCTATCAAAGTCGGGAATAATGTCAAAATCGGGAGGAGGTAGCTCATTTCCGATGAAGCTGGCGTGACTATTTTAGGGCTGGAGCTTACACTGGTATTTTTACTAAGTACTTTACTCTTACCGACATTGCCGCATTCCATAAAGAACCATTCCGCGTTGGGGGTTAACGAGTCAAATTTTTTCTTTGGTAGTCAAACGCATGAGACGTGGAACCACTTCAGGCAAGAATCACACCCTATCCAGTTTCTTACTCTTCTTCCATCGCTCTTTTTGAATTTTGAACAAGATTTATCGCTCCTCCGGATCAAAATGGATATAATATAAACCAAAAATTTAGACTTCTACATTGTAAACAATGAACACAAAGCACAAACAAGTTTTATTAAACACGTATCATCAATGTCTTACCCATAACAAAACTTAAATTTGCGTTATGCGAATTTCTTCTTTTCAAATTTGGAGTAATTTTACTTTACCCAAAGTAATAGAAACATAAAGTTATTATATGAAAATCACAAAAGATAACCCAACTTTAGTTTACTGTAACCAACTATTAACTATATGACTTTCTCTATACCGTATGACAGAAATAAATATGGTGTATTTGTATTTGTTTTTTGTTTTTGAGTGTATAATTATGCCAGTGGTTTTTTAACGTTTTGGCAGGGAACCGTCCAAACCCCAGTCTTGTTACTAACATCGGCCAGTTGTTAGAAAACATAATTAATTAATCGCCCAATGACAAATGGTAACTAAGTAAGGAAAGGAATCGACCAATATGTCTTGCCAATGAGGGCGTTCACAAGCCTCCACTGCAAAGCGGTATGTTTATGTTTTTGCATATCACGTGACAAATCCCACAAATAAAATGTCTGGAATTAGTCACGTGATTAGCAAAACGTAAACACACCTCTTTTGCGGTGGATGAACTACAGGTCCATTGACAACATCCAAGAAGGATAGCTAACAAGATAAGATTACAATTAATTACTGTAGATTTTTGGCTGGTATCATCATCAGTGGTGTAGTTCCACATTTTACAGTGTGGGAATGCATGATATATTTGTCAAATTCCCTGCAAAGAAAGATGACTTCCCGGATTTCCCGGGTTTTTGAAAACCAGTGCGGGAACGCCGTTCCCACGCTTTCCCACACCACTACTCATCATGCCATAAATTTGCTCAACTGGGTCGACGGGTTTGGGAATAAGTAAGTACTTTCTTCCAAGATTCACCCCACCACGTTAATTTATAAATTTAGTGTTTTTTTATAGTATGCAATTTTTAGCACTTCTATACTCTCTGGACTTTCTGAGTCCATGTTTTTGTAATACAAATACAAAAAAGGACATGTATGTGATTGTGTGACAACAAGTATCGACTCCAAGAAAAATGTGGTATTTCAATGGGTCCCTAGTCATGTCAACACCTGCTATAGGCTTAAAACATAATGAAATAGTGGACCAGCTGGCCAAAGACGCGACCATTAACGGAATAGTAGTGACAGATATCACACTCCCACTACCTGACTTAAAAGCGTATCAAAGGAAGAAAATCCTTAAACAAATAAATGGAGAAATGATGACATCAACAAAAGCTGGGTGGTACAGGAGAATTCAAACAACTAGCCCACCAAAACCATGGTTCAGTGAAACAAAATTGACCAGATGGGAAACCATAAATATAATTAGACTTAGGATAGGTATCGCATCCGTCAATAAGAACTTATACAGAATGAAGTTATATTTCACTCCCCTATGCATAAAATGTTCCATTGGAAAAGAGGAAACGATAGAACACCTATTTTTAGAATGTCCACAGTATGAATATGCTAGGCAACAGTGCTTTAAAAAAATAAATTCTATCAGCGGCAACAATCATTCAGAAAAAATGATCTTAATATTGAGCAGTTTGGATCAAGAAATATTCAAGGAATTAAACAGATTCTTACCCACAATCAAAAAACAAATATAACACAACACAAAAAATTTTCCTGGCTCGAGGGTTCTTCCTTCCGTGGTACCCCTCCCATTTCGGGCTAGGAAAGGCCTGATGGACCCCTGGCCCAGAAGATTACCACACCCAACTTCATGTCCTATCAATCTCCTAACCTTTAGTACATCCCACTTTCAAATTGTGTACATAACTAACTACATTAAACAATAAAAGACATACACATAAATGTTCGTGTGAACTAACAAAACTAAACCTATGTTTCAGATCTATGTGTGCAACTACCCACCCTACCTAAGACAACCACAGAAGAACTCAGTGAAAAGAAAGATAAAAGAGTTATAACGGCTGCGTGGAAGTATTCCGAAGCCAAGCCTTTTAGGCAAAAAAAGAATAAAAAAAAGTATTTGATACAGAGAGAGGAAGAGGTAGAGGTTAGTTTTGATTTTGTCAATTTGTCAAAATCATTCTTTCAGTTGATTACTCTTGTTGGTCGTTGGCTTTCACATTTATTTAAACATAAATCAAGATGGTAAGTCAAACTAACTATTTTATTTATTGCAGTAATTCATTGTGATTGTGAACAGGTTATTTTATGTTTAAACTATTTAAAAACCTATGTAGACTAGTTGTGAAAAATAATCTTCAGGCTTTTCAAATTAATTTATTGAGCCGTTAAGGTTTTACTATAGGCTTAATCACTTAGAGCTAAATAAATTCTAAAACAAACCAAACATCAAACTGGTTCTCTTTACTTACAAATAAATATTAGGCCTAGTCCAGGCAGTCCATGTATAAATACCATGCTGCTCACACAGAACAATTTTTGCTATGGCTGCAATAAACTTTCCAATTCAAAATTTGAATTGCATAAGGATCCTATTAGTCTATGTCAATTAGGTTATTTGAAAAAGATTGCGATTGCCTGAATGGCCAAACTTAAAAGAAATCTAGGTATTAGGCCTTGCAAAATGACTTGCAAAATTTCAACACACAGTTTAGGTGCACACTCAAGTTGTAAAGTATGCAGCTTAAGCTTAAGGTGACAATGATTTCGATATAGCAAGGCAGGATGTCAACCATTAGGTGGGGAGGACCACCATCCTACACCTTAAGGAATGGGGGGTCAGTTACAAAATTTAGACACAGGATATAGCCCAGTCAATGAAGGCTAAACACCAGAACAAATTTGTAACAGTTTGAAACCTATACCATTCGATAGTACCCACCTAAGGGGTCAAAACCCCAAAAGTCCCCAAAAATCCCCTGGTGGCATTTTGCACAGCCCCCCCTTAAAACCCCCCTAAACCCTTAATTGCATGAGTTTATAAAAACCCTTGTAGAATCGTTACTGAAAGGACTAGCGTCCTAAATCTTTTTTGGTTGTATTCCTTATTAAATTGTCTACAGAAAGTGTCATTATACATTTTTAGCTAAGGTCACTCATTAGTCAATTATTTACAGTCAAACTCAAATTTTATTAAAATTTTAAATTATTATTTTGATTTCTTTAGGTCTAAGATGAAAATACGAAGGAATTCGTAAAAGTGCTTGGGACAAAAGTTATAGGGAATTTAATAACGAATACATTGATATACATAATATTGTATATACGGTCACAAAAATCTCGTAACGGCCGTCCAAAGCGAGAGCGGTGCCAGTTGCGGGCCGGCGCTGGGGTCGCGCCGGCCGCCGCAAGTCAACGGCTGTTTCGCTCATCGAGCACAATGTAGATATGAATAACTTTGACAATGACGTTGAAAAAGTTTATCTTATAAAAACATGTATTATGAATACCGTATTTCTACCTTCATTCGGCCCAGGTTTTGTAACATTGCATTTCAAAAAATTGTAATTCATCATTTTTTAATTTCAAAATTTTTTACCTTATATTATAGTTTAGGCACTATATACATTTTTGGGTGCGATAAATTGGGTATTTATATGAATTTGAAAAGTTGTATAGGATGATTAAACTTAATGATTTCACAATTTTTTGCACTCGGGGGACATACGCATCATGGAAAAAAATGAAAAAATAAACATATTCACAAATTTTTTTAATTTTTTTTGTAATTTTTATTTTGAAATGACTATTTTGTCGAAAAAAAGGTGTTCTAAAAACTACTTGTATTACACTACATTGAATTCCCTACCATTTAAGACGTCAATAATTGAAGTATACAATAATTAGTTTTCTTCTTAGGCCTACACTAATTCAAAGTTAGTGGATACATTTTTTTATTTTCCAGGAAAATTAAGGTTTTAATTTTTGTTCATTAAGAACAGCTAATAGAGTACTATTCGTTGTTTGAAGTAAGTCATAACCAATGATACATTTTCCTTTTTAAGTCTCTAAATGTTTAAAACACTATTTTTTTATATGTTAATAGACCCATTTCAATGCATGTATCCCTTTAATTTAAAATATAAATAAATGCCAAATCAAATATCAGCGTTAAATATTTAATTTCAAATAATCAGATCGGTAGAACCATACCTGCGGGTTTTTATAGGTGTTTAAAGGGACCAAAAGTCATTATTTTCCATTTTCCACAACTGTCTTATTGAAACTTCACAATGTCATTTAAAGAGCTTAAAAAACAAATATTTTAGTGATTTTAATTCTTTTAATAGGTCATTTGGTGGCAGAGAAAATTTAAAAATATACCATACAAAAAAAACATGTTTATTTTATGGGAAGTAATGAAATCTTATCTTGCTTATTTTTTTATATATCGTTATAAAACTTTGTATGTACATTCATACAGTTAAGGATAGTTATTATTACCTCCAAATATTCACTTCACAGTAATCCTACGTAAAACACAGTTAGTATATATTTTTTTATAAAGTGCAGCATTATTCTATCAAGGTCGGTGAGTAGTATAGTATCTTTTGGGTACAATATATATAACTTAATGTTTATTTTTCATTAGTCTATTGCCATAGCAATATATCGTACTCGTTACAGAATGCCTGCGAACTAACCAAGATTATACATAATCATGAAGTTTATAAAAATCACATAAGTCTACACGTTTACTACTGACGTAGGAATATGTAGAATTGCTGTGACTGGACCATTATGGACAAATAACATTTAATCCTAAATATTGGAAAGTCCATACCAAGTTTAAGGAATATGTGTACACAAAAGTAGCATGATAATGGGATTTACCGGTAGTAATTTATCATAAAATAAACATATTTTAAATTGTGTTTTATTTTTATTTTCTATGCATCCAGATAAGCTATTTCAAGAATTAAAAGCACTAAATTATTTGTTCTTATTAGCTCTCTCAAATGGTTTAAACTGAAATGATAAAGTTTTAATAAGTAAGTGAAGGATATTTAAAATACTTTATTTTGGTTGATTTAAAACCCCATAAAACACCGAAGGTATAGTTTGATCACCCTGCTACTCATGTTAACAGAGTTCATTTTGAACTGGCATGCCAAATTTTATCAAAATCCCACGTTTGTTAGGGGGGTGTTTTGAAATTTTGAATTTAATCGATAAGCTAGCTGATAGCCCGTAAAACACGACGGCTAATGCATAAGGTTTATTACGTATTAAATTATACTAGTATACGTGTTGCTAGTATACGTCGAGCAATTAATACGATACAAATTTTACTTTTAGCTCTAAACCAATGACATCCAACCAATCCAATTTTGTGAATATCTGTAAAGGCGAAAATCTACTCGTATTTACAGCTGATTATTAACAGATGTTTAAAATGCTTTATTCAATCCCAATGTTATTTAAATGGGAAATTTTGGGATTTCAATGGTGGATAGGGCCTTTATTTTCAGTCCGATACTCATCAATTTTTGGCGGAAACAACTACAGACCAAGCCCTATCCAACGACACCAAAATCTTGAAAATCGGTTAAAAATTGTAGGAGGAGTTCTCAAGACAAAAAAACCCTTAGCGTATTAAATAAGTATAGATAAATGTGAAGTGTTATAAGTTTTATTGGTCACAGAGTTTCCCTGAAAATCCTGAGAGGGTATTAATCTGAAACATAATTTGTAGCATTTCTTTATCAAACTTTAAGTGTTTTCAGTAAGCGTTTAAATTTACTGAATACATGTCTATGTGACTATCTCAAATTCTAAACCCATCGCAGACCTTTTCTTCATGACTCACTTAGTCTTAAGGGAAAATTCATTGGCCAACTTCATCCCATGCGTCATGTTTAAAGTTTGTATTTTCTAAATAATATGTCACAAATCCGATCTCAAGAGGTAAAAATATCAAAAGTTATTGCATTTCATAATTTCATTAATATGATTTCCATGTAAAGTTTGAACGCCTGCTATATTCCGGCTCGTTCATCCATTTGAGGTAGATTTTGCAGTATTAAAATATACTAATGCCTTTTTATGTACAAATCAACCTATCCTTACATTAAAAATTTTCTACTAACTCCTAGTGTGCTGAACTCAGTGGCCTTGAACACTAAGTAATAGCGTTATAACGTCCAGTAATAACAAAGGTGTGGTCCTTTACAGGTAAAAATTACAAAAAAGTGAAAAATGTGAGAAAATTTTAAGGTTTTTTTTTTGTAGGCCATGGTGTCACAAAACATGGACCGAATGGAGGTAGAAATATTCATGATACGTGTTTTTATAATATACACTATTTTAGCTTCCAACAGAATTAACAGTCGTTTTTTTACCTAAATAAATAATAACAATATTAAGTTGTCTGCAGACTTCTCCGCACCCCTCGTATATAGTACTGTGGATTGAAATGGAATAAAAAAATCAAAAAAGTAAATTTTTTAAAATAAAACTCAAACAATTATACAGGTATTCAAATTATTATTTTTTTTTTATTCAATGAATAATATATTAAAACATACGTTAAAGATATATGATTTTAGTTCTAAGTCAGGTTGAAATCATTCAAAATAAACTCTATTTATATAGTAACAAAATTTTTACCAAGCATCACATGTTAAATATAAATTTAAAATATGCTTTTTTATCATTGCTACCTCGTAAAATATTAGTCTGCTTATAAAAAGAAAGAAAATACTTTATAAACCAGCAGTGTTAGTCTTCGATTGGTCTAAATAAGGTTATTTATTTTATTTACGGATTTATAAGGCATTTCACAACAAATCAAAATTTTTTCCTATCATCTAGGGACCAAAAGAAAACCATTGACCCAAAATGACCACTATCTGTTTAGTAGTTTTCTCTCTAGACGCTTAATTGCACTCTTTTATTACATAACATACGATATGACTGGATAAACATTTGCAAAAATAGTGTTTTTCTACATCTAGAGACTTAAAAATTAAAATATAGCATTGTTCTGGGCTATTTCAAACAATGAATAATGCTGTATAATCTGTTCTTTATATAAAAAAAGCTAAAACCTCAATTTCCTTGGAAATTGAGAATAGTAATTTTTTAATAGCTTAAGTAGAAAAATACTTATTATATTTTTCAATTATTGAGGTTTTAAATTGTATGGAATTAACTGCAGTGAAATACGAATACCCCTTTTAGAACATATTTTTTTCATAAAACTAGTCTTTAAAGGAAAAATTACAAAAAAGTAAAAATTGTGAGAAAAAGTTGAGCTTTTTCTATTTTAGACCATGATGTCACAAAACCTGGACCGAATGAAGGTAAAAATATTCATAATATGTGTTTTATAAGATAAACTACTTTCAACGTTATTGTCAATGTTAATTATATCTACATTGTGCACGATGAGCGAAACAGCCGTTGACTTGCGGCGGCCGGCGCGACCCCAAACGCCGGCCCGCAACCGGCACCGCCCTCGCTTTGGACGGCCGTTACAAGATTTTTGTGGCCGTAGATACCATATTATGTATATCAATGTACTCGTTATTAAATTTCCTATAACTTTTGTCCCAAGCACTTTTACGAATTCCTTCGTATTTTCATCTTAGACCTAAAAAAGCAAAATAATACTTTAAAATTTTAATAAAATTTGATTTTGACTGTAAATAACTGACTAATGAGTTACCTTAGCTAAAAATGTATAATGACACTTTCTGTAGATAATTTAATAAAAAATACAACCAAAAAAGATTTAGGACGCTAGTCCTTTCGGTAACGATTCTACAAGGGTTTTTATAAACTCATGCAATTAGGGGTTTAGCGGGGTTTTAAGGGGGGGCTGTGCAAAATGCCACCAGGGGATTTTTGGGGACTTTTGGGGTTTTGACTCCTTAGGTGGGTACTATCGAATGGTACAGGTTTCAGACTGTTACAAATTTGTTCCGACGTTGGCCCGTTTTTGACCTTCATTGACTGGGCTAGTAAAAATTTGGTTGCAGTTTCATAACTGGACTACCATACTAGCCTATCGATCAATCCGATCGGTATAACTTATCTGTTGCATCAACTATCGATTCAATATACATCTAAATAACAAAGACAATCACTGTAACTAGGCCTAATTACCTCTATTTTGTTTAGATGTTTATTCCTGCATTTATACTAAAAATAAGTATAACCTAACATAGGCTCCAATTTATATCAACAAAATCAAAACACTAATAATCAGGCGAAACTTCGTTATCTGTCTCCACCGTTATATCGATGTGGAAATTTCGATATTGCGATTGAAATTGAGCGATGAAAACAATCGAATCAACAACGATACTGAGAAAAGATATGCATCATAATAATAATCTAACCTAACAGTGTAAACCTCCGTCACTTTAATTGACAGCGATGTTTATAACAACAAAATCAATGGTGTTTGGAAACATTTAAAATGCATATTCCCTCAATACAATAGCAAAAAAAACCTTTGTGATTTGTATTTGGCAGCATTTGTGTGACGCCATTTTAGATCTAACGAAGTCTGCTTCTTCTCAATTTGAATTTAGATAACAACAACAAACTTGGTTAGTTTATTTTGTGTTGTTCTTTGTTACAGGTTACATTAGCTACAATTTTTACTTTTTTCAGTTACTTGTTTGAATATATAGGCCTAGCCTACGGTATTTGTTTTATTGTCGAAAGGTTTATTTCATTATTAGAACGAGAAACTAAATCAGGTGATAAAATCGTAATCGTATCGTGTAATTGTATCATCGATATAATAGCAATATTATCGCAATATCGAAATTTCCAAATCGATAATAACGGTGGAGACGGATAACGAAGTTTCGCCAATAATCATAATGAAAACTTAGGAAAAATTATAACAAAATAACTTATAACTAGGCTAAATGTAGTCTGCTCTCACATTTTTACAAACTCTCCTGGACATATTTTGGTTCTTCATAATAATGTAGATTAAATTAGGTTATGATAGTTTAATTAGAACAAATTTTGTCAATCTGAAATTTGTATTTGAGGCGAAACTTTTTTACTATCCTACTCCACCATTATTACTGTAGGCCTATCGATGTTAAAATTTTTATTTTGCTATAATATATTGCTATTTTATTGAAGATACAAGATTACACAATACGATTGTGGTTTTATTACCTGATTTAGTTTTGTTCTAAGATAATTTTTAAAAATCTTTTGCCGATAAAACAAATGTATTGCAAAACAAGTAGACCTAACTAAGAATAACCAAAACAATTATAAATTTTTACTAATTTAGCCTATAACATTATCAAAGAAACACAAAGTAAACTACCTACAAAAGTTTATTTGGTAGGTGTACCTTAATTATAAGAAGATGCAAACTTCATTTGACCTAAAATGGCATCACACAAATGCTGCCAAATACGAATCTGAAAGGTAGGCTATGTTTTCGCTATTGTATTGAGGAAATAATGCGTTTTAAATGTTTCAAAAAACTATTGATTTTATTAGGCCTATAAACTTCACTGTCCATGTAAGTGACAGAGGTTGACGGTTAGATTGTTAAGTTAGGTTGTTAATACATTTCTTACCTCAATATCGTTGTTAATTTGTTTTTTTTCATTACACAATTTTAATCGCAAAATCAAAATTTTAATATCGATAATAATGGTAGAGTAGGATAACGAAGTTTCGCGAATTTGACACCAATTTTTGATCCGATATGGTATATTGATCGGATCGATCGATATATTCATTTAATAGTATGGCAGCCCAGTTATTAAACTGCACCCCAAAATTCTAAGATAGAACTAAGAATTTTTGTCAAATTACCTATGAATTAAATTTCAGTAGGCCTTAACGCTGTTAAATTCCTAGGTGTTCATCCGGATGAAAAAATAAACTTTACTGATCATGTAAATTTAAAATGCAAAAAATAAGTTCTGCTATTTTTCTTTAAAATTATTACCTAACCATTGTGATAAATTTGTTTTAAAAACCGTTTACTTCCCCTTAATACAATCACACATATCCTATGGAATTGAAATTTATGGCAGTACTGGAAAACAAAATATGGATTCAATTTTGAAATAACAAAAAACATCAGTAAAAACTATTGTGAGTCTTAAAAGAAATGCCTCTTGTATGCAACATTTCTCTGAACTTGGCTTCATGACTGCCTGGGCTATATGTTTACAAAAACGTGCTCTATGTCAAGAGTGTTTTTAGTTCTTTACCTTAGCATGAAAACATCCATAGCCATTTTACAAGAAATAGAAGAACTATTGCTCATCAAAGCCATACGAGATTTTTAAAAGAAGGCCAACACATGCAGGAGCAGTGTTTTTCAATAGACCAGTGTTTTTCAACCTTGATATCTAAAAGATCTGAAACAAATGAAAAAAATTCAAAACGAAGTTAAAAAATATCTAATTAGTAAACTTTTATATTCTTTTCACAAAACAATGTAAAAAGAAAACCTAGGCCTATATAAATTATTTGTGTTTTAGATTTAATCATTTAAGTTATTAAGTGTTTTGTGCAATAGAATAGAGTACATATATAGTTCATATATGTTTGACATTAATTTGATATATGTAAAAATATGAATAAAGTGTTTTAAAATAAAAAATTAAAAAAAAATGACGCCCAATTTTGAACCATTAAAACGCTACTAACTTTTCTCAGGATCAAACTGGCAACCTTAAGGTTCAAAGGAGAGCACTGTAACGACTCAGCTACCCAGCCAGTAACTTTCTCTCTAGTTAATTGTTGAATTTTCAACTTCATTTATGTTCCACCTAATGTGCAAAATATATAAATCCAAGTTCAGTGTTCAGTGTTGTTTGGTGGAAAGTGCCTAGCCCAGAGAATGGATGACAGTTCACAAACACTCACAAATTGTCTAATAATGCTAAAGCGCTTCCTTTCCTTTAATCCATGTGCTTTAAACATCACAAATTCTCTTTAAGTAAAGAGCCTATTCTTATTCCATAAATACAATAGCCCTATTTTTCAAATTATTTTAGCCATACAATAAATTCAGAGTATTTCCAAATCAAAATTAGGATCAAACTACTAAAGGGGGACACATTGTACTGTCTCTACAGGGATACTGGGGATGCTGGCTTATGACTCACTAAGTTGGGACTGTCCCACCATAATTGGGATTTTGGTCACCTCAGCCTTGCTGCAAGTGTCTTATCATATTCAACCAATAATTTTAAGTAAGGAAAATTGCCAGGTCGGCAGCTGCTGCTTCGCATATACAGCCACGTGCCGATGGCTGCTTGATACGTGCTAGACCCCAGATACCTACTATGTTGGTTTGTCACACATCTTATAAATAGATCCAGGAGTAATGTACATTACAATACCTGTCAGTTACCTTTAAGGCTTTTATCTCAGAAACAATCTTAATTTCATCTCAATTAGTTTTTATTGGCTGCACATCACTAGAATAATAATACAATTTTTGTTAAATCTGTTTTAATACTTTTTTAATTTTGTTAAATATATTTAACAAAAATTGTTTTATTATTCTAGTGATGTGTAGCCAATAAAAACTAATTGAGATGTTTAATACTATCACGAATATAAGATCATACCGTAAGGAATTAAACAATCTTAATTTGTTTAGGCCTACCAATAATCACTTTAAATGCATCTTAATTTTTAGTAAAATAAAATTTCCAGATGAAAATATTTTAAAATAGTATAAAATGCAAAATAGGTGATATGGCTGATAGAAAAATTCCAAAGTTTTTTAGTTACAGTAACTTTTTAGTTTCATAAGTTCCCAGTAGAATACTTTGTATTCTAAATTTTGCCTATCTAAAATAATTTGTAATTACTTATACATTGTTTTCTTTTTATAGAGCTTTGGTCTAAACCATAACGAAGTTAAACCTGCACGTCCTTCAAATTCTATAAAGGAAGGAACTTATGGGCTACCTGATGTGCTGACCTATGGGTAAGTAACCTAATTATAGGTAAGTAGGACCTTTGTGTGAGTAGAAATTGTGTAAAAGACATAAGGCTTTAGACAGTCAAAATACACTAAATTGGCTTTGATCGATTTCTTTAATGACTGTTGTGAGACAGTCGAGGCTGGTGAAACTGTGATGGGCATCTTTACTGATATTAGTAAGGCTTTCGACTGTATCAGGACAGACCCTCTCTCAATAAACTCTCGGCATTTGTAGTTGAACATGGGGCTATGAGATGGATATTGAAGGTTTTGTAAATTACTATGTGGTTTCAAGTGAGGTGGGAGACAATGAGAACCTTTTATATACATCATAGAAATTTTATTTTTTAAACCTGTTGATGTTTGAAGAGGTAAATAAAATAAAATAATTTTCTCCTTTCAAAGCCAATATAGTTCAGGAACGTTGTACCAGTGACAATCATAAAAAAGTCAAAGACATCATCTTGCAACCTTTTGTACATTTCATTATTAATTCATCTCTAGCATCTTGGATTTTTCCAGATGAATTCAGAATTGCAAAAGTAAGGTAAAACACCCAAATGCCGTGATCCTGCCTAATACCGTGATTAACGTAGTTTTTCACCAATAATAAGAAAACCGGCAGTCAAAGACGTCCATTTTAACATTTATAACCAAATTCGATGTTTTGAGATTAATTTTGAATGTTAATATTTATGTCTTCACTCGAATCAGGCAGTCTGAACAAAACGTAGTTTAGAAGTTGGCATGTTTGGGACAGGCGTTTGGCTTAAGATCGTTACGTAATCAAACTACCATAGAGGTAAATGGAACAAACTTTAATTTCCAATATTTTCTATTTACACATGAATTTGATATTTATAATAGTACAGTGTATACAGTGTAGTACAGTGTAAAATGCTTAATTTTAATGTCAAAGATATACAGGGTGTCCCGGAACTCTCTGGAACCCTTTTGTATATTTTTTCCTTGCTTCGAGACAAGAAAAAAACATCATACAAGTAGGGTCTAAAATTCATCGTTAAGCCATTAGCTGCCATTTTTTTTTTCTTTCTAATGGTAATTTTTATTTCCGTAACGGATGTTTGTATTCAGTTCATATTTGGTATGTATCTTTATCATGCCAACGTACAATTTCAGGAAAAAAATTAAATTTAACCACTGTATATTTTTATAATGGCAGCTATTTTTAATTTTCAAACTCAAATATCAAATCAAGTTGGTAAATTTCATAAAAATTTTACTTGATACAAAAAAGTTGCCAAATTAAATTATCTAACCAACAGCACCAAGTTTATAAGGATCTGACAACAAATGACATAGTTATTGCGATTTTTCTCCAAAAAAACCTTGATTTTGCATTATGCAAATTAAGGCCATTTTAATAGAAAAATCACAATAACTCCGTTATTTGTTATCAGATCCTTACAAACTTGGTACCGTTCGTTAGATAATTTAATTTAGCAACTTTTTTTGTGCCAAGTAAAATTTTAATAAAATTTACCGATTTTGAGATATTTGAGTTTGAAAATTTAAAATGGCCGCCATTTTGAAAATACTCAGTGGAAAAAAATAATTTTTTTCCTGAAAATGTATATTGATATGATAAAGATTTATCCCAAATATGAACTGAATACAACCATCCATTATGGAAATAAAAACTATTATGTGAAGAAAAAAAACAAAGTGGCGGCTAGTGGCTTAACAATGGATTTTAGACCCCTATTTGTAAGATGTTTTTTTCATGCAAGGAACAAATATACAAAAGGGTTCCAGAGAGTTCTGGGACACCTTGTATATTATTATTGCATACTGTGTTTATATCTGTTCAACACATTATTAATACCAATTTTTTTTTTGTGCAACAACATCAATATTGTTGCCAGCCTTTTAAAATATTTTTTATAAAAATTAGTAAGCCTATGCTATATAGCTCTGAGCAAAGAATTTAGTAGAATTTCTTTAGAAATTAAAAATATTTTCTTTATTTGTACAAATGTCTCTTGGCCTAATAGCTGTAGCATTAATATTTTGAGGGTCCAAATATTAACATTTTGAAAAAATTTTCAGGTTGGGGAAAGTACGTGACAATGTTGTGTCTTCACATCCCGTTGAGGAGTCAGAAAAAAATGTTAGTAAAACATATTGAATTTGAAAGTGAAAATTATAGAAACAAAAAAATGCTTAGTGGTGACAAACTGAGTTATTAAATGACCATCACCAAAGAAAAATAGCTAATTTTGGCCAGTGATAAACTATGCACTTTAAAAATATGCCTAGAAGCTCATTGCATCTTAACAGTGATAATTCCAATATTTATTGTAGGAGTTACGATAACTGTGAAGACTATCACAGAGGCTTCAGATATAATCATGCGTTTGATTATAAAGTAGACGAACTATAAGCTTAGGCTTCCTTTCAGAACGGTACTCATCTTTCTAAATTGTATGTAACTTTTTCTTTTTTTATGTTTTTACTAGATTTATTTCACCTTGGTTATATCAAGATAAATTCTTGGTCTAGTTAGAAGGAAAAGGTTTAAGTAATGGACCACCTTATAAATTTATTATTGTTGTTCCTTTGTTTATCAAGTTTGAGAGCCTTTGTAGTTCTGTGCTTCAATAAACCAGACCCATTTTCTGCGTACTCCTATGCACTTCTGATTAGAATTTTGCATTTTGCTGTTCATTGGGTGTTGATAAAGTATTTGTAAACATTTATTTTTTTAACTGCCTTTTGAAGAGACTGATCTATTTAATGCCGATCATCCATGAATCGTCCATGTCAAATTTTAACACTTACGCTATACAGTGATTATGAGCTTCTTTGGGGCAGATCCCTAAACAATTTTGAAATTCTATATTTGCAAAACCGTGTGAGCACCAGAGCCAAGAGCAAAGCGGAACGTTCATGTCTAAAATCTCAACCCCGCAAAAGCCCTAAAGTAATTTTAAAATCCAGTGGGGCGAAGCCCTAATATGCTTCAAAAACTATATTTGCAAAACCGTTTGTTAGTACCTATGAGCAGTAAAAAAATATATAGTAATAAAATACGAATTCAAGTAAACTGCACTTAATACAACCAAAGTACACGACACTAAAAATAATTGCGCATCACTCTATCAAAACATAAATCTTGACAAATACAAACATAAATAAACATTATATCTCATAGCTGGTTACTTCCATGGTTATGAGCATTTGCTTGAATGAATGATCATGTAGCAGATGTAAACAAACCTAATTCCAATAATTATATGTTCGAATACAAAAATGTTGCTTCCATAAGAATAACATGGTAACTTTGAGGACGTCTAGGGTGTAGCCTTCTGTGAATACTGATATGAAAATAGTCAGACTTTTCTATTTTAAGCCTAAAGAATGAGTATACCAAATTTCAGCACTCTAGCTTGTCAGGAAGTTGGAGAATCAGTGACGAGTGAGTCAGTGAGGGCTTTCCCTTTTATATGTTTAGATAAAATCATAGATAAATAAATTTATGTTTTCAACCTTGTATTGCCTATTGCAGTTTGTTGCCATGCAAGAGCGCAGGGAGATGACCATCCTCCGAAACACGCAGGGGTTACATGCACCTCTGCGGCTGGCAATGGAGCGGCGCGCAGCCAAGCAGATCGGACGTCTTCCCTTCCTGCCTAGTAGTAACATACAGCTTGAGGTATAGCCTACGTCAACACACCCATACAATATATATTTTTTTCTGAAAAATAATTGTCTTTACAATTGTGGGGTATTCAAATCATTGACTATGTACACTACGTGAATATACCTCTCATCCAATGCTTTTAGTTTGAGTCAAAAATTTGGAAGTTCGGTGGATGCCACACGAGAGTCGCTGCCATCGATGTTTTTATTATTTAGCTGAATTTACAGTGCTACCAACAGTGATTTTTTAATGATCAATAACTGTCAAAACTGAACCGAACCGTGCTTTCTACCTACGGTAGTTGATGAAATAGGATGCAAACACTTCTAGTTTAACATGATTGTAGGCTATTTATTTGTGTTGCCCTAAATTGTTTCGTATAATTCCATCGGCTTTTTAATTTTCTCATCGCCAATTTTATCAATATTAAGAATGTAGAACGTCGAAAGAAGAATATCAAAAGATTATGTAACAAAAAATATGCATGATTCAGCGAATATTAAAATATCTAACCCTTGCAGTATCTATTTATCGGTTGTTTTAAGGATTAAATAGACGTTCACGGAGTTACCGATCCAGGTGTTTAGTATATATCTATGCTTTAAAGTTACACTATTCATAACTCAAGAACAACTGAATCGATTTGGCTAACAATTTGTGGGGAGGTAACTTAGAACCAGAAAGAACATTTTACTCAGAAAAATGGCTCATGATGGCTGTGGAAGCAACTTTACGCTCTCTTTACTAAGCTCCGAGTTTTTATAGAATTTGTTGAATTTAACTGATTATTGGCTATTGAAAGCTTATTTAAGTGTTAAGTAGTTACCATTAAAGTGTTTTTTTAGTATTAGTTTTTAACTGTCGAAGTGCAAAAGTTTTCAAATCGGGGAATTGAAATATTAACCTCAACTTGGACGTAGTCTGCACGAGGAATTATAATTTTTAGCCTGCATCTATTTTATGTTTTAAACTTTTATTACATTTATTACATTTCTGTTGTTAGCTAAGTTTAACATGAGTAACTGTGGGATCTGTGGCAAATCTGCCAAAAGTGCTGCAATCTGTTGCTCAGGACTTTGTAAAAAGTGGATCCATTTCAGATGTGTTAACTTAACATATTCAGTGGTGAAAATCATGCCACCTAATGAAATCGCCAAATGGAAATGCCCTACATGTAAGACTAAAGATTTGGCAGACATAACAAATAGTGACAGAGATCTACTTTTGTTTACTATCTGGCTTTTAAAATTCATCTGAAGGTAATCAGCTGTTAAATTACAATTCACATTGAAAAAAATGTAATAAAAGTTGGTCAACATTTTAAAGCGACCTCTAGAAATAAATCAAAGGCGAGGGGGGGCGAAGCCCGAAACAATATGACCTTTTTAATTACGATTCGTTACTGCGGTACATCCTAAGCTTTAAAATGACAACTCAATCTTAAAAATCGGTTCAGTAGGTCGAGAGAAAAAGGGACGTAACAGACGAAACCCTTATAGAAATAAGAAGATATATATATTTTTGGCTTCTGGGGACCTCAAAATGAAATACCCCCCGTCGCAGCAGACCTGCGTACTCAGCGAATTTCCAAATTATTAATATTAATTTTGACCAGCAAAACTTGTAAACAAAATTTCATCACGTGCTCATAGATAGGGAAATAATAAATGTCTATTCTCCTTAAGATATAGGGAAAGAGTATGCAGGTATGCTGCCATGGGGAACACTAAAAGTACGTTTTTAGCATAGAAAAAATGTATTGCGACCATATAAAGCCATATAGTAAGTTTCATCAATATCTGTAAATAAATAAAAGAGTTTGCCTATTCTCCATATGATTAACATGGGAAAAGAGTATGCAGGTTTGCTGCCATGATAAGTACAAAAACCAAGATTTTTTACCTTAAATGGATGAATCTCAACCAAATGAAGCTAAATACTAAGTTTCATCCAAAAATATTGTTTAATAAGTGAAATATTAACACATCCTTATTCTCCATAAGATTAACATTGGAGCCCCAAAAGACAACGTACTGTCTTTAGACTTTGTAATATCTCGGTAACCAATGGAGATAGAGCAAAGCTTCAAAATACTAAATTGTGTGTTTTTTTGAGCTAAATCCAATGGTCAAAATAAAAATTTAAAATTTTTAAAATTTACATATGAAAAATGCAAAAAACCCATTTTTGGGGTACAAAACCCCCCAAAACTACCCCTTCCGGTAGGTCGATATGTCTGGTTTTCGAACTCATCCGAATAAACGTAGGATTACACATATCTACCAAATTTGGTGTCGATCGGACCATTTTTACGAGAGTTATCGTGTCTAGGGACACATACATATATATATATATACATATATACATATATACATATATATATATATATATAAAAATTTTAATGACTATTATTTTTGGTCTCTGGGCACCTCAAAACGAAAAAGTAACATGGTCCCGGGCTTAGGTCTTTCCATGAGACCTACGGTAATAGCTTATTCCCTATGGGAAATTCGCTAAAAGTAACATGGTCCCGGGCTTAGGTCTCACCATGACTTCTTGTCATGGCATCAAACCTGCATACTCTTTTCCCATGTTAATCATATGTAGAATATGCAAACTCCTTTATTTATGGGCAGATATTGATGAAACTTAGTATATGGCTTCATATGGTCGAAATAAAAATTTTTTATGCTAAGAACCTACTTTCAGTGTTTCCCATGGCAGCATAACTGCATACTCTTTCCCTATGTTTATCATAAGGAGAATAGACATTTATTTCCCTATTTATGAGAATGTGATGAAATTTTGTGTGCAAGTTCATCTGGTCAAAATTAATATTACTAATTTGGATATTCGCTGAGTACGCAGGTGTGCTGCAAATGGGGGGTATTTATTTATGTCGTTCTAAAATAACACTTTACTGACGGTTTCTTTTTCATCTTTTTCATTGAGAAGTTAGTTCATCTATTAGTCAAATAAATAATTTAATGTCATAAATGTGAAAAAATAGACCTATAGAGTTTTGAAAATAGTTAAAAAAAAAACAAAAAGAAAGAAACGCTGCCGGCCATTCCGGCGCCGGACTTCTGTCTTGCTGTGTCACTATGTCACGCACTGCCCGGCACGCGGCGCAACGGCGTCTTGCAGACAGTCTGCATGCTACAACCATTAAAAGTATACCCGTAATATATGACTAAATATACCACTTCTCATCTCTCTGATTATTTTGCTTTGTCTTGTGTACCAACAGAAAATAATTTTATACGATTTCAAGTAACGTAAAATCATTTTGTATGAAATAAAATGTTTCATTTCATAAGACAGTTGGTTTTATTTAGCCTACTAAAAAACGTATTAGCCCATTTAGCCTATTTTTTTTTTTTTTTTTTTTTTTTTACCTTCTGAAAATGTGCTTCTAAGGCGCTGTTAGGCCGGCTCTGTGAGTTATCAGTGCACTCTGTGTTCCAAAATCGACAGGATTGAATATGTCTGTTTATTTCCGGCTTACATGTAAACAAAGAATCTCAGTTCGGCTTATGATTGTGTTCTTTCCGGGTCATCATACCACAGTGTAGATGATTTTACTCGCCTACGGCTCGATGGGGGCTCCGCCCCCATGCCCCCTCAGGGGTTGTTTAGAAATTCGTTAATTGTTGTTTAAGTCGCATATAATGAACAGAATACATATAAATATAAGAGTTTGTAAATGAGCAAAATAGCAAAATAAATGAGTTTGTCATTTATTCATAACATAAATTAACTCCCACGACTGCAGAAATAACCTATATTTGAACTTTTGCAACTAACTCAATCTAAGGAATGAAAATATATTCGCCTACGGCTCGTTTTCAGAGACTCTTTCCCCAAACCCCCACCCTAATTCCCCCGAATTCTATAAAGGTTAATGGAGTTGTGAATAAATTTATTATGTAGGTATTGTATAAGTATTTACTTAAAATTATAAAATACGTATAAATAAATATATGAAAATATTAAATGGATTAACTGCATAAAAAATGTGCAGTAGATCATCGAAAACAATGAAAAATTACAATGATAAATGGCATTCATTACAATTCCTTCATTTCAGTTTTTAATGGTGTAAAACTTTTAAATTTACCTAATTTCCTAAAAAGTTACTGTCAAGGCAAATAAAAAAACTTTAAGCTTCTAAATACAATAATACAGTAGTTACTAACAAAAGTATGTTAAATAATGGTTAAAATATTAAAATTACCATACACATCAAAGAACGTATGTTTTAGCCGTAGGACCAGGTCAGTAAATAACAATCAAAGTAAAACAATCAGTTGCTTGATATAGCAATTCGTTCCGACTCGCAGTCAAAAGAAGAATACGTGATATTGAAAATCATCATTATAATTTTTAAGTTTGATAATTTAATTGATATTGGTACTGTGCAAGATATGTCTATGTGCAAAGTGAAGGTTCTGAGTAAAATATTATAGTAGTTGTAAAATTACGTCTACATGGGGTAAAATTCCCCGCAAAAATAAATAAACATTTAATTATGTTTGATTGTGTGGACTGAGGGGCAAAAATTCATAGAACCAAACTTGTAGTAACTTGAAAGATGTTCGCGAGGATTGCCTCAGATGTTATAATTTGGCCGCAAGAGTAGAAAAAAATAATGTCATATTTATTTTGGGTAAAAATGTTTGGTCGCTAAATTTTGAAATCAGATAGTTTTCTGGGGCAGGAAATAAAAAAGCTTTTTATTTTAAATGAAAATACTGTACTGCCACCTTTTTAAATTAAACATTAATTTTGTACGCACTAAAAGATAAATAAATTGTGTAATCCGCTATTTTAGTTAAAATTTTTGTTGAATTGTAAAATTTAAATTAGCATGCTATCAGGTAAAGTCAATGATGTACTTCCTAATGAGTTCGTTAGAAATTAAGTGCCATCCCAAATAAAGAACCAATTTTTGGGAGGACTATCGTGCAAATATGATTCTGTCTTACTGGGTGTCCCTTACCAACCTTGCACCTCTTTTAAAATTGTACAAAAAAAAAAAAATTGTGCCGTTGTAGGTAAACATATTTTGCTCTGTTGATTGACACTGATTTCAATACAGAGGGGACCAGACGTAATTTTGAAGCAACTTTAAAATTTCATTTTTTAAACCCTAATCATACTGATTTAGAATAATAAATAGCATGACATTATTTTTTTTAACTGGGGAAAATTTAACATATATTATGTCTGAACATTTTACATATAACAGAACTTACCAAACATGTAAATGTCTAAGAACCTCATTTAAAATAATATACCAAAATATTCAATAAACTGCTAAAATTACGTGTAGGCTACAAGATCAAATTGTAAAGTTTTCTTAAAAACCGTGTAAAACTAAGAAAAATTATTTAAAGTGAGGGTTTGTATTTGACATCAGTGACTTCCGGTCTGGAGAGGTAATTTCAGATACACCCTGTACATTGAAATTACTCTCGGTGGATAGACCGCTTTACCTATAAAGGCACAATTGGTTAATGTTATAAAATTTCTTAAAAAGGGTGTTTCGGTAATCCGCGACTCCCAGTATGTTGGCAATTTTCTCAATAATACAGGTCGGTAAGTTTAGTTCTCGCTTGGGAATCACTCTGTAGTAAGTGATATATAGGAGATCTACTTTACCGACATTTGACGAATTTCTGATACCCCGATGAGTGAGTGAGTGTCAGTTACACATTCAGGAGTATATAATTTAGACTAGTTACAGTACCCAGTAATGTATATTGTTGTCTATTTTAGTAATTTTAAATGTGAATTGTTATGAGATTATTTGTTTCATAATAAATTATGAATCTAATGTTGTAGCCTATTTCTTCAAGTAATAAATCCATGAAGTTTTTATTTTTCATGCTTTATAATGTTGTGTTGTCTCCTATTGTCTGGTGTCTAGTTTGTTTTTACTTTCTCCCCCTATACCATAGTATATGGAGAAAGTATTGTTTTCGTCAAAATTTTCGAATTTGAGTTGTTGGTGGATTTATCCGTTTTGGTGCCCCCTGAGTCCAAAAAAGTGGTTTTCAGAGTGATGTCTGTGTTTGTGTGTGTGTGTGTGTCTGTGTGGATGTGTGTGTGTCTGGATGTAAACAGAGTCAGAGAATGCCCCAATGGTCCGATTTGGATGAAATTTGGTATGTAGGTCCAAACCCACGATAATTCCAGGGGTTTTTTTTAATTTTTTAGAATTTTTGATTTTTAGGGGTAGTTTACCCTTAAAAACCGTCAAAAAACATAAAAAATCAAAATTTCTCAAAAACGGCTCTAACGATTTTGATTAAAATTTTGTGGTTTATTAAGATTAAAATGCTGAATAAAATGACACCACCCGCATTTCCGAGAAAATGTGTCTTCAAAAGTTATACAATAAAAAGTGTTTAAAAAATCAACTTTTTGGATTTTCAAAATAGCTGTCATCCTGAAATAAATTTTACTGATTACCATTAAATCAAGGTCAAAGAACTAAATAATCCAGTATTTTAAATTATTGCTCTACGTCAAGTGGTTGCGGAGAAAATTCAATTTTTCGTTTAGCGGTAAACACAGTAACTTACGTTGTTTAAAGTCACAGACACGCGTAGGGTCAAACTCCCGCTGCACAGCTGGTAGCTATCCGACTAATTCATCAAGACATTAGCCTAATGTTTGAAACTTTTAACACATCTGTTATATTGTTGGGGGAAAGTATGTGTCAGTTAGCTGATACCGTTTATTATCATTGTGATGAAAATGAGGATTCAATGAATTGGTAGCAAAATCCCGCTATGTTTGGGTTATTACACTTTAAAATTGTCTTAAAATGTGATTTATAATTATATATACAGTAAACATCCAGTAATCCGGCATCCTATGATCCAGCACGCTTGATAACCCGGCATGGCTTTAAGAACAATTATATTGAGGGAAATAAAAATAACGATCAAGTTTGTTTAAGATCGAAAGTCGCCGTGATCAAAGCAACGCTGTGTCGTACAAAGCTTAATTCCATAGTCTAATATAGGTTATTGGGGACAGTCATGACACTCCGTCACTTAAGTTGTCCACTGGAACCACCCGGGGACTCTTGTTACGCAAGGAACGGTGGCTTGAAGCACTAGTGTGGATTTACTAGCGCTCATAGTGGTTGGCGTCTGAGTTGACAACACAATCACAGGTGATCGCAGCCATCAGCGCAACACAAACACAGCTGACAAAAATGCCATTGACTATACAATGCTGATAACAATAAATTGCCAAATTAGATTGCGATAGAATGATAACAGCCGAAATGTATTTCAGAATTGGTTGCCGCTCTCTGGAGTTACATTTAAAGTTCCCGCCCATAGCGAGTACGGCCGGGGACTCCAGTCATGCCGGTTCACTCCGTATTACTGTATCCGAGTTTTCCCGTTTCCAAGGTGGCCTCAGTCCCGATGACTGTACCTTGATAATTGGGCGTCTACTGTACTCTTTTGAGTTTCATAATCATGTACTATATTTTTCATTACAGTAGAGTACGTTATACAATAGTTTTTATTCTTTAAAAGCTGTTTTAATAATAGAATACATGTTTTATAGTCTTTTGTTTGATTTACACTTTTCCTGATATTCATCCTGTAATCCGGCACATGTCAAGCCCTGAACATGCCGGATTAGAGGAGGTTTAGTGTACATTAGGAATCTTGTAATTTACATAAGTAAAAACCCGCCAGATGGTCCGGTAGTTATTTTATCCAGACAAGGGTCCAGTCCCGAGGCATCCAGATTACAGGGAGTCAACTATAACTGTTAAAAACTAATTAAAGTTTGTACTGAGATATTAGTTAAAAAGGCGGAGCCGAAATGCTTACTGTCCTACTCAGTCAAGGTCATCCCCTCTCCTCCAACCACTTGGTAATAGTAAAAAATTTAAAAGAAATGTGGGGACACTCCAAAAAAAAGACTCCAGATCTGAACATTTTGTTAAAGTTGGTGTAATTTAATGGACACCACTTTTACATTTCTTTGAAATTAGGAGGTGAGCATCCGTATTAGTGATGGAGGTTCCCCTTAATATTCAGTATGATGTTGGTTCGTAGGTGCTGAGGGGTGAAGATGTCACGCTGGACTTCACCGACATCCTAAACACCCCGGACATGAGGGAGGGCCTGTACCAGCCTCACGCCGTCGTCGAGCGCAATCTGGGCCTGCTCTAAACTCCATACCACAATGTGTAATCTATGCTTATTAAATCCTGGCAAAACTTTTGATATTCGGTCATTCTCTAATAGCAAAAATGTTCTTAAGTTCATTTTGATTTTGGTAATATAGATAAATTTTTCTTGTAATTTTTCCACTATCCGTTATTTTTACAAATAAAATTGAATCTTTATTTTGTATATCTTATTTATTCCCTGTTTGATGAAAACCAAAGATATCTATTAAAACTGATTATTTACGAAGATTGTTTTATATAAGGTGTCTGATCAACAACTTACATTGGATTCTTATTTGTTTCATCAACTCTTTTAGAGATTTAGTCTTGACAAGAAAATTCTTGAAATTTAACATTTCATTGCAGTTTTTCAAATCCAACAAATGTACAACCTACAAAGTAACAACAATAATACACAAAAAGTTTGTTGGAAAAAAAGTTTTTTTATATCAACAAATAAATAAATAATCAAGTATATTTTGAGATTTCTTGACAAATAATTTGTTTAGCTTTCATAAGAAATATTTTTTTTTAAATAAAAAGTATCCTATGTTACTTATGATACCTCCAAGAATATCTGTACAAAGTTTCATGGTGAGCACTTCAGTTGTTTTCTCGTGAAAGCGTAACAAACATACAGACATTCACAATTATGAATTTAGTAGAGAGGGATGACTAGTCATTTATTCCATCTTTCAACAATACAATATTGCAATTGATTTCGTCACATGCCATAATATTAGGCTTAAAATAATTTGAGTACAAAAAAAAAAAATGGCTGGCTTCATTTCCATGTGGATAATTTAGTAAGTAAATGTTTCTCCAGAAGGAAGTGAAGGGAAGGAGTTTCCTAGAACTGAGGATAAAAACATTGTTTACTTAAATAAATCCGTCCAAAGTGTGGGAAATATACATGAGAGAGATGCAGGGGTGCCCATCCCCCCCAAAAAATTAACCCTTGCTCCCTTTGGCGTTTGGCGAGCTCTCCTTCCACCATATTGCAAATTAAATTATATCAGTTTGTTGAATATAATAAAATTGAAATATTATGGCAGCATTGACAAATGTTACTGATTTGACCAATTTTGATTCACTTCATTATTTAAAAAATAAATAATGGCGACTTAGATGATTTTACTCTGGAGGGATTGTGTCAAAAATCTCATTCAGTTAGGCATGTGACAGTTACATTTAGGCCTACTTCATTTAAATGCAATTATTTTGGGTTTATTCAACTTTTTACATTGAATTTACAGCAAATTTATTGGATCACATCGAAGAATGTGTGAAATTATATATGATGTGACTAAGGCCTATATTAAGTTTAATTTCTTTCTCCTTTCCTTTCATAAAAAAATAAATGAAAACAAATAAGAAAAAGAAGTGGTACGGTAGGGTATTTATATAGGCCTAACAAAGCAATTTTTTATACTGTAACAGGGTTTGCACAGTTTCTCTCTACAAAAGGTTATCTTCAATGTGATCTTCATTTTAAGATATGTGTGCATCTGACTTCTGAAAAGTTGCTCCCTCCTTCTGTGTACCATGTCACAAAACTAATTGAAAAATAGGTTTTGCAAAAATACCAACCCATCTTCCATCTACATACTTTTTCACTGTGTAACTTAATGTGTATGTACGTTGAAATAAACTAAATTCATAACATAAAATATATTAAAATAGAGTCTAAATATAATATAGTTATATATTTTATTAAAATTTAGGCTAAAATAAAATATATAACTATATTTAATGTTATGAATTGGCATTGCTTTCCGTGTGTCAGTTTGTAAAATTTACAATTTGTATATATGATGTATGACAAGATATAAAGTTGAAACTTTGGGTAACTTAAATATTTTAGTAACTGAAATAAAAGTTGTCGTTTCTTCAGGAAGAATTTTATGTTTTTAAATTTCCTAAATTTCAACTAATCTTAAAAGTCACTGAGATATTTTAATTTAAGACGATAAACAAGATAGGCCTAGGTATTTTTTTACTTAATTTCTTAATTATTCACTTTTAAAACTCTGAAATCGCCAGGGATCATAATTTAATATAAAAGCGTAAGGCATGGAAAAATGCGTAAGCCATGGGAAAAATCTTAGGTATTTTACATATCATTTAATTCTTGTTTAAATGACATGTTTGTGTAAAATTGTAAACTTAGGAAAGTTTGTCTAAATAAGAATACTCTTTCATTTTGAAACATACTTCAGATTATAATAGAAGTATAATACACTAACCTAAAAATAAAAATGTTTTTTTTTTTTTTTTTTGCTCAAATTACGCCATAGGCATTTTGTTAAGGAGATATTGTACTATGTACACACAAACGCTTTTTGGGATCAAATTTTGTTGGTTACCCCGGGAATCAAACCCGTCACCTCTTGAATATTAATCTTAGGATAGTTTTAGGTCAAATAACCATACAGAATTCAAGCCTCAAGGGGACGATCCCTTTTCAAAAGCAATAGATTTCTCTTAATTTGTAATAATTGTTAATATTTTACAAAACAATCGGGTCCTGAATGGCAATTTGAAATTGCCACTGATCGTGGTAACTTGTAGAGCGAGAACGACATAATCAAGGCAATTTTTAGTCTGCTTCCAGTGTTGCCATCCCATGCACAGCGCAAAATTGGACTGTACAGCAACTTTGTGTGCGGTTTAACTAAAAACTAACTTAAGAGTCTGCAGTACCTACCCATTTCGGCGTTTTGTCCCATAAGAACAAAATGAAATTTGAAACATTACTGTGAGTTTGTTTTTCGTCTGAAAATTACAAACTTGATGTCATTTTAAATGTTGCCATAGTGTCTTTCATTTGACGTGATTGAAAATTAATTTTTAAAAAATTATCCACTCGAATAATGAATAAAAAACAATGTATATTATCTCCGCTTTTAAACCATGTTAAACCCTTTTTAGGAGGTTTATTAAAAAATTTATCTACGTCACATTAACCGACATACCATTATTGTGAACGTAATCAAGTTTCATGCAAATCCGATGCAAGATTATCGAGTTAAAGTGTTTCAAAGACACCTATAATTAACATTGTTCTTATTTGACTACAAATCAAGATGGCAGAGGAACTGCAGACTCTTAATTACGTGTTCTGTTTTGATGTATTTGACACTTCTTTATGTAGTTTTAAACTTAAACAAATAAAAGTTTTTATGTTAGTTTTATATTGAGTCAACATACTTTTATTCTCTTTTATAAACATAGAAATACGATTTTGAAATGGGGTTATTGTGTGCACTAATTTCAACTAACAGAATACGTGCTATCGAGGTATTTATATGACAAGAATTTGTCCTGTAGAGGTATTATTAACCCGGGAGAACTGACATACCGGTCGAAAGGACCGGGTTGGAAGTTTTTTTGATCAAAACAATATTTCCCGGTTGTCGGCAGTCTTCGCCGGCACTGTACCTCATGCGCCTCTTTCCAGGAACACAATGATGCACTTCCCGTCATTTTCCAACTAGTACAGCCAATGTAGTGGACGATTAAGTAGAAGACTGGTGCGTTCGACCGTGAGTCAGCTCCGGCGTCACGGGATAAACGGTGCGTTTGACCGTGTGTCAGTTCTCGTGTACTGAATTTGTGACAGTTTTAACGGATGACGTGTTTGTAATTAAATCATTTTTCCTGTATAAATATTTTTATTCCTGAAATCATGGACTCAGAGGAACGTAATCGGATCGACAAACCTTTTTTCTTACAATTCTCATCATCAATAAAATAAAATTGTAAAGTTCATTGACTTGCTAAAAATTGTATTATTTTTTATAAAAATAACTACATAAATTGAAACTTTTAAATTGAAATAAATTTAATTTTGAGTGACAAATAGATTGTTAATAAATGTTCAATCAATTTTTCCTCTTCCACTAAGTAGGCCAGACGAAAATCTTTGATAAAAGTAAAAAACCATATTTTTTAAACATACGTTACATAAATTATGTAAACACTTGTTTACATAATTTAAATGTTAAAATGTCTAATAAGAAAGACATGTGAATGGATTTTGAAAAATAAAATACCGATTTATTCAATATATGTGGTATTTTAATAAAAATTGGTCTAAAAGACCGTGAGTCAGTTCTCGCGTTTCCAAATCAATGTCAGTTCTGCCGGGTTAATATCGTATTATGAGCAATTCACAGGCACTAGGAAATATTACTTGTTATCGAGGGTCGTCAGCCGTAATAGTGAGGCTCTACTGTGACTGTAACTTCAAATTTTCTCTTAAAGTACAGAATCGGATTTTATGAAAAAAGCACTGGATTTAGGTGGAACCTAACAAAAACATAAATTTTCCAAGAAAGGTTGGATACAGCTTACTCATCACGAGAAAGGAAGGAGTTAAACAGTAACATTACAAAACTAATGTTCAGCTTTTTTGACGTTCAGAAAAAACTAAATGCTATTCTCCTTTACAGTTTGAAATAGGCAACACAGCCAGCCAAATGTTACCAATAAAGGGGTTTATTCTCAGTGTTGTTTAACCAACTCATTACTTCACAAGGTGAGATAGCTGTGTCCTTTCTCTTTCCTCTTCTAAAATTACTCATATTATAATGATTTCGAGTGAAATACCATCAGAGGGTATTTGTGATGGTTTAATTAATTATCTTGAGGGTTTCTCCTTGCTCACAATCTTGGTATGATTATTTTAAGACTAGAATTACACTAATGTCATAATTTTTTATTTGTATCTTTGATGGTCCCATTAGTCCCCATGTCTATTTTGAAGTGGCAAATTAAATGTATCCAAAACAGGGTGTTTGGAAACTCTCTTCCAAAACTCAGTGTGGTGATTCCTTGGATAAAAAACAAAACAAAAAAGTTTACCTCAATCTATGTACTAAAATGCTTTGTCAAGCCGATAACCGCCATTTTATTAATTTTTATTTCAGTCACAAAAAGTTATTAAGTTTGTATTTGTCATGAATCTATCACACAAATAATGTTCATTTTCACATGAAAAATTATTTTTCCAATATGTATTTTCAAAATTGCTGCCAATTAAAATTTTTAAATTCATCTCAAGACCAGTACATTTTATTAAAATTTTACATGTAACAAAAAAGTAGAGAATTTAATTATCTAATCAATAATACCAAGTTTGTAGAAATCTGCAAGTACATTCTTTCAACTTCAATATTTTATTGCACTATTGTGCCATCCAACTAATGCAAAAATAAAATGTATTTGCGATAAATGAATTAGTTTCTAAGGTTTGGCTGTAGATTACTGCACAACCATAAAAAGAGTCGGAGAATTCAATGTAATCTGTGTAGTTTCTTTGCAAATCTGTATCTATAGCATTAAGGCTTATTTAAACCACGATTAATATAAATGAATTGGTCCATTAAGAATCCATCAAGTTGATAAAGGTAGCTCACACAACACAATTTTGGTAACACAAAGATATTTTATTCTCATTGTACATCAACTACGTATATATACATATATCTATGAGCTAGATATTCATTAAATAAAGACAGCTTCTATTTACAAATGTACACCTTAAAATAATTTAAAAAATACAAATTATACATCACAGTCTAGTATTAAAATCATGCTTCTTCTCGTAATCGTATGTTTTGCTCTCCAACTTCTTGAGATGCTCAGGGGACCAGGAAGAAGCCTTGCTAAGGGCTCGCCGGATCAGCCAGTTGTGGAACGGAAGCATGCCAGGGATCCTCAGCGTGAAGCACATGGTGAGCTTCATGATGCCAAACATGATCGTCTGGCCCCAGGAGAGTGAAGCGTAGAGCCGTGGCGCGGGAATGTTGAGCACCCAGCACAGGTAGAGCAGCGACACTTCAAACGAAACACCGGGCACATAGAAGCCTACCCCCTCCACCATGCAGCGGGACATGTGCTCCCAGTCCTCTGTGACGTGCTGGAAACTCGGCTTCACCCAGTTGTTAACGAGGTAGTGACATCTGCGACGAACGTCATCCAGAGTGCCGTTGCAGAAGTTGAATTTATCTTCGATTCCTAGTAGGTAACCCAATCCTCTCCACAAATGGACAAAGCCCTCGAGTTCCTCCTCTGTTGCGCTGCTAGCCCCGAATTTTTCGGGGTGCATTATCATGAGACCGACAAAGCCGAACTGAGTAATGCTCATGTCCAACTGATTTACAAATACCTTCCCGACTCTTTCGTGATCAATCGGTCTGAAGGCCATGACAGGGCATCCGGACTGAAAGTCATCTTGAACTTTATCTTTTATGTTGCACCAAACTGGAGCATCATTGGATGGTCCTGACACAGTTAACTGGGGTTTCAGGTCCTTGTACGGAACAGAATTCAGTCTCTTGCTTACATTTAGGTGCATCGCACGAACTGTTTTCATGTTTTTGTAAGCTAGACTGTTCTCATCGAAAACATCATGTTCGAACCAAGATTTTACTCTTAAAACGGTAGACAAATACCTTCGAAACGCTGTGAAAGGTGTTCCTGAATTTCCCGTGAAAATCAATGGTTGCAAGCCATCAGGAAATGCAAATAAAATCAATAAAGAGAGCATTTCTGAATAATTCAATCCAAAATAAAACTTTTGAGCAAACAGTTGTCCAATTTTAACCTTTTTCATGTCAAGCCAGTCAGGTTTTTTGTTAATCGGGACGGTGTAGTCATTTGGTATACCTCGATTTATACCCTCCAGTAGCTTTTGTAGATCTAACGGTAAACTTTGAATATACTTTTCGATATCGTCGTCCACGCCACAACTTTCATTTAGATCCACAACAAAACTGACAGACTTGGTTGATTTGTCGTGTAGTCTCTCCTCTTCAGAAGACACATAGCCGCCATCACTGGACAAGACGGAGATAGTCCTTGCAGGACAAGTAGCTCGTGTTTTCTCGGTTTCTTCATCTAGTTCATCCGCGGATGAAACGTACCCCTCATGGACGGAGAGGGCTGCGTCGGATGCCGAGTCCACATCATCATCCTCCACTCCAAGCTGTTTACGGATGAAAGCTTGCTCTTTCCTCAGTGCCACTTGCTCTCTCGCTGTCTCACTAAGATCTTTCATCGCTGGAACCTGAAATCAGAATAAAAAATATTTAAATTCTTATATTTTAAACCATAGAGATTTTTTCTGACAGATCAGATATATCTATGTATTAATAGGCAAGTATGTTTCTTTTCCTCCTTTTTTCTCAGCTTGTCTGCATCGTAGGAGAAAGCCGCGCATAACGTTAGAAAGGTAGTATCCTGTTGATGAGGAGAATCCCATTCTAATTCATACTGGCCCGCACAGCTACCCATACAGGCTTTAAAAGTTTCAATGTAATAAGTCTCGCCATGGAAGTTGACGAATGGCCAGAAACAGCTGGGATGGGCAAGGGGAGAGAGTGGGTACTTTTCCAAAAACATCGAGCTTACATTACATGTTAATTCTTATGGAACAACTATTATCCAATAATTTTAACTGAATAGTAGTGCAAATTCATTCGTCAAGTTATATGGCTAGCTTATGGGAGAAGGGTCATTGATTGAACATTGACAGCTGTTGTAATAACAAATGCTAGAAAAACTGGAAGAACAGATGTTACAGTTATAAAATATTTTTTAAACTAAGGGTTCAGATCAACTGAGTTTTCGGTCAAACTTTGACCAGTGGGCGATCTCTAGTACTAATAAAATAAAGAAAGTTTACAACAATCTATAAATACAGTTGATTCCCGCAAACCCAGCATTCAGGATAACTCAGAATGCCTGTCAGAGCAGTTAAGTGCACTGGGTTTCAAGGCACTTAGCGCCAAGGTATCAGCCAGAGCACGATGTGGGGCTTTTAAGTTTGTTTTAACAGATGAGGTTTAAGTTTTTAGTTTTTAACGAATTTTCATTCAGGGAAACCGCTATCACGGATGTACTCATGGTAAGATCTAGGTCCAGGACCATAATACTTTTTCGTTTTGAGGTTCCCAGAAGCCAAAAACATCATTTGTTCAATTTCATATGTGTGTATATGTACATATATATCTACATATGTCCGAGGCACTGATAACTTTTGAAAGAAACCTCCAAGATTTTGATGAAATTTGGATGTAGGTGTAAGACCAGGTCTATTTTCCTGAGTTCGCCAACCAGCATGATCGGATTATGGTAACGGGATTTTATGGGGGTTTATAAGGGTCAAAAAATGGGTTTTTAGGCATTTTTCAACCTTAATTTTTAAAATTTACTAATTTTAACAAAACCCTTTTAAAGGAACTCGAAAAAACAACTAGTATTTATAATTTTTAAGTTAGCTTTACGAATTACTTCAGAAAATCCAAAAATGTGTTCCTCATTTTATTCTTATGGGAAATTAACAAAACCCCTTCTCACTTATTTATTGACATAACTTGGTTAAATTTGGCATGTATCTTCACTGTATAGGGATTAACTTATATTTGCTTACAACACCCCCATGGCGACAAACCTACATACTGACCCCCATGATGTTTATGGGGAAAATTGAAATAGCCAAATATTGATAAAAATTTATGTTTACCTTCTCTATACGGATTATCCTACATTTTCTAACAACAATCTATGGCAGCAAACTTACATCCTCTTTTTAATGGTATGGTGTTTATGGGGAGAATAATAAAAAATCTCAAATTCCATTGGAAATTCACTGAGTAAGCAAGTCTGCTGCTACGGGGGTATTGTATTATCATTGACTATGTACACTAACGTGAATAGACCTCTCATCCAATGCATTTAGTTTGAGGCAAAAATTTGGAAGTTCGGTGGACGCCGCACCAGAGTCGCTGCCATAGATGTTGTTATTATTCAGCTGAATTTACAGTGCTGCCAAAACATTTTACCAAAACATAAACATAACTTTCAGTTATAAAATGTTTCATCCTTGGTTTAGAAGAGTGGTAATACTGATTTATCTATCATATGTTACATGTACTTCGATGGACGCCGCACGAGATCGCACCACCGTCAATATGCTTCACACATGCCTATGCTATGAGAAGTCTACTCACGTAGTGTACAAAGTCAATGGTATTATGTACATCTTATATAAGAGAGAACGACTGAACGGATCGTGGCCGTTTTGGTGTAATTGGATTTCTTATGGTGCCTAATGATAGGAAAAATACGGTATCCCTTGGAAAAATCCTTATAATGTGGCAAAATGAAAATTAGACCTTATTTAGACCAATCTAAGACGTTATTTTGTCAATTTGTTTACTGCTCCAGGTGGTCCATATCCTACACCAAAATTTGACACCACTACTGATTTACAAAGTGTTTTTGTAAACAAAACAGACAACTTAATCCTGCGATCTTTTTTTTATTTTTTTATTTAACTTTACAATCTATTCTAAACCAAGTTGAACAATAAGTAAATATCATATACAAGAAAGAGGTTTTTTTAACAGTGAAACCTGAAATAGCCGCTAACCGAAAAGTTAGCAACAATTTATATTCGATTTCAAATCTAAAAGGCAAGTCCAAAATTGAAGATCAGTCCACTGTTTTTTTTAACAGTGAAACCTGAAATAGCAGCTAATTGAAAAGTTAACAACAATTTATATTCGATTTGCAAATCTAAAAGGCAAGTTTAAAATTGAAGATCTTTTTAGCCGGTAGACGAAATTGGTATTGTCAAGCAGGTTTAGCGCCAGATGATTCGGATGGTCTTCCAATTTTGTAATATAATTTTCACTTAATCTTGAGATTTCTTCTTTTACCGTAGCTACGTTTAAGTCATCATGTAAGGTTCTGTTGGAGACGTAGCAAGGTGCGTTAGCAATTTTACGTAACAATTTTGATTGATACCTTTGAATAATTCCTGCGATACTTGACAGATACAATTAAATAATAAATAAAGGACATGTAATTTTGTTGCATTGGTTTTAAAGCAATGAAATTTCAGCGAATTTAACAGCTGATACTTTAATAAAATTACTATAAAGAGAGTTCATTTAAAATAGATGATTGAATTTATGTATTTAAACGTACGAGTTATTTATTAATATTTGTTTACACATTTGTTTTTATAACTATTAATTAATGAGCTTTATGTTTTGAATTATAAACATAATCTTTTGATTGTAAAATACTCCCCACCATATTTTAATACATTAATGTTTGTTATAATTAAGTCATTCAACGTCCTTATATTCTTATTTTTCATCCTTTTAAGGTCACATAGGTTTATGCTTCTACATGTTTAACAATTGGAGTGGGGACAGGCAAGAGAAGTGAGAGAGCAGGCCGTTGTTGGGGGAGAGGCTATAGCTCCCTTTCTTCTAGTGGGGCAAGTGAACTGTTCTTAACGACCATTTTTTCTCCCTATCAACCCTTGGGGGCAAATGACCTATTTTGAAATGGCCCTGAAACCGTGGGGCAAAATGGATACACCAGAGTTGTTCATAAACACAACGTATGGCGAAAAATGTTTCTTTGCAATTAATTTTATAAACAGCTGTTCTCATTTGAAGTATTTAGAGAAGTTCACATCCATCTTACTAATTCCGTAAGGAATTTCTTGTGAGCAGCAAAACTCTCTGATTTATGAACCGAGTTTGATGATTGTAGTGTCAAATTAAAGGGAATTCTCTGTATACGTCATGGAATAATTTTGGTCACCCTCAGTTCAATGTGCTTCGCCCCTTTGGACTTTGAAGTTTCCACCCCCAGCAGTCAATGAATATTTTTCAGATGCTGCAGCAACGTCTGGGGACGAAGGAGCCCCGGAGCACCGGGACAGTGACACTGTATTTCAAATATAAGACAAAATTAGTAAGTTTATCTGTAACATATGATTCATTTCATGAAAACAAACAGCTGTCTTCTAAAAACAACCTGTCATTACAATTTATTTAGTTTCTCTGTTTACTTATCAGTTAACTTTCAAATTCAAATACAACGATGACTGACAAAATGGAATAGTGTTTATTAACATGCAGTTTTCATTCAGAGTTTTAAGGAGTGACAATAATTTCTATTTAATAATGTGATTGCATTTTATTTTCATTTTATACAAGTTTCACACCATCTCCCTAGCGCTCAGACTGGAGCTGTATTCGTCGAGTATCGACTGGCAACGACTCGTTTAAACTATTTAAAGTAGATTTGGTGTGAGTGAGAATAGCAAACAAGCTCACCTGAAGGGCAACAATTTCTTTTTTTCTTTGGTTGGCATTGCAAAGCATGCTGGCTATCAGCTAGTAAATTATAAATAAATACAAGCCTCGTACATTTGCCATATGTTGTGTTCAAGCAAGATCAAAAAGTAAGATCAAATTCATAATCAAAATCAGATTCATAAGTAAGATCAAAAACTCCAAAAACATCTGATATGAGTACGTTTATAACGGTCTTGGGACTAAGCCCCGAGGGCTATACAAAAACCAATGGCTTACAAACGTTCTCCAAGAAATTTTACATGTATACCAATTTTCATGGCAAACGGTCTGATGGTTTCCGAGTCCATAGATTACAAACATATGTATGTATGTATATATATATGTATGTATATATATATATATATATATATATATATATATATATATATATATACATATGTTACATATATACACCCTCTTTTATAAATATAGGTAGATAAAATTAATGTTACAATTAATTTCCCTCCCCCTGCAATTTCACCTATGAATAAAGCACCCAATTCATGAGACAGTATTCATTTTATATACAAGATATCACAAGTGCTCTTTAATTTGCCACAGTTATCATCCTTTAATTGTAACAACAAAAACTGATTAAATTTTATTCTGTTATTCTTCTTACATTTGTTATTATAAATTACTATCTTACCTGTATAGTATTATGAATACCTTCGATGCAACCTAATCATACACAAGGAAGCAATAACACTCTCATCATTTCACCAAATATACTAATAATGTTTGTAGTGCCAACTAAATATAATTTTTTTATCTTTTAATTTTATCTCCTTGTTTTTATGGAAAACTTATAAATGCTTGAAATTAAGTAGTCCACAATGATTTTCAAAAAACTGACATTTGTAGAGATTAAAAAAAGACAAATATTATTTGAGTTGAACAACTTTATCTAGAGATTAAACTGTCAATAATTGAAACAATGGGCTATTCAAAATGTATTTTACTAACAGTTTTACTTGTGTTAATGTAAATAAAAAGTGTCCATGAATATTATTTCTTTATAAATAGTTCAATTAAATGGTGGTAGAGAGCTGTGAACGCTAACCAATATGCTGTTCAGAAGTTTGTTTTCATGATTATTACCCATTACAAAACCAAAAAACAAAAATATATAAAATGTTTTAATACTTCAACAAATTTTGTTCAGTTAAAAAAATCATTCAAACTAATGGTAGGTATTTTTTGTGATACTTATTTACTCATCTCTATATATTTTAATAAGTATAATAAATCAATAGCATAATAAAAATTGCTAAAATAATAAACGTTTAGCAAAAAAAAAACTTTTAAAAAAAGTTAATATTTTTTCAATTAAGATCTCTGTCAGTACACTTATAATTTAAACTTCCTGAGATATTATTAAAAAATGTAAATTTACCTAAGACAGATTGTTGTCTATGTGAATTTTTAACATACCGGGTGTCCCAGACCACCCGTACACCCCTTTTAAAATCTACAAAATTGATTATTCACAAAAACAAATTGTGCCATTATAGGTAAACCAGTTGCGCTCTATCCATTTATGATAATTTCAATGTACAGGGTGTACCAGAAGTAACCTATCCAGACTGGAAGTCATTAATTTGAAATACGAACCCCTACTTTTTATGGTATTTTTGGATTCTTGACATAATTTTAAGACCATTTTACAATTTAATGTGTATCCCTAATCATAACGGTTTGAGAGATAATGGAGTTAGAAGTTTTATTTTTTCCCATAAGAATAACATGGAGCAAACTGTCATCCATTAATACTGAAACTTTTACTTTTAACATAACTGCCCAAGCATAAAAATATCTTATAACCTCATTTTAGATAATATTTCACTAAAAAATACCAATTTTCACGTAATTAATTTTAGTTTTCTACACATTTTAAATAATTTCCACCATATTGACAAATTCATGGAAAAATAATGAAAAATTATGACAAAACTAATAATTTATGATGCTTAAGTGTTTAAAAGAAGAAGCTAAGGCATTTTTATGCTAGGCCTTTTTATTTTCAAGGGAAATTTACAGAAATAATGAAAGTGAAATTTAGCCCATGTTATTTTTAAGGGAAAAATCAAACTTCAACCTCTATTATCTCCCAAACTGTTAGGATTAGGGATCAAAGGATGCACATTAAATTGTAAAGTAGAATTAAAATTTTGTATAGAATCCAAAAATACCATAAAAAGTGGGGTTTTGTATTTAAAATTAATGACTTCCGGTCTGGATAGGTTACTTCTGATACACCCTGTACATTGAAATTATCATAAATGGATAGAGCGCAACCGGTTTACCTATAGTGGCACAATTTGATTTATGAATAATCAATTTTGTAGATTTTAAAAGGGGCGTACGGGTGGTCTGGGACAGGTGTCCCACTGGGTGGTATACCATATAATATCGCATACAATACAAGTGCTACAACAATTTTTGTCAACATTTTTGCCTCTGAAATTTTAATCATTTGAAAATCTTGCATCCCAAAAACTAGATATCTTGACACAAAATTAAATACATCTTTAATATCTTTAAACGCATATAGATACTGTTGCATTGCTGTTGCATACTTTATTTTTTTTTCAAGAAATTAATATAATCACATGTATATTGCCATCGAGCCTGTCCTGTTCAACTTCAGACTATAATACGAGCAATGTCTGAAGGGATGTGTGTTCCACGAAATCTAGCGGGTATATTTTGCTTAAACTTTGCATATAAGAGTGTTTTGGCCCAAAAATAAGTTTTAAAACAGCCTCAATACCAGAAAAAATCGAATTTGATCTAAATTTATGTTTAAAAATAGTAATTTTTAACATTGGTCTTATGGGTTGCTATTTTGATAACGAAATAACAACGAAAGGTATACAAAAATAAAGGAACAGTAATGTTAAGCAGATCTTTTGAAACCGGTGTTAACTGTGAAGAGGTATGGTTGGTTGTTGGTGGATATTTAATAGCTTTATTGCCATGACACTATATCAAAACAAAACTGAATTAAAACCAACGAGAAAGGCTTGGTAAAACTGGTACTGATCAATTAATTATCAAAGATGGCTTGCCTATCCCAAGGCTACACAGCCAACAGAGAATTATACCTGTTGTCTCTGTCTATGGTCTCTAACCATAGAACTTTATCTGTTGAGTTCAATGTCTCTAACTGTGCGTTCTCTGGCTATAAGTGGCCTACGTAAAACCTTCCCGACATCGTAGCCTCCCTGTCAACACACCAAAAGTATAGTAAATGCCAAAATTAGAGAGACTGGAGGCAGGTAGTCCCGACCCGTCCTAATCCTTTGTTGACAAAACATCTCCTACTGTAGCGCGGCCGGCCGGTACGGCACCGGAATGCCGCCCAGGTCTCGGGGAATTCTCAGAATTTTGGCCACTGCCAAAGGTGTAACTCCTATTTTGTCTGAGGTTTATCCCTTTTAAAATGGTTACTAAACATCGTAGAACTATGATTCAAATTTTGTTATAATCGTCTAATCAACACGCAACACATAATCCATGAATTTTTATTGTACGTGCATTGGTTTGATTATTGGATAATTGAGGCAGTGGCCAAAATTCTGAGAATTCCCCGAGACCCGGGCGGCCTTCCGGTGCCGAACCGGCCGGCCGCGCTACAATAGGGGGTGTTTTGTCAACAAAGGATTAGGGCGGGTCGGGACTACCTGCCTCCAGTCTCTCTAATTTTGGCATTTACTATATAATGTCAACAGATGTGGCCTGCCGTGACCATCACCTCATCATTACCGACAGGTGAGGCGGTGACCTCGAACTTGGCCTATCAGCTGACGTCACTGTCAGTCAGCTGATCAACAATGCCACACACGACAGCTGATTACAGTGCCGGCAACGGCAACTGACCTACTCACTGACACCGGTGTCTTTGTTGCATAAACATTATCGCCTCATCTCCACTGATTGTGTGATGAGCTGCCGCTATCAGAGAGAGAAGTGATTTGACATGTAATCAAATTTTACGTCGTGCTGTTTTTTCGGCACCGCATAAATTAAAAAACTGGAACCGAACGCCTATAATACTCGATGATAAAATAAAATTTGGGAGGTCAGAAATAGATTTTTGATGGCAACAAGACAAAATTTTAACTTATTAAGATTTTAAAAAGGTTTTTATTAATAAATAACTTTTTCTCTGCATCTCCCCTCCTCTTGACGTTACCAGCTGCATTTGGGTATACGTCAATTACAATTAGATTCGGGTTTCCGAGAGCCCGATTATTGAACAGACTTTTAATCTGTTCGTTAATCAGGTAACATAAGATTTAATAATTCGTAATAAGATTAATAATTCAATAATTAATTAATAATTTAATAATTTAATTAATAATTTAATTATTAATTTAATAATTAATAATTTAATAATTCAATTAATAAGATTTAATATTTCATTGTGATACAAATTTTATTGAACGTTTTTTTAGAAAGTTGTAAAAATATTGTTAAAAACTATAAAGCAACAATGTTGCCTAGTTAATAACCAAACATTTACAATGCCGTTAACACAAATAGGTAATAAAATTCTTCTAAAAAGTCTTTTTTGGTATTTATTCTTATTGTTGTATTTGGTATTTAGTCTCATTGTTGTTATGTTGTATTTTGTAGCGATTGAAATGTAAAATTACAAAGAGAGGATTCTATAAATGGAGTCTAACGCAATCCCAAATGAATCTAGTTCACACGACTGAAAATTTTATTTTCATTTAAAGTTTGTTACATTTACGATGGGATTGTAATTCCCAGACTCATGGGATCAAACCCCTCCCAACAAAGTCTCAATCAATAACATTTCAGAGTACTAAAACAATTGAATTAAGTTGTTACGAGGTGGCCCGTGCGCAAATTGCGCATTTTATGATTCTGTATGAGTTAAACTCACCTACAGTACGTGAATGTTGATTATGAAGTGACAGAGATCTATTTTTGTTTACTATCTTGCTTTTAAAATTCATCTGAAGGTAATCAGCTGTTAAATTACAATTCACATTAAAGAACTTGTAATAAAAGTTGGTCAACATTTTAAAGCGCCCTCTAGAAGTAAATCAAAGGCGAGGGGGGCAAAGCCCGAAATGATGACCTTTTTAATTGCGATCGTCACTGCGGTATATCCTAAGCTTTAAAATGACACCTCAATCTTAAAAATCGTTCAATAGGTCGAGAGAAAAAGGGACGTAACAGACGAAACCCTTATAGAAATAAGGCCATAGATTTTTATTGTTCCAAGGCAACCTACTTCTCAGTGATGTGACCTTTTTGCTACCAGTATAAAATGCAAATAAAGTAGGAGGCGCAACCGTGGAAAATAAGGATAGTAAACATTGTTTGTTAGAGTATGTGGATAAAAACTGGTCGACATAGAACTATGAGTCGAAAGCTGTGATGTAACAAGCTGCGCGCTCCTTGAACAGAAACTAAGGCCGCTGTAGCAAGGTGGTCCATATTTTACACAGCGGCCTTACTGTATAAGGACGATGCCGATGGGAGTAAACTGCTGTAATCCAGCTGGGTAAACCATTCTATTTCTCCTGTGCTACTTTCCGAGGTAGCAAAATAGCATAACTAAAGTAATATGGCCTGAATGGCGTAGCGTAACGAGATTTTAATTATTGTTACATTATGCACAATCTTGTGTATGGTCGCTGTTCTCATTTAAGCAGCTCGTTGTCTAAGATTAATGTTCTAGAAATAATAGTGACTGGTGTGTCGATATGCCTTGACCTTTTAAATTTTTATTGGTTCCTAGCGATAAATTGTTTTAACTTTGGTCGTATAGTTGCACTATTGTTTTTATATTTTTTAATACATAATTCTATAGTTAAACATATCAAGTAATAAAAGTAAATAATAAACATATCAAAGTAATAATACCTTGTTTGTAAGAGTAGATCGTTACAATAAAAATAATTACTGTAAGAATATTTGGGTAAGGAATTCAATCACCGCGAACTCAACCCAATTAAAAATTCGATTATAAACCGTATTCTTTTACCCTGGTAAAACTTCCTACATGAGTTGTTTTTTCCGACTTAATGTTTCTCTCGCGTCGATCAAAGCTCAGATTCAACTTCATGTTAAATGTCCATTAAATATGACATTTAATATTAAGTTCAAATATCATTGACAGTCATGTTACATATTTTCATTACTGGACTGGACACTGCTCCCCCTGTACGTGACGTAACGCTGCACGCTGCAGTCACGCTCCCCTCGCCATCACTCCGGCGGCGCGGTGTCCGGCGCTCTTCCGCGGCCGTGCGACCCACTTGCGGCTCACAGCACTTGACCTATCAGCTAGGGGAAACTCACCTTCACCGTAGCCTAATGTCAACGACATGTCCGTATTTGTAACCGCATGTGAAACTTATATATGTACCTAATGTAAATTTGAATTAAGTCAAATTTATTTATGGTGAGTGATGTTTATATGTAACTAGCAGTTACCCGGCGCGCGTTGCTGCGCTCAAATTAAAGTTGTTTATAAATAAAGCCATTTTAATATAACAAAAAAAAGATAAGTTAAGTTTTAAGTTTTTTAATGTAACAAAAAAAAAGTCGATGGCATAGAAAGTAAGTATATTAATATCACTGTAAGGCCAAAGGATAAACAGGCATTTTGCAAATTTAAACCCAGAATAGTCAAAGTTTGCCTTGTATCTTATTGATCGTAATTGTAAATGCAAGAGCACCTATGAGCAAAGAGGCACGTACATGTCAAATTTCAAATCCAGAGGCCCTAAATTAATTTTAAAGTCCAGTGGAGCACAGCCCTCTAAAAAATATATTTGCAAAACCATTCTTGGTGAGTACCTATGAGCAAAGAGGCATGTCCAAGTAAAATTTCAACCATGGTGGCCCTAAAGTAATTTAAAGTCCAGTGGGGCGGAGCCCTAAAGAGCTTCAAAATTATATTTGCAAACCCGTTTCCTAGTGAGTAGCTATGAACAAAAAGAATCGTACATCAAATTTCAACCCCGGTGGCCCTAAAGTAATTTTAAAGTCCAATGGGGCGGAGCCCTAAAGTGCTTAAAAACGATACGTGCAAAACCGTTTCTTAGTGAGCACCTATGAACAAAAAGAATCATCCATATAATTTCAACCCCGGTGGCCCTAAAGTGATTTTAAAGTCCGGTGGGGCGGAGCTCTAAAGATCTTAAAAAACTATTTTTGCAAAACTGTTTCTTAGTAAGCACCTAAGAGTAAAGATCATCGTCCATCAAATTTCAACCCCGGTTGCCCTAAAGTAATTTTGAAGTCCAGGGGGGTGGAGACCTAAAGAGCCTAAAAAACTATATTTGCAAAACCATTTCCTAGTGAGTACCAATGAGCAAAGAGAATCGTCTGTGTCAAATTTCAGCTCCGGAGGTCTTAAAGTAATTTCAATGTCCCCAGTGAGGCGGAGCCCTAAAGTGCTTAAATAACTACATTTGCAAAATCGTTTCTTAGTGAGTACCTATGGGTAAAGAGCATCGTCCATCAAATTTCAACCCCGGTGGCCCTAAAGTAATTTTGAAGTCCAGTGGGGTGGAGCCCTAAAGAGCTTAAAAAACTATATTTGCAAAACCGTTTCTTAGTGAGTACCTATGAGCAAAGAGAATCGTCCATGTCAAATTTCAGGTCCGGAGGTCCTAAAGTAATTTCAATGTCCAGTGAGGCGGAGCCCTAAAGTGCTTAAAAAACTATTTTTGCAAAACTGTTTCTTAGTAAGCACCTAAGAGTAAAGATCATCGTTCATCAAATTTCAACCCCGGTGGCCCTAAAGTAATTTTGAAGTCCAGTGGGGTGGAGCCCTAAAGAGCTTAAAAAACAATATTTGCAAAACCATCTCCTAGTGAGTACCTATGAGCAAAGAGAATCGTCCATGTCAAATTTCAGCTCCGGAGGTCTTAAAGTAATTTCAATGTCCAGTGAGGCGGAGCCCTAAAGTGCTTAAAAAACTATATTTGCAAAATCGTTTCTTAGTGAGTACCTATGGGTAAAGAGCATCGTCCATCAAATTTCAACCCCGGTGGCCCTAAAGTAATTTTGAAGTCCAGTGGGGTGGAGCCCTAAATAGCTTAAAAAATTATATTTGCAAAACCGTTTCCTAGTGAGTACCTATGAGCAAAGAGAATCGTCCATGTCAAATTTAACCACCTGTAGGCTTTTAGTGTAATTGTGAGATTCCATAGTGCGGAGCCATAAAGACAACACAAACATCAACATTATACCTCACACCTGGTTACTTCTATGATTATAAGCATCTGCTTGAATTAAACTTTCAAATTTTTTAATTACAGCAGTTCATTTTGTAAACACTAAATTTCTAAAACCTGACACTGCACCATTGTATGCCCTCTGGGTCAGAGCCCTTTGGACAGATTTTCACCAAACTTCACTCAAACCATCCTTGAATACTGCTTAATAATGCCTAAAAGTTTCATTACGATCTGTTGAGTGGTTTCAGAGTCTATAGGCAACATACATATATATATATATAAATATATATACATAATTCCTCTTTTATAGATATAGATATGATAGTATGTTTCTGCAACATATTGTTGGGCAAGAGTTCAACTTAAAAACATGGACATGTTTGGGGCAAAAATTACATTAAAATTTATCTCATTTGTCCCTCTAAGAAAGTTAAATTTAAAATTAACAATTGCTGCATGGATTGCTAAATGAAAGGCTGCGCGAAACATAATTGTATGGTGACATGTGGTTTTAGATATTGGCTACATACAGCATCGCTCCGCTTCCTGGCACCAAAACTACTTGCTGAATTCTACAAACTATAACCAAAAACAAAGTTAATTTGAATGCTGGAATGAACTAAATCCAACCCAAAAACATAGGCGTCATTTGGGGGGGGCAAGGGGGGGCAGTTGCCCCCCCAATAATTTCGGTGTTTTTATTTAAAATTATAAATTAAAATGTTAGGTTATGTAATATGGTGAAATATTTGTATATATCAAGTATAAACTTCTGAATCAGACTTTAACAAAATGTCTACTTTGAATTATTTACATAAAACTCTTAAATTGATTCATTCTGCAATCGTCATATTTGGCAGGAAGTCCCATCTCACGTCTTTTGAATTGTTAAGGCTCCGGTCTACCTGAGCACGAACGACGTTACCGAATGCCGCCTCGATGCCGTAGCGCTAGGCGAGTTTGATGGATGCAGACGTTTACGGGAATCGTGTTTTAAAATTGACTAATAATTATGACAGAGATTGACTCTTAACTTTTTATAAAAGTAAAAAGACGGATCTCGTAGGCTCTGTTTTAGAATTTTAACTTTAGCTATAACTGTCTAAAATCATCTGTTTTTCTCGATTTTTAACTTCTTTTCCATTAGTTTTGATAATACTACCAAAGTGAGATAAATAAAGTAAGAAATGAAATTTAGCAACATTATTCTTCTTTGATATGACACATTAGTTGTAGCTCTCGTAGCTCTAGGCTGCATTTAGCAAAAGATAACTGGGTTCCCAAAAACCCTTGCATTTTCATCGACAAAAACAGATGATTTTAGACAGTTATAGCTAAAATTAGAAATTTTATTTAAAAATTCCAAAAACAGAGCCGAAGAGACCTCTTTACTTTTAGAAAAGTTAAGATCCAATCTCTATCTTAATTGGTTAGTTTTAAAACACGATCCCCGTAAACCTCTGCATCTATAAAACTTGCCACTAGAGAAAAACAGATGATTTTAGACAGTTATAACTGAAACTAGAAATTTTATTTAAAAATTCGGTAATTATATAGAAGAACGTACTCAATCTTACGTTCTTCTATATAATTACCAAAAATTCTAAAACCAGAGAAGACGAGATCCGTCTTTCTACTTTTATAAAAAGTTAAGAGTCAATCTCTATCTTAATTAGTTCATTTTAAAACACGATTCCCGTCAACCTCTGCAGCCATCAAACTCGCCTAGCGCTACGGCCGCGGCATTTGGTAACATTGTTCGGGCCCAGGTAGACCGGAGCCTTGCCTTGGTTAAACATAACCTCTTTCGTGTGAAAAGGTAGATATAGTACTTTCGCTGATGTCCGATGTTTACACTTTATAGCTGTTTACTTGAAAATCAATCAATTTCCTTACTCAAGGGTAATCAAATGTGAAGTTTACAAACTTTAAGGGCTTGTAGGTCCCCTATTTTTAAATGGATAATTTACCAATTTACTTTAGAAACAACTTCACGCCGAGCTCTATCCAAAGGCACTAAAATCATTAAAATCGATTGAAAATTGTGGGAGGAGTTCCTTGTACAATAACCCGTATCACGTATTAAATATGTATAGATGTTTTTTGTAAATCATTATACTTATCTTTTTTTAATTACTTAGTAACTTTTTACCTTTCTTTTCCTCAATAGCAATTTAGGTTAATGGGCAATGTATGTATACCGTGGCTGTACTGATCCTAACAAACAATAGTTAAATGATATTTTTGTCCCTTATACGGACTGCAAAGGTGCTTTGTCAAAAACTAATTTTTGATTAAGATAAAACAATGTATTTTACCATATGTTGGCCTATGAAGTTTTAGTCCATGTATCCGACTGTAAAATTTTAGAGTTGTATAATAATAATTTAAATTTTTAAATTTTAAATAATATACAATAAAAATAACTAAATAGTTATAAAATGATGTTTTTTGTATTTTTATTTCAACGATTTAGTATCCATTAACCAATTAAATTAGTTAAATTTCTTAAGGTGTTTTACATCACAGTAACCACTGGCAGTCCCCGAAGAATAATAACTTTCTACATATAGAAACATGTTAATAATCAAATTTTACATGCATTAGGGTGTATTGTTTTCATGGGTTTGTGAGATTATATTATAAGTTCACAGTTTATGGACAGCTTAGTGTCACAATGTAAACTTAATTAGCTTTTATTGACAGTTTTTAGCGAAATTTAAGATGTTTGGCGTATTTGTGGGAAGGGGGGAGGGGGTATGACCTTATGAAAATCTTGCCCCCCCAATCAGAATGCTGAAATGACGCCTATGCCCAAAAAGGAATATCACGAGACTCGACACATTCCGTTCGTTTCAGGCATACTTAAGTCTTGATGATTTATTGTTTAGTAAATTATTGCGGAAATTTTCCATCACTAATTAATTAGTAAAAACAAATTCACGACGTTTCGGGATCTTTAATCTGATCCCGTCTTCAGGTGGAAGGTGGAAGAATATAGAGCATGATGATTGTTGTCTTGATGATTGTCAGTTACGTTGTCTGTTGCAACGAGCCAGGTCTGTACCGTGACGGCGCGGCGCGGCGTGGCGGGCATGAACCGTAAACGTAAACACAGAGGAGTATTATGTCATCGGACCCGCGGACCCCCGGCTGGGGACTGTTGACACCTGGAATGGGCGCTAATGGAGGGCGACTGGCCAAGGCAACGACAAACATTAACGCGGCCTTCAAAAACAACTATAATTTACAGATTAAACTAACATACTGATCTGCATTTATAAAAACTAATTCTTTAGAACATAATATTGAAAATAGTGTCGTTAAATAACCAATGGTGCTAGAGTATTTGTAACGTGAAAGGAGTTTACACAGTGAACCAGTTACCGGCTATCTGCTGGAAGGCGTAACGACGCTGATTTTATTGTAACCCTACTTTTTTTTAAACTCATAAGTTACAGTGTGCGAGGGTGTTTTAATCTACTTTATTTTACAACATTTTAATTGACTTAAATACTCTGGTGATACACAATCTTTTGTTGAGTAGTCTTATACAGAGCATCAGAATAAAAGTTTGTTAACCTTTTTGTCTGTCTAGCAGATGTCACAAATGTACAAAAACAGTCCCATTATCTGTACAGTTTTCTTTCGTCTCACGCACAGACACACAGGCCCATGTAGGACTATTTATAAAGTTTCAATTGTAAATATCTGTATAAATTTTTTGAATAAATTGATTTGATTTATTAATAAGCAAGCATGTTTATTCTCCTCATTTTTTCTCAGTTTGTGCGCATCTTGTGTGCAATCAATCACATCGGCCCCCGGGGCTACTCCCTACACGCTTTTAAAGTTTCAATGTTAATCTAGGTGTTTAAATCTTTAGACAGTTTTTAGTTTTGTAATAAAAAAAAGTAAAAACCCCCGAAATATACGAGTCAGTTATAAAATATTTTTTAATTTATTTGATAGAGATCAACTAAAATTTTGGTTAAATTTCAATCGGGCGGCGATCTCTAGTTCACCATAAAAAGTTCATATAGTTTCAGTATACCCATTTTAAATTTCTTCATGTCTGCAAGCCATTGTTTTAGATCACATCTTCCGGTCATTAGTTGGCGAATAAAAGTATCAAAAAGGCGTGGACAAGATTTTTAACATCCGTATATAGCCAACGTATTATTTTTATTACGACGAATTTTGATGAATATGCTGTATGCGCAAACAAGGGTTTGGCAATTAGTGTTTGTTGCCTATTTTGCATTCAAGTAGGCCTAATGTTACTGTAGCCTACAGAATGTAATAATTTATGCCTTAGCCCACATCATACACGAATAAAATCACCACCATACATTAAACCACAGACTAACTTAAACTAAAGTAGCACGCAAGTTATAGGTTTTATGCGTATTAAACGACGATTCGATTGGTTTGTTTAGAGGGATTGATTCGCCCAGCCACTCATTTGTCTAACTGACGCCGCATTGAATCTTAAACGATAACAATGTATACAGTTCTGTATACATTGACGATAATCTGCGTGCCATCTTGGACTTCCTTCGTCGTCTATTAAAATAAATAAAAAATAATTTAGAAAAATAAAACAACAAAGTATCAAATTTGTTTCGACATTTATTTGTAAGACTGCAACAATAGCGTTATCTTTGTTTACAGAATTAAAAAGTAAAAGTAGAAACCTTTAATAGTTAGACAAACAGAATCAAAATACTGTATAAAACAAAATGTGTACGGCCTATATGTAAAACTAAGAGATTTCTCAATCACTTGAAACACGTAAAACTGGGTATGTGAAAAAATTATTGACCTATGAAGTACCGGGGTATGTCATCGAAACATACTGTACTCTGTACTCCCTTTACTTTCAAGCAAGGTTGGCTGAATAATAAGTTTGAATGTATTGAGTAAAAATGCTAAATTTGTCTTGTAAAATGAAATTTAAATAAACTAAATCCCGTTGTAAAACACGCCATCGCCGGGTGTCAGGTGTAGGCATACCTGGTCACGTCATGGGTGGTGGAAACCGGCGGCGGCGGCGGCGGAGTGGTTCAGCTGCTCTGCACGCAGAGACTGACACAGCATCTCTGGTACCAGCAGATCTTCAGCGACACTGCGATGACGTCATGAACGACACCGGCGCGTCAGAACGTCCGATAGCCGGGGCATGATCTTATCGTTGACTGTATGGAGATTGCGCTGACGAAATTTGCAATTACAAGTTACAGATTAACAGCTTTATTTTACCTTTAAAACAATTTATTTTTTAACGGTTATTCATCATTATGTACCGGATTTGTGGGTGGTCCAACTGACCTCCTTTGGCCATCCAAATTACTCGTGTAACAAGTCGTGTGGCGGGCAAACGTTATCGTTGAAAATATCTGGAGACTGATATACATCCCAAGGTAAAATGTAACTAAGCCACTCGCTGATTAAACTTAGACGACCTTCTACTCCTACTTAAATAAGGCTATCTGGACAAATTATTGCATTAATAGTTTTTCATACAAATAATTTATTCGACATAGTTGTGGTTCAAAAGTACCATCGTAAAAGTACTGGATTGAAGTCAAAATCGCTCGCGGGATGGTTTGAGATACCTCTTGGTGTATACAGGGTGTCCAAAAAAAAACGTTTACAGACTTTGGGATGTGATTCCTGATACAAAAGTAAAGAAAAAAGTTCCTATGAAGGTATGTCCGAAAATGCATATTTACCCAGATATCCGCCATTTTGTTTTTTTCACTTAATAATTTTTATTTCGGTGACGGATTGATCTAGGAACTTCATATTTGGCATGGATCTTTATAATACTAATGTCCATTTCCACAATAAAAATGATTTTTTTCCGATGCATATTTTCAAAATGGCGGCCATTTTAAATTTTTAAACTCAAATATCTCAAAAACGGTAAAATTTATAAAAATATTACAGGACACAAAAAAGTTGACAAATTAAATTATCTAAACCTCAAAACCAAGTTTGTAAGGATCCGCCAACAAATAACGGAGTAATTGTGGTTTTTCTGCAGAAAAACACTGATTTTCCACTATGATTAATGCCAATTGAGGTTATTTTAAGAGAAAAATCTCAATAACTCCGTTATTTGTTGGCGGATCCTTACAAACTTGGTTTTGTTGTTTAGATAATTTAATTTGTCAACTTTTTTGTGTCTTGTAATATTTTTATAAATTTTACCGTTTTTGAGATATTTGAGTTTAAAAATTTAAAATGGCCGCCATTTTGAAAATATGCATCGGAAAAAAATCATTTTTATTGTGGAAATGGACATTAGTATTATAAAGATCCATGCCAAATTTGAAGTTCCTAGATCAATCCGTCACCGAAATAAAAATTATTAAGTGAAAAAAACAAAATGGCGGATATCTGGGTAAATATGCATTTTCGGACATACCTTCATAGGAACTTTTTTCTTTACTTTTGTATCAGGAATCACATCCCAAAGTCTGTAAACGTTTTTTTTGGACACCCTGTATAATAATAATTAATCCCTTTAGATTCTTCCATAGTAAAGGCACGTAGTCAGAAGGGCGAAGACTCGATCTGAACTCCTGACCAATCAATCACCTGAGCGAGTTAAAACCATGGTTACACACAGGATTGAGACACCTAGCGGAAGCCTCCTCATAGTATGTCTACTGGATGAGATCATTGTGAACTATATGTGTTGACTATTCCAGCGGCCGCTATACAGATCGATTCGACACTCCGTGACGCAAGTCGCTGTGTCTCTATTGAGGAAGTGATGAGCTGTTGGTCAGTCACCTCACGCCCGCCAGCCGCTACCGCTCGCCTACTACTGCTACTGCTGTGACCTACTTACCGCCAGCGTCATGGTCATGGTCACACCGACGCCGACGCCGCTCGCGGAAACACAATAACACAATCGTACTTCACTTAGTCTTTTGAACACTCAGTGAATACCGATATTCTTCCCAGGAAGTTATTTTTAATTAGTGGAAAGCTTTTCATTCGCCTTCACTGCCACCAGTCTTAGAAATACAATAACTAATTGGTTTTCAGACAGTCTTGTAGATTTAAATGCACATTCTTTGTATGGTATCTTACTTTGCATTGTTGGAATCATTTTAGTTTTGTGCTGACCCCATTGCAAAACCCAATAATTGACTGTTCCTCAATAATAGACCAAGTAGTTTTCATGTGATCTCCCATGGAGTTTCATTTTAGAGAGTTACTTTAGTTAAAAATATTTTCCTTTCGTCTCAATTGCCACTTGCCAATGGAGTCTCCCGATTTCCCCTAACTAAATCCTATCTTCCTACTTAATATCCACTCAGATTTTTTTAATTGCTACCATAGCCAGCTTCCTTTTCCATATCCATATTGTGGTTTATTCAGGGAAGTATAATTTAATATAGTCAATCTAGTTTCACCTAATTAGTCTATTTATTAGTCTATTTAATTAGTCTATTTATTCTGTCTAGTTGTGTTGTACCTCCCAATTCTTGTTACCCTGATTATACTAGTCTTTGTTAGCCGCGATAAACTTGTGCTACAAATTTTATTCCGCTGATGGCGATTAGCTACGATTTAACAGATTTCCAGGTGACCAATTGTCCGTATTAACTCGTAAATGGATAACATAAATCGTTCTCTAATCACATACAGTAACAGTAGCTATTGAACCACAGTAACCCCAACGGTTATATAGGGTTGTTATTTTTCTTTTAGAACCCTCACATCAATAAAACCGTTGGATTTCAGAATGGGTGGTTTTATCTTGAGTCTTCACTGCGTTTTATGGTTAACAAATACATGAACACAACTTAAAATTGTGCAATAATTATTAATGGTAGTCTTACCTCTGTCAATCGTCCACTGATAAAGGATATATGTTTCCCCTATGCTTTCCTCGCTTCATCAGAAGTTGATTGACTGAGGTAAGATTGCCATTTATCGTTCAAATCAGGGGCCACAAAATTTATTTGAACTAAAATTGTCTTTTTGTATCTTGTGGACACTTACAAAAATGACCTACAGTAATACGATAGTCTATTACCTGAATATTAGTTCATGCAGCATTATTTAGTTTGTGACTGTTTGTATCATTCTTGATTGCTTGTCGATGGCCAAGGTCCTTTGTAGGTCCGCAGCCGCAGCACATCGCATGAGTCGATCCATTACAACCAGGAAGTTCAACACTAACAAGCCGTCATGTATCTGGCATGTGATTATAGTGTCTGTGTGCAACTGCGCAACCTCCAATGAGTCGCTCAATCATCTATCGAACCACTCACTGATTGCTCAGTTAAGGCCTTCACCAGTTCGCGAGTAAAGACAAACAGTAGCACGTGTTCAATAGCAATAGCATCATACGATTGCGCACCTACAAATGAAAAGCAACATCCCCTCCCATAAGTCGCTAACTGTAATCTAAGTTTAAAAGGAAGATGAGGTAAACAGGGCTAGATTTATAGATTTAGACAGATCAACAATTATATAACAGAATGCAGCACTCATGACCGCTAGAAGATTTAGCTCAGTGAATTGGTCCGAAATTTTATAGTTGTTATCAAACAGTTAAATCTCTTATTATCTTTGAAACACCATTTGACGTTCCAGGTCAAAGAGTAGGAACTATGGTCGTACCATTATTATTATAGCTACAATTCCTTAATCTCTGGAGAAAAAAAAATTGCATGCTCTCAAGGATCAAAATAGAACCAAACCTTTCTGCTTTTCTGAATCCTGTTTTAATAAGCATTTTTTCTAGTTTTGGTAAAAATCAAGAAATGAATAAAGTAATAACGGTTACGGTAATCTACATGAGCTGTGGTAAGTGGGTGCAAACACGCCTCGCAATTTCAATAGTAACCTTAAGATGCCTAATGCTACATGCAACATAAAGTCAGCTTCTAAAACTCGTTTAAACACACCAACGAAGGAGAACTGCGTTAAATAACATATTTACGGCAAGAAGGTCGATATTTCGTACCCTCAATCGACTCATTAAATACTAATCAAAATCCTCTTACCTCTCTAGGTCAATTTTAAAATCCAAATCTCCCTAGCGATAAACAATATCATTATGGTTCCTTCTAGGTATCGGGAATCCCACAGTTCCTAGATCGCATTGTATAATACGTGGGGAGTTATCACTTATGCGCGGCGAGGGGCAGTTTTTGCTAACTTACATAAGCGCCTAGGTGCAACAACCAACCGTAGCGCCGGAGTGAGTGACCGCCTAGCTCAGATATCGCAACATCTGTCTATGTGTTTGTAGGTCATAATCGCTCCTCCAGCTCGACCGTTTCCTAGATACTCTACCTCCCAGCACCGAGGGTCAGTGGCCTGCGCGGCGGCGGCGGCGGCGCCTGCGGCAGAACCACCACTTTCTTCCGCGGACTCGCCTATCATAGACGGACATTACACTGACGAGTTCACATAATTACAAGATTCTATCGATCGTGGCGCAATGGCGACTGGTTGTTGCAGCGTTGCATGGCTGCATAGCTCACTCGGACGGCTGCATGGTCACGTAACTGTTTCCCACAGGACCATCCGGGCCCAGGGCACTGCTCAATTGTAAAAAAGTCCATTCAGTAGCGACATGTAGGCCTCTCTGTATCATTCGAGAACCTCTTCCAAAACAGTTAGGGCGCCTTAATGGTCCCATCATCCTAGCCTCTAAGTGTCCTCACTGTATTATCCTTAATACAGTCGTTACAACCGTTAAATCGTGTAACTGTGTTACTTGTTATAAACTTGTTATTATCTATTCTTATTTAATGCTCTTAGGCTTTTTTGTTAAGAGAACTCCTTCTACAATTCTCAACCGATTTTAAATAAGTTTTTGGCGTCGTTGGAAAGGGCTTGGTCTGTAGTTATTTCCGCAAAAAATTTATGAGAATCGAACTTAAATGAAAAGGCGTTATCCACAAATTAAATATGAAATTTTCTCATTAGAATAACGTTGGAATTGGGTTGACCATTTAAACATCTGTTAATAAACAGCTGTTTAATACGTGTAGTTTTTGGTGATTTCTGAACAATATTGGATTGGTATAATGTCATTGACTTAGAACTAAATGTAACTTTTGTATCAAAATAAATTGTTCAATTTTGAGCAACAAGTGCATGGTAGGCCTACCTATACACAAAGTGTGAAGAAAAATCGGTTTAACTCAGATAAGTTGATGTATACATTTTTATACAAAAATGAGACTAATCTGAACGATGGTTACAACAATTAAATAGTAACAACTTAAATTCACTATCAGATACTAAAAAAATTGCAAAATCGTCTACACGCATGAGATTAGTTGTTGAGATCAGTTAGTATTCTAAATAGTTTAGTATTATGTAGCACAGTAACAATAAATTAATCCTTTAATTCAAGTTTCATTATTGATCATTGGTGGAAAAGAGCGAAAAATTTTGTCCCGGGACATCTATTTACGAACGTAATTGAGTTATTAATTAATTTACTGTATAGTGATTTGAAACTATTAATTTAGGAGGTAAAAACCTGCTTGGATCTTTTCTTTTAATATTTGTTTTGTTGAAACATTAGGAAGCTTACAGAAATTTCTACAAAATAAATTTAGTATACTGTTAAAACATTTTACTATAGAGGCAAAATAGGCCTACTAAAAGCTGCGTGATTAAAATATTAAACTTTAGTATTATTATTAATATTTAATCTTTATTAACCGCTTTAAAATTTCAAATAAAGACGAACAGTACTAGGTAAAGATATTTCTCATATATATGTAGTTCGATATATACATACAATGTGTGAGTTAAATACAATCACATCACTTAATCTAAAATATATATTTTCAACTCAATATGCCTCGTACTTGGCAACCTAGTGTAGTCTATTAGCACAGTAACAATGAATTCATCCTTTAATTTAAGATTCATTATTGATCACGGGTTAAAAAGAGCAAAACATATTTGGCACATATTTTTTACAAAATAGTACTCTACTCTTGGTATAAATAGTCTAGTCTAAAAAATTATTTTGGAGCTGGAATGGCATATTATTAGTGTGAAACCTATTACACGGGGAAATGTTCATATGTTCTTAAATAACTTTTATTGCCCATGACGCTAACGACTAACGAAACCGCAAATTAGCATTTTCATTATTTAAATTGAAAAATGTTTCCCACCAAGACAGACAAATGCGAAATTACCTTAATCGTCGTGGCCGGTAGTAAAGTCAACGGAGGGTGGCGGCAAGTCCATCAACGTGGGCAATGGAGTGTCTAGTCTAGAGGGTTCGGCGGGTCTAGAGGCTACTCCGGAGTGTTACAGGGGGTCGGAGTGGTACAGCGGCGCTCCTCGCGGCCAGAGGTGGTACACTGCAGTGCGGAGTGACCCGCGAATGACGTCACGACAGCGACCTTGGCCGTGACGAGGACCGGTCCTGCAGGACAGGAAGTGGAGGAAGCAGGATCGGCGAGGATCCGCGGCTCAGGGCCGCGTGCATTTGGAATATTCGCCGGGATGCTCTTGATGTATGTTGTGTCTTGGCGGTAGCAAGTATTCTAATATCAAGCCAGTAAATTGCCAGAGATTATTAATTATATTTTACCAATAAGCTTCCAGATAGTGATTGAGATAGTTTCTTGATGTTCACTCGATTTGCAATAAGCCTATCACATCACGAGAATTAACTTGGTCTATCGAGGGGGCTAAATCTCCTGGATGAGACGTTTTAAACTAAAACGTACAAACAATAGTAGGCCCAATGTATTTTTCTGTATATAAACTCGTCGACCCCCAGACCAAGTGGTTGGATCTGTGAGTAATTTTGAACGATAATCTATGGAATATTATCCGAGTTTAAAATGCAATTCGTAGTTTGAACTTGCCTGTTCAGTACAGTGGTCAATGAAACATGGACTCAAGTTGAATGTTGACACATGCACAGTTCTCCACATTTTCCACATTGACTCAACTATTCTCCAAAGTATCCTTGATGGAAACGTGCAAGTTACACTTGATGACATCGACTTGAGGGTTAGCAACAGTGCTACGACTTAAAGAATATCATTCTTGATTGTGGTCTCACTTTCACTGATCGGATCAATTGCGTTTCTCATCTGGCTTTGGGTAGGCTTCGGGGTTTACACAGATACCGGTCGATTTTACCTGTAGCAGCCAAACTGAAGCTGGTTCAGTCTATTGTCCTATCAGTGCTTTACTATTGCTGCCCGTCACACGGAAACGGCATATCCAATGAATAAATGTGCAGAATCCAAAGGCGGCTACATAA